>CAXIVR010000007.1:114644997-115109997 GCA_964035755.1 Teleogryllus oceanicus
AAGTCATTGTTAAAATGCTTGAATTAGTAAATGTAATTATTCAAAACCTTGAACCTCAAAAAAGTCGAACAAATATTAACATTTTTTTTAATGAGTTCAACCTCGTGCCGCACCTTATCACCATGCACTCTATTTAAAACCTTCATCGCCTCATCGCCCGTGATCCCCAACCCTTGGCACCTTGCACCCCCGCCATCGTCACCACTTCCGCGGTACCTGCTCCGCCCCCCCCCCCCCCCCCTCCCACGCCTCCTCCGGGGCCCGGTAATCCGCCCCCGGCCCGCCTTCCAATTTCCTGCGCATCCTTCTCATAATCATTCTCCCACGAAAGCCCGCACACAAGAGGAGCACAATCTTAGCGCTTCGATCGCTCTCGGTCTGCCTGCCAGCCCGCCTGCCAGCCGATGTTTCGCCGAGCGCGAGATGCCAGGGAATTGATTCCGAGTGGCGACTGGGCAAACAATCACGAACGATGTCGACGCCGACGACGACGACGCCGGGCCAAACGTAAATTGCGTTCGCGAAATATGCAATTCTGCTTCTCGCTCACGACCGGCACGCCCCCATGTGGAGCCGCGGCGACGCACGGTGTGACCAAATGGCGAAAAACTGGACAAAATCTCAAAAGGGTATTGCTCAGATGAAATCTTTACTAATAAAAGTGAATTTAACAACACATAACCGACATCAATACAACAAAAAGTAGTATTGTATGAATAGATACGAAATTTTTACATCCAGTCCTTCAGAATTGTCGTAGGTCCTTGCAAAATTTTGTAAGATTGATACAACACACATGCAGAAAATAAAAATTAAACATGTTTTAGATACACCACGATCATTATTTTTCTCGTCACTAAAGCAGTTGGTTTCTAATATACCCGCCAGAGATCAGAAGGGGTCAGCACAATGATACCTAATAATGTTCCTAATTTATTCCGCCAGAGGCCATGGCTCTGCTGCAGATCTGGAACCTAATATATTGGCTACGCCAATAGCAGCGAATGATAAAAAAACGATATAATAGCAATGTAGAAAATTATAGAGTTTTATGAGATTTTGAACCAAATGTATTAAAAATAATAATCTTAAACGCTGTGGTTTAAATAAAATTGATGTTGTGAACGGAACGTTTGTTAATTTCAGCAACAATTCAGCTTGCCGCTAAGAGATACACGCTTGTAAAATTTTTTTCGTAAAACGTATTTGCAGCGACAGCAAAATTTTCCTTCAATTAAATTAATACGAAATAAGCTAAATTCTCTACAAATTTGCAGGTGTCATATTGTCTTCTATATAACCTTTGTGCTAGATATACATGTGGCAACTTATTGCAATGAATATAAATTATCGCAATCTTTATTAAATTAACATAATTTTTGTTTTACTTCCCTCCAATATGTACATTCTCGACTGATAATAAACCAAAAATTTCAGAGCACTTTTCATAAATATTGGAAACCACAGCCTCCTATCTCCTCAGAGGCTACAAGAGCACTGACCGCGTCCTCCAACTTCACCCTTCTTCAGCGCTCAGCAGATCTAAGGATTGGCCTTGATACTTTCGCTACTGATGCGCGAAAGATTCGTCTTTCAGTGAGTTTCGTGGAAAGTTCCCATCGGCCTAGGTGATTCAGGAGATCAATTGATATCACTGCAGTGCTTCTGATAGAATGCTTGTTCGGTTCGAGATCCAACGGTGGCAGGATTTTCGATGCTAGCTAGATATCTAGGACGTATTCAGCCACTGTCTGGAGGAGAATTCGAGGAACGTTTATGCGTTCGAGCTAGTTATTCGAGCGAGCGAGGTTTCTCCGAACACCACCAGACGAATATCGGAGCAGTAGGTGCATTAACAATCAGGCCACAGACCGCACGCGATCTTCCTTTCCTCGTATTTGCCCTTTCCCTCGTCCCTAATTTACACACTTACATACACAACCACACATGATGGGAGACTAGAGATGAGCTGAGAGCTTGACGTGGGCGGGGTTGAGCCCCGCTAGTAGGAATAACCTGATTGGGGGAAACCCCGCTAGCTGACGCGTATGTCAGCGCCGGATCTCACCATCCAGCGAGAAAAGGTCAACGCTACCTCCCGCAATTAAAATAACATGCACCACACTTACGAGAGTAATAACCTTAGTGGTTGCCACGCCCGGAAACACTAACCAATCAAACAATCGAAGTTCCCAAAATAACTTTTATTTTCGATAAATTCTGTGGTGGCAGCGGAGATTTTGTGCTACTCCATGATAAACTATCTGGGGTCAATAAGGTATCTTTTGTGGTATCTGGGGTCAATGAGGTATCTACCACAATGAGGTATCTTTTGTGGTTGATACCTCATCGACCCCAGATAGTTTATCATGGAGTACCACAAAATCTCCGCTGCCGCCACAGAATTTATAGAAAATAACAGGTCAATGAGGTATCTACCACAAAAGATACCTCATTGTGGTAGATACCTCAATGACCCCAGATATTTTATTTTCGAGGTTTTGGCCACGTTTTCGCCATCTGGCCACACCGTGACGACGTGGCGCCCGCCGCGCAGCTGCCCGCCGCTCGTGCCGTCTAATCAACGCCGTGTTTGCCGCGGGAGCCCTAAGCGCCCGGCGCCCAAGCTGCGAATTGGGATTCGCGCGGAGCGGTCGAAATAAGACAAATTGTCTCGCGGAAGAGGCGCAAAGCAGCCGGCACGACGCCGTATTTTGCTCGAGATGTTTCGCCAAGAATTCCTGCTATTCTCGCCGACGAGTAATGGATGTTGGCGTTTCGAACTTGATGGAATAAATAATCAGAGAAAATGTTTGCTTTTCGAGGGTTTGTCGAGTTGACAAGATTTTGCAACAGCGGCGCGGAGAACTGTTTACCAAGAAGTGATCAGATTCTCAGAAGTAGAAATCAGATATCAATTGAATTAATCGATGTGTTTTGGAAATTTTCGAATTTTCCTGGAGCGCAATCGTGATTATTCTATAGGATGTGATGAGCTAGGTGTAAGCCGACTTCATTTGTTCTTGGGAAGATTTTTTTATTTAACTCGAATTTTAAAAACAATATTTTTATCCCGAATTAAAATTATTATTTAGCGTTAGTTGATAATTATTTATCATTTATTTATATTTATTATTAATTCATCATTTATTTACCATTTATTTATTATTAATACTTATTTATAACGTATTCAGTTCAAATGTTGAACTATTTTTCGTTACCACAGAATATTAATAAAAGCTATCTTAGTGAATATTTCCATCACCTTCAGGGATGTTCATATCTGATGATCTCTGGCCGGTCTTCCTTGGGTATGCAATCAGAGTTCTTACATTTACTAGATTATACAATCATCAAAAATTCAATTAACGTTTCCGTTTGAAGAAATCAGTTCAACACTTATTTTATTTTTGAATTCCATTATTCAATATACCCATTTCAAAAGTTCTAGATTATGTTAAATTTCATAAAAAAAGACCATTAGGTTACCTCCAGGTCTCTCCCCTAATGGACTACGAAGCAGCCGGGACAATCACTAAGCTTGAGATTGGCCTCCCAACATGTCGCATAGTTCAACGCATGTAAGTGTAAGTGTGGGTGAAGAAGAAACGAGAGAAGGTGGATAACGAAAAAATTGTGTGCGAGGTCTATACCCTGTTTCATAGGGTCATTTGCCTGGTATGTATTGAAGAAACCACGTATATCTACCAATCAGTTCATCCTCTCGTTAGAATTCTATGCCATACATTGATTGAATTCGACCTAGTTTCAAAAGCTAAGTCACAAATCCACCACGAACCCTAGAACTTCCCGGTCAATGATGCTGCAGCGACAACTGCGCTGCCTCACAGCCGACCTTCGCACCATAAAGCAGACCTTCACCTTCACCTTCCGGGAGAGATGATTGACGTATCAACTGATGTCACTGCAGTGTCTCTGACCAGGAGATCGTAGGTTCGTGTCCCAATTGTGGCAGGATTTTCGATACTAGCTTGTCAGCTAGGTCGAATTCAGTCACTGCCTGTATGAGAAGTCTAGCTGCCGGCTGCTCTGTTCGGCAGTTTATTGTGATTTTTTCTTTCACTACCAGGCGAAAGTCAGAACAGTACCCTAACAAACGAGCCACGGACCGCGCGCGATCTTTTCTACCTCATTCGTGTCCTATCCTCTCCCCCTTACACGTACACCTACACTCACATTACCACATATGCCAGGAGACCGGTCGGGAGCTTAGAGCTTGTCCCGGCTGGGGCGGTGCCCCGCAGGTGGAGATACCTGGTTGGGTAAAAACCTCTAGCCGACGGTAGGTCGGCGCCGGATCTCGCCATCCAGTGGGGGAGAACCACCGCCACCTCCAGAGAAAAATGTACTACACTTACGGGACCAATGACCCTATGATGACGCACCCAGAATCACTAATAATCAATGAATCATCTCGCCTTCACGGGCGCTCCCTGCGGCAATAAGCTGGCCAAAGCAGGTCCTCGAGCACAACCCCGCAATGGGCTGCGTCCGCAAGCGGGACAGCCGCCACCGCTTCCGCCGGCGCGGGGATCGCTTCTGAACCTGATGGCGGGCAGATGCGCGCGCGCACGGACGCGACGCAAAGCGACACAAACCGACACCCGTCGCGCTAGTCGACTGCGTCACAACGTTCACATATGGGACGCGGGAGATCGGGAACTAAACAAGCAGTTGAAAATTGTGGAAAGTGAATACACTTCTAGCAGGTAAACTGCATAAGAAATCCCTGTCTAATGAAATACCTCTGTAAAAAGATCTCTGTATTTTACTAAGCTAAATATCAATGACATTTATTCCTAATTGATTAAAAAATGCAAAAATATTTTTTTTAATTGAGCTGGCCCTTCCTTTTTTATTTACACTTCTTATTGATAGCAGGAATCCACTCTATTTTTTGTAGATTCCTTATAATTACAGGTTTTTTAAAGATATATGTTGCCTTATACTTCAATTTCACTCGTAAGTTTAACAGAGCTATCTGCTTCTGAGCCCTTGAAATTATGTACATCGTACTAAGCAGAGAAAAGAAACTACTTTTAGCAAAAATGGAAAAAATGAGAAGAGATGCAAATGTACTGCCGAAATAAAACGAAATGACAATGAAGAGGAAGGAAGATGTATAAAAAGACGAATATACGTAAACATGACAAATGAATTCTAAAGCGACTACAGGCTAAGAAGCTAGTCTGGAGAAGAGAAGAGAAGATAGGACTTGGACTGAGTTCGAGGATAAAGCATTGCGCACCAAGAGCCTTCAAAGGAAGGCCAACAGACGCAAAGTGGTAATTAGGCGGGAGTGAGCGGCAGCGCGGAGCACGAGGCCCGAGGGGAGGGGCGGGGAAGGGACGGGCGGACGAAGAACGGGGTAGGCGGAGCAGGCCGGGGAGGGACAGGGAAGGGTGTGACGGGGCAGGTCGACGTGCGGCAGGGCAGGGAGGAGTTGGTCTGAGAGGAGTGGGGCAGGACGGAGAGCGCGTGGTGGGCCGGGTTATGATCTGGCGGGCGGGGGGGGGCGTGGCGGGAGGGCGGGGCGGGGCGGGGCGGGACGTGGCGGGACGTGGCGGGACGTGGCGGGACGTGGCGGGACGTGGCGGGACGTGGCGGGACGTGGCGGGACGTGGCGGGACGTGGCGGGACGTGGGGGGCGGGGTGGCGGGGGCGGGGGGGGGGAGCATGGTGGAGCGTGACACGGCTTGGCGTTGGGTGGCGTGGCGGGTAGTGGTAGGGTGGGGAAGCATGGGAGTCGTAGCGAGTCGAGACATGTTGGGCGCTAGGCAGGACGGTGTGGCCGTGTGGCGGGCATGGTGGGATGGGCGGAGCGGGGCGAGGAGGGGCGGAGCGAGCACGTGGCTCATGGCATCAGAGGCCGGCAGCGGGGGCGAGCTTTAGTACGCGGCGGGTGCTGGGGTGGGGTGGAGGGTTACCCTGGGAGAGGACCCGGGCGGGGTGCCTGCTCCGTGCGAGGTGAAGGGGCGCATGAGAGTAATCTCGAGCCGTTGGCGCTATCGGAGGAGCGCAGGCGGTGACGTCTTGCGCGGTGACGAGCACCGCGAGACAGGAGCCAGATCTCCCGCCACGCGCACTGGCCCAGGGCGGATTCCAGGCGCGTACAAGGGGCGCGCTCTGAAGCCTACGCGCAAGCCCTGAGAGATGCCTGGCTGGGGAGGGGACGCCGCGTTTCTAGGCGATACGAACTCCAATTGTTAACGGCAGTAGCGCACCAGGGGGGAGGTACTCACAGGGTTCCCCCTCTCCAGAAACCAATGGTAGTACATATTAAAAAAATAAAGCTTTTACTAATATCCAGTATCCAATAGGTCCAATATCCAATCCATAATCTAGTATCCAATGAGTTTAGTTTAAAAACCTTATAGATACGAATAAATATTGTCATTCTCTTCTTTGAAACATATCACTATATTTTGCAGATTTCTAATAAGAGTTTTATTACTAAAATTATATTTATTATTTTGTTGTTATTATTTACTAATATTATATTATTAGCAGGCATATTCATCATGAAATTATTTTTCGAGAAGAAGTAACTATTATTTCCGAAACCATTTGTACTAATCGTAAACAATTAATTGACTTATAATAGTATATTTTAGCAACTATTTTATAATATTAAGCTATTGTTAAGACGTGTTTTCAAAAGAACGACGTTAGGAACGTAGTTAATAAAATGTCATTTTATGTCCCATAAGAGTCATTTTATGAACGATTTCTCGCAACGAAAAAGTTGTTTATAAGCCGAATACAAAAGTGTATTTTCTACACATCGCGGAAATTAAAAATATTATATTTAATCCTTTGGGATGTTTGTGTTTTCACTAGTAAGTTTTATAATCAGAGATAAAGTAAACTCCTGAAAATTTCATTATGAGAGATAATAGTACGTGGGCCCGTAGGATAGGGGCCCAAGTCCAGTTTTCGCCCTAGCCGCAAATTTCCTAACAATAATTAAGTTAGTCAGTAAGTTATGTTAGGTCAGTAAACAGTACAAAAAAAAATAAAATAAAATAAAATAAAAGTTATAAATTGTAGTCAATTGTTAAGTATAAGTAGATAAATAAGTCAATAAAAAAATATATATTAACTTAAAATAATTAAAATAAGTTAAATAAATTAAATATTAAATTAAAATAAGTTATATAAATTAAAATTAAATTAATTAAAATAAGTTAAATAAATTAAAATTAAATTAATCAAAATAAGTTAAATAAATTAAAATTAAATTAATTAAAATAAGTTAAATAAATTAAAAATAAATTAAATTAAAATAAAATAAAAGGAAACTGTTAAAATAAAGCACATTAGGGGGCGAAGGGAAGTGGGAATGGGAAAGGTTAGGGCAGAGGCGTTGGTGCGGACGATTTTCTGTGGTGCTGTTTGTTTTCAGGTGCGGTGGAGGCCAAACACTGGAAGGAGAATGCCTGACGTCCGCGCCAAATAAATAAATAGTCTAAAACCGGATAGAGTAGCATGTACTCGGCTTCTGACGGCAGGTTTTTCCCCCTTCAGGGGTTTTTCCCTCAGCCGTACCTTATGGTCTCGTTTCCGCGGCTTTGAGGCGATGGAGAGACCATTTGGGGTGAATACCAGAAGGCGAAAGGTTAGAACGCGGTAGAATGTAGGTATTGTAATGGCTTAAAGGCCTTCGGCCTAGCCACATTGCATCAAGTTTCTAATTTGGCTGTAATAATTACCTATTAAATAATAAAAATAAATTTCCAGAGAACTCGCAGAGAGAAATCTTGTTCGTATCTACGTGATCTTCGGTAGTGTACTGTGATAAAGAACCCAATATGAGTGATGCCTTTGACTCTTTATACTACATGCACCATATATTAAAAAATGAACTTCGTCTTAATTCATTTGCGATTCATTTATGCGTCTGAAAGGTTTCTCTCTATCCTCTCCATATCAGTCAAACTGAGGAATTTCGCTCAGTCAAATATAAAGAACTCTCTTCTACTTTGCAGCATTTATATAAAGTGTCTCACAACTCACATTGCAGAACACAGTCGAGGGTGTTGTCCCTCGACCCTACGTACGTTCAAAAATTATAAAAACTTGACATCATAATATTAATAATAATAATAATAATAATAATAATAATAATAATAATAATAATAATGTTACAATAAATGATGCAGAAAATAGAAATTCAGGAACACCATCAAAAAACATACATTTGAAACCGAAAGCAAGAAGAGGCCAGGATGTAAATGGACAGCAGAGCGGAAGAAACAACATAGTGAACACATGAAGAAAATATGGGCCCAGAGAAAACACAAACAATCATCATAAAGGAATTCAAGTTCAAACGCTCTCTTTAAATGGGAATAATCGTGAATAATAATAATAATAATAATAATAATAATAATAATAATAATAATAATAATAATAATAATATGACTTTATGTGGGAGACTCGGGCGATCAGGCCCGCTCTTCCGCCTAACCACGAAAAACGTGGATGGCGACGATGAGCTGTAACCGACATAACTGAGCTGTAATTGCAATGCAGTAGATCGCGGAGAGCACGGGACCACAGACACCAAGCCCTGTGAATCCTTGCCTGCCTTCTCCTCGCTTCCCTCAAGCGACGAAACGCGCCACTCTCCTCGCCGCCACCGCCGCCGCCTCGCGCTGAGTTCGGGCGCGGGTGATCGATTGCCGGCCGCCGCGCGGGGCACGGGGCATGGGGCACGGAGCACGCAGACAGGGTGAGGAGGAGGAGGAGGAGCCCGAAACAGCGGCGAGAAGTTAGTCGCTCGCGCGCGCGCCAACGGATTCCGACGGGCCACGCGGCGGCCCGCAAAGCGACAGCCTCACCGCCTCCACCGCGTCCCGCCCAGCTCTGCCCCCCCCCCCCCGCCGCCCCCCTCGTCACCGCCGCCCCCTCTCGTCACCGCCGCCCCCTCTCGTCACCGCCGCCCCCTCTCGTCACCGCTCCCTCACCAAAGCCCATCTCTCGCCACCGCCCACTGCCACGTCACTGACGTCTCGACACTCCAGCACCACCGCCTCCTTATGCTATGATACACCGACTAGGGTACAACATCACATTTCTCTCTGCCGTCCAAGTAGCAAGCACGGAATCAAGTATAACAGTAAATAAGACAGGATTTATTTACATGTTAATTAACACAGAAGTTTCAGGGTATTAAACTATTATTCCGGTGGATTTTCATTGTTGTGACAATGAAATAATTTCTTCTCTCAACTTCTATAACTTTATTTGTTTCTTCCTCGGATCTGGTCAACACTTCGATACTTTTCTCCACTAATTTTTGAAGATATTAAAACTCCACAAAATCAGTGTAATTTGTGTTCACTCCCACTTAATCGTTTTGTAGGCGAATCCATACAATATTAAAAGGCTACAGTTTTGTATGTTTATGTGAATAAGTGAAGTTAAATAAGAATAAGTTGTTAGTCACATTCATTTAAAAATCGATATTTGCACGCTTAAGAACGTAAATGTGAAAAGTCGAATGTAAGAACGTAAATGTCCTTTCATTGTCTAGCATTACTCTCAGTTTGGTTTTCTCCGTAATTATTTGAAAGTCATCAAATTTAATAAGTTTGAAGGAAATACTTTTCGCAGGTTTTTGCAAATTTATTATTTGTAAATACGATAATACAGATGAAAATGAATTTAAATCCACCTCGCGATTCTTTTGATTCACTTAGAGCTGGCAATAATAAGTATTGCCATACATCATCGTGAGAGAAAAGTATAGCGTCGTAGTTGCGTAGAAGCGAAAAATATTTCTGGGTACAAGGGTTTAACCAACGCCACCTACATAGATATATTTAGGTGGTATTGATTTAATTTCCGATCTATGCACCAATATTGCAGGCCCAAAACAACCAAAAACAGTTTTTGGAAAATTTCTTATGATATTCTGACCGGATCCTAAAACAAATTATAAGAACCCACCAGAACACCGAGAAGCGTCGAATGACACCTGTCTCGATTGGTGGACGGAAAATGGTCCAACCGTAAGTGACGGATCCGCACATACGCACACTCGCCATTACTCAAATACTGTATACGGATATTTTACGTATCACAAGTTTTGATTTTAGTATTTTCAATACCGATACTGGCGAATAGATAATGCGGTTGTGTCAAACTGTGGTATTGATAACAAAAATGTAGATTTTCAGCATGTAATTAATATATTGTAATAATCATATTACACTCTCAAAACATTTCTTTCCCTTTTGTAAAAAAGCATAGAATGTTCGAAAACAACTTAGGGCAATATTTATTTGTTTAAAAACAACTGAAAAGCTTTCGATAGAAAGTAATAATCACATCGTTTTTTTTATATTTAAATCAGTAAACAGTTTTCTATCGATTGAAGTATCGATACATTTTTGGAATGAATAACAAATAGATAAATATATTAGCCGCTCAACCATCTTCATTCTGCGCATCTACAAATATAAAAAATTTGAAATCTGTTGATATGCAAGTTATTTCTTTGAAAATATTTATACACATAAATATTGGTAACATCTAAATTCAATTTACCTAATAAATCGAAGAAATAGTAAAAATTTCAAAACTCTGCCCTACCAATGATGGGTAGAATCCGACAATATCCGAAGAGATCGGTGTTCATGATTAATGGAGGTCTGACAGAAAGAAATCTCTTACGGGGGAACACATTTCTCATCCATCCATTCCTGATGCCAGACAAATATCGTTGCTCCAAGAAGTGCTCTTGGAAGCTCGATCTCTCCCCCAGGATACTCAATGGCTAAAAAGCAAATTCGCGCGAATTTGTTATATTAATGTCACTCTGGTGGATTTTGTAATATTTAACATAATGTAGTATCTTTATACATTGCACTGGACGTGCAAAGAGTGAAAAAGATGAACTAGGGCCGCTGTATCAAAGAAATGACTTTCTCGTAGAATACATGACAAAAAATACAGTAATAATATATTGCTAAGTACTAATATATTAAACGTCATTCCTGAATTTCGCCTCGTCTAACTTACAGAATATCACATCAATCCTGCATGTTCCGCAGATGCATTTGCTGAGTCAAATTGGCTTTTTACAACATACAAGATCGCGAATAATTCTTTGCTTACCTCCATCTTGTAACGAGCAATGCGCTACGAAAATATTGATGTTTTGCACAGTTTATAAGAAACCATTGATATAGAACTCCGTAAGTGCATCACCGTTGGATTGTAAATTACCCGCCGGTCTTGATTCAGATTTAACACGAAAAATAAGTTCGCATATTAAGGCATAATTAGTTCCCAGTTTTGTGCAGTTGAGGGGAACACAGCGGACAACATGCGGAGAACGTGCAGGAAACATGTGGACGAATATGCAGCGAAGCGTAGGGGAGAAGGCAAGTGGATCCCGAGGTATGATTCTCTATACCTTCGACTCTTTCTCCATTACTTACGTGGATTCTGTTTGGAGTCAGATTTGCCCCCACACGTTTTACCCAATAGTTTACAAGTACTTCATGTCCGAATGTTATTTGCAATTTTTGAGAAAATGATGATATTCGTTTGTTTTATTTACTGCATCATACTAAAAGACAAATAATAACAAAAAATTATTATTATTATTATTTATTATTATTATTATTATTCCAGAAAAAACATTCTTGTATAGCATCATAACTATACATAGGTGTCTATCATACCAGCGTGAAAATGTTTGATACAGGGCTATTAACTCGTAATAGACCAATACGTCAGATTCCACAGTCGATCCACATTTCAGTCAGAAACTACAATATGTTTTAAATCAGAAATGGACAAGTTGTTATAATTTTAATATAATTTAGGCGTGTAACGTGAAATCTGTTGGGAGCTTTTTCTAACCCCCAACTGCCATAAAAACCAGTTACTTCAAAAGAAAAAAACTTTTAAAAAATGAAAAGTTTACAACACATGTTAAACTAGACATAAATAGCAAGACTAAAAGGAGAAGTTCATGTGAATAATTTTCAGAGTGTTGTAAAACAGTATTTGCGCTTGGAAACACAAATGAACAAAAACACAGACCAAGAGTGAAGCAGTATTTTACAAAACGAGATCCTTGTGAACCTTCTTTTACATTTTAATAAATTGTGTTCTTCTGGATACCATGCATGGGTGACTAGAATCCAGTTTAACCTCAAAATGTAGGTAAAATTAAATAGGCCCATCAACGCCCGTCAGGCCGGGTCTAAATACTTCAACGTGCAGTTTAGGAGCCAGTCGTTTCAAAGTTTCAATCCAGCATGAAACTATTTTCCGTTTTATAACAGTGATTTATAAAGAGCGTAATGTTCGCAGGGATCCAATGCTTAAAATCGTGAAGTCTGTAAGGAGATCAACTAAGGAGGCGGAGGGAGAGTACGAAAAACGTCGCCAGTTGAAAACAAACCTTGATTTTTCAGCGACATCGTGCGGTAGATTAAAGAACCTTATTCAGCGCATTTTGGAGGTTGGCCTCATCCCCGCCGGCGTATGCCGATTATAAAGAGTAAGGTAAGGAAAATACGTCCCACGATGCCACAGTCCGAATTAAGGGAGATGGGTAGTATAGGGTAGGGTAGGGATAGTGTTCTGTGGAGTTTAATACAGGCGCGCACCGCCACCGCACTCACATCGAGTGTGTCAGCGACAGGATCACCCCACCCGATTGATTGATTGATTGATTGATTGATTAGCGTTTCCAAGCACGTCAACCGACAAGGTTAAGTCCCGTAAGTGTAGTGCTTGTTTTATGCTCGAGAGGTGGCGGTGATCTTCCCCCGCTAGATGTGAGATCCGGCGCTGACTTACCGTCGGCTAGCGAGGTTTTTCCCTAACAAGGACTCTCCCACCAGCGGGGACAAGCTCTAACCTCCTGACCGATCACCCGGCATGTGTGATAGTGTAATGCATGTTAGTAAGTGTGTGTAAGTAGTGAGGATAGGACAAGGAAGAGGAAGGAAAGATCGCGCGCGGTCCGTGACCCGTCTGTTAAGGGTACTGCTCCGACATTATCGGAGCAGTACTCTAACAGACTCCGAGTTTATCGGAGAAACCATGGAAAACTACCAATCAGAGCAGCCGGACGCTAGAATTCTCTCCTCCAGACAGTCGACTATCCAAATTATGTCGAAAGTCTTGCCACCGCCGGGACTCGAACCTAGAACCACCCGGTCAGAGGCACTGCAGTGACATCAGATGATGCCCTGAGCCACCTCTCCCGGTACCCCACCCGAAAAAGGGCGAGTAGCATCGCGGAGTCAGCCTATGAACTCAAGTGCGAAACTTGTCTTGTTAGGCTCCATAGAAGTGTTTTAGAACGGCCCTGCGCTTCATCCCCGTTCACCCTTTGTCAGTTCTTGGAACAGTCTTCCGAAGCAACGATCTGAAACGACCTTGCAAGTTTTTTTCTGGCTCTTCCTCGACCTGGAGATGGCCCCGACCCTGAGCCACCCCGAACAACTCTTAAGTAGAGGCCGGCCCCTCACCACTCCACGCCGCGGCCGCCGCTACCATTGTATTCAGCCCGTTCTTGTATCATTGTATTTACGTTCACGACACCGGGGCCGTCTTTTCTATAAACTCTCGAGTAATAAACGTTTTGCACTGCTATTCACGTCTCTGCAATGCTATCCCGAGACACTACGGATGGTTGACATGTTGTCACACGGACACCCTGACCCATTGTACACGCTGGTTCAGAATAAATGTTACAAACTCCTAGGACTTGTCGAAGATAAGATCTTTTGCGACAAGCATGTAATGCTGGTGCACTGATTTTTCCGTGCGTCAGAGGTAAACCTGCCAAATATCAGTGCAGAATGTATTGCCTACCTATCAGGAGCACATGTGTAACTTCATTACATGAGATTCACCATCACATGTACATCGGCAAACATGTTATAATTTCCGTCCTCTGTATATCCTAGAGATTTGTAACGTTTTTATGAACGTTGAATAGATTGCTCCCCTAAATTCACGTGAATGTGATCAAGAAAAATCACAGAAATCACCAAACAGGGTAGTGAATCTACGAAGTCCATCCTGGTGTGTGCAGACCAACTGATACTTAAACATACCAAACAATTTTTTAAGAATCCGCCTGGGAAGGAATCGCGTTCTCCCAGTCACTCGGGGTTTCCGATTGTCACGTTGCAGTAACGCTCGCGACAACCGAAGCTGGTACTACACATTATTGAAAAGTAATTTTGCCGCGCGTTTCGATGGGAACGCGTCCTTTAAACCCCGCACGTGGAGATTAAAGCAACGATTTCAGAATGCACCGCACGTTCGAAATTCTAGGCGCACGCAGTTCGCGAAGGGCTACTTTCAGAGGCACTTCGCGCCGCCTACACATTCGCGTACGACGAGGTGGCTTTAGGCGCGGCCCAATAATTTGGTAATCGGCGTCCAGCCTCCGCGGACCCAAACCGCTCGCTCAATTGGAACGAGATAAATATGAAGCGCCGAACGTGTTGTATTATAGAGCGATTTTCCTAAGGATGAGCCGAAGTGACAGCTAGTGCTGGCAACATAACTGAAGGTTCTGTGGTCGTTGTGCCCTCAAGCCAATTAAACTCCCTTCCTGCATTCGTTCGTTTGCAGTTGGCTAACTTGTAAATGGCTTCGACACTTCATTTTGTGGTGTCCTTGTCCGACAAAAATATAGTGCGCCGCGAGAAATAATTGATATTAAGAAGTGCAGTGTAATGTGCTCTTCTGTAAAAATTCTTTTTTATACAAACATTACATTAAATTCACATTTGTGTGATAAATATTATGTTTATTTTAAAACCGAGATTTGAATGCGAGATGCGTACTGGTGAACGTGCTTCCAGCTTAAAATCGTTTTTCTTTCTATGACATTCGTGGCAGTTTTCTTTCACTGATTGTGAGAGCATGTTAAGAAATTTTCCACATACGTAATTAAATTTAAATATTTACCGGAATCGCGTACGTGCATATACCTCAGCGAAACTCTTGGACTTCTGCATAGAAATGTTTTCAAAGGAACCATTAGCACTTTACGAAGAGGCGTGGCTGAACAACTGTCGCGGCGGAGGGATACTTCTCCGAAATACATGTGATGTTCACTTGTTTTCACGAACTGTCACTTTGGCTCATCCTTAGGAAAATCGTTCTATACGTGTGGCTATGTTTTATTGCGTTCGAGTTGGCGAAGTATGACTTACACCGCGCCACTCACCCGCGCGAGACCCACGTAAGCTTTTCGGCCCTTGGCTTTAACATCCGTTGTCCCGTTCAGCTCCTTACTCAAACGATGATTGTGCAATCTGATTAAAGGAATCAACGCCACATGAATGACCCTCTTGTGGCTGCTTTAATTGACAGTGGCAGACTACACAAGCGTAAATTCAATGGAAAACGAGCATGCTAACGAGAAGATCGACCATGAATGCCTGAATTATCAGTGGAAATTGTGAAGCTATCGTACATTTCACGTCGTAAAACGTCGGCCAAGTTTCACACTAACCATTATTATTATTATTATTATTATTATTATTATTATTATTATTATTATTATCACATTTTATTGGTTCATTTGAATGAATTATAGTACAGATACATAAAATCAAAGATAATACATCTATTTTTTAATAATTTATAATACATTATTTTCCATGAAATTCCGTACTATCCTGTTGTTGAAATAATAACTGGCTTCTTCATGAGTTTGTATAGGTCTTAATTCAACGTTGCATAAAGCCTCACATCAGACTCCTAGGGATGACTCCGGTGCTTGAAACAATTATTGGGATAGTGTTGACTCTTTCCGTATTTCACTGTTTCTCAACGGGTTCATCAAGATCTGCATATTTACTGATTTTTTCGGTGTATTTGCTTTGAATGTTGTCAGAATTTGGGAAATAAACATCAAGAAGCACACATGTTTCTCACACTTTTTGTTAATCACAACCAAATTCGGTATGTTGTGAATCTGGTATGTTAAGACAGTTCTATCCCAATACAAGCGCCACTCTTCGTTCTCCAGAACACTCACAGGTTGGTACTTAAAGTACGGTACCTTATCTTTAGTCAGAAGACATTTCTGAGTCAACGATTGATGTAAAATTATTATTATTATTATTATTATTATTATTCAACATTAGAATTATTATTAAACGAAATGTACATCATGTCACTATGAAATGATTATACTTATTTATTTAACGTCAAAAACAGTTAAAAACTGTGTGACGTACTATCGGGGAAATAGTATTCTGCATACGTTTTCTTAAATTCTAGGATCCCTACCCTAATCAATATACAAGTTGAATTCTGAATAAGGGATGGAGATAAACTGATAAAATTCAACCTCGGATGGACTTCAAAACTAGGAGCGTTATCTCAATAACTGGAGATCCATCCACCTGAGTCCTATTCAGAAAGCACTCGAAACGAATAGCATCCGAGCAATACATTTGGAGAGGGAAACAAATAAATCTCTAAAGAACAAAAATCCACAGGAGGGAATTGGGAACTAAAAACTTAAATTGACCTTCTAAATAATGAAAGAGCAATCTTAGCATGGTTTAGGTTTGGAATTGGAAGCAAAACCAAATTGCTATTGAAAATATCGATACACGCTTCCTGTGCGGAGAACAAGAAAACAAGCAGTTTTTACCTTTGAACTACCAAGCACTGAACCTCAACGCATACACATTTTGCAAGCGGACGACTATGAAATGACAGAGCGCAATGAAAGTCCGGGACTTTTATTCCGCAAAATAACCAAACACAATTTGCCCGTCTCCCTGGACAACTTCTCCCCGGGGTCCGACCCACAAGAGAAAAAGCAATATCTGCATTTCGTCAGAGGGATACCGCCTCAGACAATGAACGACTCGTAGAATTAATATTACTAGAAAATAAACATAAATAAATGTGTAAAAATATATATTTCTCATAATTACTGGGTGAACTAAATACAATTAAAGTAAAATGTAAAAACGCAGAACTAAGAAAACTGTTAAAAGCCGTAACCACAAAAGCCGTAAGGAAAATAAAATACTACTAAAGGAGCATCATCATCATCATCATCATTATCATCATTATCATCATCATTATTATCATTATCATTACAGGTGTATCGTCTATTTATGACCACGCTACACGTTACTTTCCGAGGCCCAGTCACATTTATCCCAGTGAGATTAACGTGTGTCATTATTGGGATTATCTTTCTCGTCTGTATTTCTTACTAAGACAAGGTTGTTGTGCCTTGAATGAATTATGACGTGTTAGACTGATGAGGGGTGAAGAGACAATCAAAAATACGACCATGCCTACGTAGGATTCGAACCTGTAGTCTCCTCGGTGGTTGCGCAGACGACGGCTGCCGCAACCACCTACCCTACGGAGTCGGCAGCAGCAATTAAATAAGTAAACACGACACTAACAATAAAATACAGTAAATAAAATGTTTCACACTATGAATATTCAAAATCAATTTTATTCGTCTAATATAAAATGCAATAGAGAAAATAATAAAACATGAAAAAAACGATTCTCGTATTTCTGATAGGGGATAGGGTTTGCATAGGAGGTTGATTTTCTGTGAATCTACGGCATTTTGTATTCTCTTTCTTATGAGCAACACGATTATAGATATGGCTTGGGGGCACTTTTCACAACGTTATTCGGCTATATCCTTATACAAGAAAAAGAAATGTTAGTTGAAAGCACCGCAGTCAAAGTTAGCCTATGTACTAAATATAGAAACAAAAATAGTAAAGTTACGGTAAGAAGATTGATATCTACATTACTAATTTTCAATACGCGACGAAATTTAAAGAAATTTACGCAGCCGTCGGATCTGGAAGGTTTCTCTAGATACCCAGAAAGTCTGAGAAAATCCAAAAACAACCTATTTGGATGTCTGAAAATGCTTATATTTTGTTATATTAGTCCTGAATTCCTTATACCTGCTGTCACGACTATATTCTCTTACTTAGTTCGTACGATACACGTGATTTCGTGCGGCGTGGAAAAATATTTATATGTGCCGTTTCAGTATAGTCAATTTTTGCTGCTTTTTTATTAAACTTATTTTTCACACACTCGACAGCAGCATTTTTGCTTCTGGAAGCCACCACTTCAGAGTGATAGCTCGCTCGAAGTTCTGTCAAACAGAGTGTTTGCAAAGGTAAAATGTGTCAAACCGCTATATTCATTTGCCCTGGAGTCTTCTTCTAAATTTGACAAATGAGCGTAATTAAGGTCATTTTCAACCTAACTCGGGAACCGAACAGACTGCTTGTTACCTTAAGGTTTTGCATCCCGTTTATGGAGACAGAATAATCACACGTTGTTTGTGACCTGCATGTTCACCTGATCTGACTTCGTACGATTTATTTCTTTGAAAATTTCTAAAAATTCGCACATATGCGACAAATTCCCCACACAGAAAAAGAATTAAGGCACAATATACAGGAACAGATCTCTGCAATCCCACAGGACATCCTTCACTGAGTGAACCAGAACTTATTTAGATTTCATGAATACATCAGTGCCGCGATGAGCAGTTCTAATAGACCGTGAGTACAATTTAAACTTTCCGGTAACGAAAAGCCACCGTCCCCCTTCGGCGATTCTACCTACCGCCCTGTCTCGATTTTCCCGGCACCCGTGGTCTCGTTCACTGAGGCCAACACATTTATAAAATGACCGCACTGCATTTAAATAACTGTATACTAATATAACATCACACCCACCACCGAAAACTCAAACCCAAACCCAGAATCCGACAAAAGAGCCCCACACGCCTAGGGATGGCAAAAAACAGTGATGTGTTTAAAACATCGATGTTTTCCACCAGAAACATCGATATTTTGCTTTAGATGTTTTCCTCTCATCGATATTTTGCTTTAGATATTTTCTTCACATCGATATTTTGTTGCAAAAACCTCGATTTTTTATTTTAATTATTATTTTTATAAAGGGGTTTAGGCACGTTGTAGAGTAGCAGCAATCTACAGCAATATCGTTGTTTTGCGTCATCCTCTTTATCACACTGCACATTTCGACTGTGCAATCAGAAGGAATTTTAGGTGATTTTACTTCGATGGTGAATGAATGAAAGTGACTAAAGGGTAAAGTAGCGAAACACGATGTTGTTTATTGTTAATTTTATTCTTTACATTCGATAATAATTTTTATTGGCATACTTCTAACACGCTGGCAACCAAAGAATAAAATATATCCCTTTTGTACTGTAATTAAAAATTTTATTAAATATGTTTTTTTTGTTTTATGACTAAAAACCCTTTATTTTGGAAATTGCCATCACTACACCCGCCCGCAACTCAGTGGCATATTTTATTATTTTTATTATTTTTATTATTATTATTATTATTATTATTATTATTATCATCTTATTTTTACAGATCATATTCAGTACATATAACACTTTACATATGTACTGATGGCTTACATTCTAAATTACCTAAAATTAAACAAAAAACTAATTCGGGTGAGGAAATCTTTTCCAGACACCTCTAAAAACAATTTATTTCGGCATATTTGGTTAGGAATGCCTGGTATGGTAGTGACGTATTCTGCTTTCATGCTGTGGCTACCGCTGACCTAAGAAATAAACCTTGACTATATTTGTACTATTTTATTATATATATATATATATATATATATATATATATATATATATATATATATATATATATATATATATAACGAACGTCGATTAAAAGGTTTCTCTAATAAACGCCGTTAAATACACTCATTGTCAACAGACGAACTTCCCGAATTTTGCTGTGACATTTTTTCAAAATATCTTACCAAATATCTGAGAACAGTTAACTTTGACACTATCACATACTTAATACATTGCAATTTTGACACTTGAAACACGCTTAATGTCGTCTATTATGTATTTGTACACTCACCACCAATCGTGTGTGTCGTGCACAAAAGCGCTCATCAAACTTACTCTGTGTGTTTACTGCCCACTGCCTCGAGCGTGTCAAGAAACCACTGTGAAATCGGCAACCTGAGCCCTGAGAATCGACTAGTGAGGGATTTAACACATCTCAACAGAACAGATTATATGGAATTTTGAAAACTGTATGTCACTGAAAAAGTAGCATATCATCTATTTTTAATATAATATGTCTTATCATATTTTTATTCTCGTAATTTTCTAGGGCTACCGTAGCCCACAGTGCACGCCACTGCCGCCACTCCGGAAGCAAGACGAATGCCCCACGAGACGCGCCGCCGTCATCCCGCCGCTGAACATAAGACAAACCGCTCGCGAGACGCTCCTCTCCTGCGCCTCGTCAGGGGCAACGGGCCGATAAATCTGCGTACTACACTGCGGCTGCCCCGCAACGCGGCGAGGCAAACGACAAAAGCGCCTGCCAACTATCTCGGCGGGCGCGCCTCGCGACTGCTGCTGGCCGCTCGCTTGCTAGCCCGCCCGCCGCCGGAAGCCTGCTATTACGGCGCCGAGCCAACACTTGCCCGATGCCAGCGCGGCGGGCGGCGAGATGCGCGGCGGTTGAGAGGGATGCTGTAGAGCAGCGAGGTTGGAACCTCGTAGCGATGCTTGCGTGCTCGACAAGGAATAGAGGATGTTCGAAAGGGATAACTAATGTTCTGATTGCAGACAAATAGGACAACGAATATTTTTGCATTAGATGAGTATTTTCCGAACAACGAACTCCTCGCAAAACAATACAAGAAGTAGTGATATTCATCGTGAGGCGAATGCGATTCTTTATTTTGAAAATTGTGACTTCCACTCCGAATTTCAAATACGTAATAATAATAATAATAATAATAATAATAATAATAAATATAATAATAATAATAATAATAATAATAATAATATATAATAATATATAATAATATATAATAATATATAATAATATATAATAATATATAATAATATATAATAATATATAATAATATATAATAATATATAATAATAAGATATAATAATGTCCCCATTCAGTTTTATATTTTTTGACGATAAATAAATACTTATTACAATAAAAACAATAATAATACTTAAATATCATACTGTTTTGATTATTATTTATTAACGACAATATTAAGTAAACTGGATTGCAACCTTCAAGATAAACAAAACTACATTTACGGACAAAAACCAAAGGACCGCCTCAACTTCTCTTTCAGAGTTGCCGAGAAACTGAATAAACCTCAGTAATGTGATGTTCACATCCTACATCCATAAGGATTGAATCCACAAAGTTGTAAATTGCGTTTTCACAAACGTGCTTTTGATCATCAAATTAAGAGTTTAAAATATATTGTCAATCATTTTTATTCCTTTATTGTCATATGTAATTGCATTAATTTTTATCATTGAAATTATTACATCTATATTTTAAATAATAATAATAATAATAATAATAATAATAACAACAACACTTAATAAAAAACCAAAATAATGAAAGAAAGATAGAGAATGAATAAGAATGCACGCTACAGTAATATGGAATTATCTTAATTAAATATATTTAGGAAACGTAAGTTTTATTCGGAACCGTATCTGATTTGTAATTAAATAAAAATGAATTATTTAATATTTTTTTCATTTTGTTGATTTCTCCTGATAGAATTTTTTAAATATATTAATTTTCCAAAGTCGTTTTTCCAATTTGTTTTTATGAAATGTATTGATCTGAACTAAATAAGTTAATAGGTTTTCACAGTGATGAAATACGACCCTATTTCTGCGAGTCCAGGTCAATAAGACATGTTACGAGAAAATTCAGTTCTTCCTTTCTCATTCATATTCCAGATCATTCGTAACTTTTTCTGCACAAAAAAATCCGACATAAACAATTCACGCAATATTTCAGAACGGTAGGTAACAGAGATATGTCATAATGTGAATAGCGAACATTCTTGTAGTTACAGCACAAATAACATTCGATAGAAATTGTGCATTACAGTTTATAAAGTAATCTAATATTATACTAGCGTTCTGTGATGACCCATGGATAGCGTACTACCTTCTCAGGATGTAATCCCGGGTTAGACTTCCGGTCGAGGTAAAAATAGAGCTGTAGCTTTCCTTTAAAATCGTCTCATTTTATGTAGTTGAGTGACAAAGTTCAGGTAGGCGGAGTTTGCTAGTTACGGTTAAGAGATTATGTCCTGTTCGCCACACCGTTTCTTTAGTCCCTAAGTGTGGGAATTAAACTATGCCCAGGTATGGGGTATATCATTAACTAGCCGGCAAAGTCTGACAATCGACCCAAAACGCCAAGAACGTATTATTCTACTCGTTCAAAAACACCACAATTCAAAGGTAGAGGGAACTACGTATTTCATAAGCAATCATCACTCCAACAGACCACTAGACAAATTTACAAGAAAATAGAGTGAAGAACCATCAGAGTGAACACCTGCCCAAGATCTGGGAAGATACTCGTATTAAGGTGAAAGTCTACCTCCTCGTTCAGAAATAAAATAGGCCTGCTGTAAAAATAAATAGTAATAATATACAGGTGACTTAATGAAATATTGTGCTTACACTGCGTTATACTATATATACTCTTGGTACGTTATTACCCGTCTCAAATAGGAATTTTCAATACAAAGGAATATATTTGTTTCTCAATATTTTCCATTGATACAGATTTTCTTTCGCGATACGTTGACGTACACGTTTGATTTCTGTATAAAAGACCAATTATTAATAATTTAATACTGAAACATTGTGAATTTTCAGATCACTTTTCAAACATTTTGTAAGATCGTCGACTCCTCACAGTAATTAACTTAATCTACTCAAACAAATAAAGTATATCAAATTAAATTTTATTCACAAGTAAATAAATCACTTTAAAAGATAATTGTTAGCATAAACGGCATAATCAGTTCCAACATTTAATATCGAAATCTGCATTGGCGAAAATTGATGCACAAAACACGAGCAGTTTTTACATTTACTACATAAAAATGCAAATTAAAAAACCACGAATTAAAATCCACTAAAAAAAAAAAAAAATTTTCAATTTCTAGAAAACAACAGTTTTCTTTCCCATACACCTCTTTCCTTCGTTGGAATTTACTGCTACGAGTTGTTCGTTCGTGAGACACTTGATAGTGTACATGAGATAAAGCATATTTATCTTCTTAATTAATTGTTAGCACCAATGTAAATCGTGCATTATATTTTGATAGTACCAACAAATTATTATTGTTATTGTTGTTATTGTTGTTATTATTATTATTATTATTTATTATTATTATTATTATTATTATTACTGACGTCTACAGTTAATAAGTCACTGGCGTGGGGAATCTTCTTTCAGCTCTCGTCAACAGACATTTTTATTGAAACCATGGACCCCTTAGGAAGTTCAAATCCTTTCCAGAGGTTCGATTTGGACTACTTTGAACTACAACCAATAATGGTGCTGTAGATATAGTACATGTTGTGTTGACGGTAGTACAGAGAACAAAATTTTAATGAGTTTACGGAATATTTCCTTTTAAATAGACAGTTTTGAAATGTTTAGTAGTGTCCAGAAAATGTAAGCCATTAATCATTGCGTTGCAGTTCACAAACGATTACACCACGTAACTTTAATGGAATTAATTTACCTAAATGAATTAAATTAATTTACCTATATGAATTAAATTAATTTACCTATATGAATTAAATTAATTTACTTATATGAATTAAATTAATTTACTTATGTGAAATCTCAAATTAGTTTGATTATTTCTACAGCCAGAAAAACACATTCATTTTGCGAAGTTCAGTATCAAAACTGATTTTGACTTCATTCCATTGTGCTATAAATATTACGTGTAAGGTCAGTCCATAAGAATCTACATTTCGAATATTCTGGTACAAGATATTGAGATGGCATTTTCTCCAAACGATACGGGACACAGGTGCTCAATAAATTCAGTGGTATGCCTTTTGATAGATTTTTATTTATTTTAAAGGTATTGGACTAACTTCGTTTCTTAGATGGATCACGATATTTTTATTCGAATGTATGAGACTCGAGAAGAGAAAATCATCAATATTACATTACTGCCTCTATTTGTTAACAACACCAGAGAAGATTTATATCCAGGGAACGGATTTCTATGTAAATACATATTTAC
The DNA here is from genome assembly GCA_964035755.1 of Teleogryllus oceanicus. NCBI lineage: Eukaryota > Metazoa > Arthropoda > Insecta > Orthoptera > Gryllidae > Teleogryllus > Teleogryllus oceanicus. The sequence goes on from CAXIVR010000007.1 coordinate 114,669,169, forward strand.
TAAATAAGCTAAATCGATACTAATTTGCATTATCTTTATGTTTCACAATGTGTAGAGTTGAAAAATGCTACTGATATTTTCCATTTTTTCCATATTCGGAGTTTTGGTACATATTTGAATAAAAATCCATATTTTTTTCACATTCCTTATAAAATCAGTTCATATAGCATATTAAACTTAACAGTGAAATTTCATTTAATATTAATAGAAATGCATCTCAACAGAAAGAGCTTAAAATGTTTCAGTAATTTCTTAAATATAACAGTTTGTTTGAAAATTACGGATAATTGACAATGGGAAAGTAAGTTAAGAAACTGTTAATGTTTTGATTTACGTAAATAGGCCCACTCTCCAGCTTTGAGGCCCTGGCTGAGGGGTCTGACTGTCCCTCGAGGTGAAGCGGAGGCGCTAGGAGGCGAAAAATCAACTATTGGAGTTGATTGACAAATGACCTTGAGACTTCGACGGTCTGCGGGAAACGCACCTCGTTTCACCATCCACACTACCCCTTCTCCTTCCCTATGAGGCTGCCACCCGAAAATCGCATGACGTCACAGACTTGGACATCAGAATTCAATTTATACAGCTCCTCATTGTCTGTTACAATCAAACAGAATAATCATCGTCCGATTCTAATAATTTCTCTATCAAGCCAGTGTGAAATGTCAAAAGTAGCACAATCAGCCAGTGTCAAAATACAAGTTACTACAGTTCAAAATTTAAAGATGTAGGTTTATCAACAAACAATAAAATATTATTTTACCATTAGTCATTTTTTATCATATTAAGTCCAGATTTAACTCCATATTTTGATAAAAATAACTACATATATATATATATATATATATATATATATATATATATATTTAATCTTTAATTTTTTCGGATTTTTATTCCGTATAAATCCGTTCCCTGGTTGTAACTATTAAGTCGAAACAGGTTCTCGGACGTTCACGGTGCGGCGCGGCGTAGAGCAAAGCAGCGAGGCACTCGCCGAGTGGCAAGACGCGGGCAAGCGCAGCGACCTTGCCGACTACTTCGGTCGAATTTCGCGTCCTCGGGAAAAGTCCTCGCAAAGCCATTCTGCGCCCAATTTCAAGAAGTCGAGATTCGGGTTTCGTCCAAAATAATCAACATTAGTTTGAAAGGAAACCATCGTTACATTCTCCTTAATAGCAACGTTTCTCTGGCAGATTGAAACATTGTCTTATCAAAGGGACATATTTTGTGACATGTGGTACTAGCGAAGTCTTGCGAAATTGAATCAATACAGTAAATATTACGTCGTTGCTTCTTTGAAATTGGTGCGAATCGTACGTTGCCCTCCATTGTCAACTCCGACTTCATCATCATCATCATCATCATATCATCATCATTATCAAATAAGTCACAATTTTGTCAGCTTCAAAGATTTTGACACGAACATTTTTTTAATAGAACAACCCACATTTAATCAGTATGTAACACATAAATTTGTTTTGACTACAAATACAAAGAGATATTCGTTGGTAACAATTGTGAAAGTCATGAAATTTTAAAAGTTTCTACAACTGCAGATCGCCCAAATGACGCGCCGCGAGATCTCAGTTTTCTTATATTATCGTCTCATTGTGAATACTTGCTGTGCAGCCAGATGCAACACTGCATGCAAGCTAATTTACAAAAGACGTAGGTGATAACGAAAGCAAAAATGTGCTGACTCAATTCTGAATATACATTTACTGCCATTTAACTATTTCAAATCTACACAAACAATAGAACTGGATTGGCAATAGCTGCTGACAAAACAGCAGGATCAGTAATTTCTATGTAGTCCTCGTCACGTATTTTGTAATGAGTGGAATTACTAGCTAAGCATCGTGAAGTGTAGGGGAAAGTGAAATCAAATAATTATTGGAATATTTTTCCGTAAGTAGAAAAATCGATATCAAAACTTCAAAGAAACTAAATTAAATAACTTAAAACTTTTATCCATCACTTTCTCGAGAGTTCTAATTTGTTTATCACCTCTTGGAACGCTCATACGTAACCGTGTTTCTAGTGGCCTCTAATCGGAGACAAGCATGTACTATTCCTATAGTACGTAAAGAGAGGTAGTAATCCTTCACTACTTCTCACTGCGTATTGCAATCACCGAGAAACAAAAGTTTCTAGCACATTCTTTCAACAACGTTCTTCGTAACACAACGTGTTATTTGCTGTCGATGAGGACACATTTCAACGTAAATCTGATGTGATATTTCTCAAGCATTATCCATATATCAAACTCATTTCCAACTTCTCATCGTTCGTAATTTTTTTTAACTTCAGCATCCACTCTCCGTAAACAAGAAATGAAGCATCCGCGATTAACAGACTGCTCCTTTTGTACAGTCCCATTGTCCCTTAGAGTTCACAGTACGCATACAAGTCACTCTTTGGAGGAAGGCGGCAGGCTGGAACTTTCGAACGTTAATGTATAAACATTTAAAAACCTACACCGCACCGCAATTTTCCGAGCACCTGCTATTGCGCCAGATCATTTTACTTCTTTTCAGATCAGCTACAATAATCAATTACTGTCTGCAATGAATTATTCATCAAATACAAACACATGTAGTACTCATGAGTGCGTCTCATCAACATCTCTATATCAGTGTAAAAATAATTATAGGTCCAAAAAAATTAAAAATTACATCAAATGATTCCCTAGTCCTAATTTAAAACCATCTCAATATCTTGAACCTTGGAGAATGTTCGGGATGGACGATCTTCTTGACTTGCCCCGAACAGCATACTTATTAATCTCTGGATGCATAATCATAAGCAGATCATTTATATATTATTGTACTTGTGCTTGTGCTTGTTAAGTGAAATTTTCAATAAAAATCGTCTACATAGTTCAAATTGAAATATGCGAGAACATTTGCATCTATTACCTTTATCGTTAAATTTTATTATGTCACTCCCTATTGAACACCATTCGATAATTTATATTACTCAAGTTAAGAAAAAATATATTAATTTTTGTTTAGAGCAATAATCTTGAAATAATTTAAATTATTAACTATAAAATTTTCTCTGATCACAAAAATGAAGAATGCAAATAATAATCAATAACTGTAAGAATATCTACAAAAATTATCTTTGCAAAAGGGATTGGCACGAGAACAGAACAGGACACCCTTTCCAATTCCTGTACCGTTTTCACTGAAGTATCATTTGGTAAAAATATTATTTTACTGATTTTTAAAACGCATTGTTGACATCTTCAGAACCATGGGAAACCAGATTACGAAAGGGGAAATAGTTCTTTGAAAGAAAATGTTTACGGCTGTGAATAGTGAAGAGAAATGGAGAAATGTGTTTTAAAAAGTGATATCTACAATCTTATTTCTTAGCTCAATCACATTCTCAGGAGCGCTTATATAACAATTTAGTACAACTTTTGTAATTAATGAGTCATCTACAGAAATATATAATGTATATTTTGACTTCTACACTGGACGGTACTGATAATTCTGTATTAATGAAAGACACTCAAATTTCTGAAAAAATTGTAACACAAAACTTAATTGCACAAAGAATTTACAGTACGTTAGGCAATCAATTAGTATTTAAAAACTGGAGATGCTTTTATTTGTTTAAACGCAGAATGAGTTTGGCCCAATGTATCGCCAAAAAATGAAAGATTTCTTTAAAATTAGCGGCAACACAGGTTCTTTGAGATAGATAGAACTATATTCAATGAGTAAATTTAGTGCTTTCGGTTTAGGAACTCGTGTTCGCAACCGGACGTCAAGGTCGACAGTGTCGGCGAGACGGACGAAAACAGACGTTCCCGGCATTTATAATATTCGTTTCTTTTCAAGAACACCCAAAAAGTGTTTTTCCGCCTTCGATCAATTATGAGTGACTGTTCGCAAACAATAATTAAAATATCCCAAACAAGTTGTTGATATCCTTGAAAATATTTCCTGATTTTGAAATAAATTATCCCTAGATAATATTCGTGGAACTTCAATAGAAAACGTCTTTACAAAAATTACTCCTGTTTTCGACCGAAAAAACTTTTCAAACGGAAGTATGCGTACGTAAATTAATATGCCGAAGAAACCTGTATCATAATTATATATTTCTTTAACAAATAAGTATATCAATGACAATGTGTTATGTAAAACCATTTTAACTATAATTCAATAATCCTGATTGGAAGAAAATAATAGAAAAGTTTAGTCATTATCATCGACAATAGAAAGGCAATGATATAAGTATCATCACTTGCACTTACCGTAAATATAAAGATGAAATAGAAGACTTGATAGATAACCAAACGAATAACGTGACATTCTTCTAAATTTCAGTGCAGCATTTTACTATAGTCACACAAAAATCACTGTAGCATCACGAGAGTTTTAAAAAAATGAATCACACGCGTGTGGCACGTCTGTTTGAAAAATCTTCAAATTGTTAGCGCATTTATACGTGAAAGACAGCAAAACATGTGTCTGTATTAACATTGTTCGTTTTTATCATTAAAAATGTTTGTCATTTTCATTTCACAAAACTCTTTCAAACAACGAAAGTTATTGTCTCACTCGACATTTCAGTTTTCAATTAACTTTAGACAAGTCAAATAAATTTATAAATTCGCGCACTCACACCATGAACATTTTTCTTCAGACGTATCGCTGAGATATCTCTTGACTATTAATCATTTTGTTAATTTCACATACGCGACATCGTTTTTCCGCGCTCCACTCCACGCGATTCACTGATTTGTTGTTTTCGGAGTCTGCACCGAGCGCTAGTTCGAAGCATTCTCCCACGAAAGTTCCCCCGTTACAGACGCGATTGTTATAGTGTACGTCCTGCCCGCTAGAATTCTCTACTGCGGGCATGCGCACGAGTATTCGAGTTAGCAGTTCTCGAGACTCCCGCACAATGCGCTACCTTGCCGCTCTTTGGCACATAAATCAAGTAAATTGTACGCTTGGAGCGCTACATTCAGTCAACATCGAACGCGCCATTTATAAATTCTAAATCGCCAGTAAACTTTATCGGCATATCATTGTATTAAAAGATGACTAAAAACGCTTAAAATTAAATTCCTTTATGTAAAAAAAACCACTGAAAGTGATATTTCTTAAAACAAGTCAAAAAAAATTTTGTTAAATATTCTAAGTTTAATATAGAAAACAAAAAAACCCTAAGCCCACATAATTTGCAATACCAAGCGCCACATAATTTGCAATATCATTAATTCCTCCCCTTCAAATTAACAGCATTACCAGAACAGTTTCTTTGAGTATTTTTTTTTTTGTTTTGTTTTGTTTCTTTTCTTAAATGGTTTCTTTTTCTCTTACAAAAACAAGGTCTTCAAAAGATCTAATGAATGATTCAGACATTTCATAGGTCATAATGTGACAAATACTATCTGGATGTTACCTTCAACTCAGAATCCCTTTAATTCTTGGCTGAATGTTGAATAAAAGATTATATTTTGTAACAAATTTTCACCCCCCAACCCACAGAAATTTTTGTATCAGGAAATGAGCTATTTTGATTTCATTGTTCTGCCAACAAAATAACTAAACTGCTCGTATCTCTTTCATTTAGCAAACTGAGAGTTTAAAATCAATTGCACAGTAAGCAAGCACTAATAGTTTTTAGGTCCCAAAGAAACCAAGTGCTGTCAAACACACCAACTAAAATTGGCATCTTATAAAAATAACGTAACTGAAGATTTTATATTAATATATTTTAGATATCATGATAAATTAATAGCATTATGTATTTCAGATATCATCAACCAAATATTTCATTATCTGTTTGAATTTCATGCACACATGAAACTATTACAATGAAGGAATAGTTTTTTGTTTTTCATCAGTTTTAATTTCTGAAAGTTATACACAAAAATTATCCAAAATCCATAATAAAACAATTTTTGCTTTCATCAAATTTCACATTAAAATTGCAGCGTAAATTACACTTTGTCAAGCCACAAAATACAGTTACCTGTGAGACCATTAGAAATGTAATTATTTATCTAACAATCCTGATATTCACTTTTCTTCAAGATGCAGATCCTTTGCAACCACATAAGCAGCAACAAACATCATTTCCTTTCTGTGAGCCTTAAAATTTTCAACTGCCTTCAACCGTGCCTCCTCCCATCCAAACAAGTCCCTAATAATAATACATTTAATTAGTACACATCACATAATGGTTTATTAAATCAAAATATTTTGACAATAAAATGCTAACCCACCTATAAATAGGTCGTACATATTTCATTCGACCTTGCTGAGTAACAAATTTCAGTGCCAACGGAATTTTCTCTGACCATTGCCCCTTAATGCAGAGGCGTAACCACCTGAAGAAATACAACATTGGAAATCCTTAATAAATAAATGCAAAATTAGATGCACCAATGAGAAAACTTTGCACTTTGTAACTAATTGTTTTTAAACTCAAAATTGCTTCATAGAAGAACCCAACTCTGAATTGTCAAAGAATTTACATGTACCAAAGGTGACCAGAGGTCCAGGTTTTGTGTGTGTGTTGTTGTTGTTGGGGTTTTTTCTTCTATTATTTGTCCCGTTGTCCCAACAAAATATTAATGCACAAAATGTCCCATTTTTTCATACTTGGCCTTAATCTCAATGATCTCACTATCGCCCCACACACTCTAGTTTTCGCTAAGTGCAGATGTACAGATTGTTAGAAAATGGTGTGATGTCCACACATTTAAAAGCAGAGGCAATGCATGTAAAAACACAGAGGTGTTTGTGAGTTTTGCTCTGGCTGTACCAGGCACAAATGCTGTTGTGGAAAGAGTATTTTCAATCATGAACTCCCTTTGGATTGACAAAAAAGAAACTTTTACTACTAAAACTATTCATAACAATTAAAATTTTAAAAACTCATTTTCAAGACCTGAGCTGTAAGGAATTCTACAACTTGTGATTAAGTAATTCAAAACTCTTGCAAGATATCAAATCTTCTGATAAGTACAAAGTTCACAGTGATGTTGAATAAGCTACAAGATCATGTTCGGCAGGTTGTTCATAAGTTGATTATCAAAATATGCTTTTTTACATATAAAAAGTAATTTGTATTTGTCTCAGTGACGCAGTGCAGTCACATGTGAAGCACATTTTCTTTGTACACTCATGTCCTGTTTTGGCCCTTCTTTCTCTTCCATATTTCAGAAATGTCATGTTTTATGTCATAAAAAATCCGATCACCCTAATATACCTAATATATAAAGTGACTTTACCTGAAATGAATCTCACAATTTTTAGCATTATCAAAATCATATGCTTTCTGCATTGCTTGAAGTTTGCTAATTGAAAGAGGGTTTTCCAGCAACAATTGCGTCAAAAATTCTTGAATTTGAAGGGCACTCAATGATTTCAAATCATTTATACTGAAATTGCTAGCTCCATCTCCAGACCATTCAACCCATCTGGATTTCAAAGCTCCACAAGCTTTGTCAAGAGAGGTAGAATAACTGAAACAAAGTATAAACCAACCAAATAGAATGTAGGATGACAGCTGGTAAATTATGAAGCAAAACAATAAAAATGAAAATTTAACATATTTTACATTAAAAATGTTCAAGAACAAAAAATAGAAAATTTCTTTAAAAAAAAAAAATGGAAAAAGAAAATAAATTACTCGAATAAAATACATACTCCGGTAAAACTGGAGGCATGCCAGGAGAACACAACCATTTCTCCCAATCTACTTTCTTTAAAGCTTCATTTTCAGGGAAATATTCATACAAATACTTTTTAAAATCATCAGTGTCAATAGATTTGTATTTGTATTTGTCCAAATAATCTTTCAGAAAGGGATCAAACTTTTCTAAAACAATATTTTCTTTTAAAATATTTTCATGAAGATAATAATGTACGTTCAAATGCATTTGTGCCCAGTCACTTACCTGGACCTCCTGCTTGCTCTTCTAAATAGAAAAGGAATGTGTGCCCTTTTTCATAGGGTACAGTAGAAAAAGAATCATCTGGACTATGATTCTTCAAATCTACCACCAGCTGAGTTAGTGGATTATTTTCTCCCAAAGTTTTTATCTACAATTATTAAAAATTTTATTTTTTAAATTTATTTTCTGAAACTAGCTTACAATTTTTGTTTTGTAACAATATCTAAATCATTACCGCATCACTTAGATCCTTGAGGCCTCTAAAAGCAGAAAATAACCGGGCTTCCTTTCCATGCATGCTTCCCAAAATCTTTCTTTCTACAAACATGGTAAAACCTTCATTTAACCAAAAATGCTCAAAATTTCTATTTGTTATCAAGTTTCCAGTCCAGCTGTGTGCAATTTCATGAGCAATAACATCAGCTAAGGATCGATCACCTGCCTAAGAAAAAAGTAACAAATGCACTTTTGAATTAAAAATAATACACAATTTCATTTTAGAATTACAGTATTTAATTTTTGTAATAATTTATAATCATCATTAATATATTGATGATAATATATCACCAATATATATTGGATAATATTGATATATATTGGTGATATATCATTTGTGATTGTCAATTGTATTTTAAAATACAATTGTAAAATTAACCTATTATAAACGTAGTTTTCTGTACCTATACAAGAAGCATTACAAATTGGAATAATTTCTCCCAAATTTCAGAATCATATGAACATTAATTATAACCACGTATTTGTTTTAAAATATTCTAAGTAATTATGTAATATTTAATGGCTCACTAAAATGTGACTCACTGAAAGACATTCACAGCGTTCGTTACAATAAGTCAAATAAAGAATCTCCTTGAAAATCACCATTTGACAAATCTTTTAATATCCCAAAATACTTAAATATTCAGAGATATTAAATATAATATTCAGGAATCTCAATCTCAAAATAACAGAAATAATTTGTTAAAAATAGTATGATTGTGGGTGAAAAATTAATCCAATGAATTATGACAGAATATGTTTCTAAAATTACTCACTAATACTGTTGGCGTAACAAAAGTCAAGCATGGATTCTCCATTCCTCCATATGGAAAAGAAGGTGGTAAAACCAGAAGATCATATATTCCCCAAACATATGGACCACATATAGATTCCGCTGTAGATAACATTAGTTCAGTCTACGGAAACAAGATTCTGATTAGTATTACTCCTGAAACACCCTAGATTTAACAACACACAAACAAATCAGAGATACCTCAGAAAATTCCTCAGCTGATGCATCAACATATTCTTTCTCACTCCACACATGTGAGCGTGGCCCAAGCTTACGAGATTCAAGAGCCCCTACAGCAATAGCAATTAAGTACGTTGGCATTGGCACATTTTGCTGAAAGTGATGAACTTTCCAACCTTCAGGTACATCAGCAGGTTCTCCCTGCCTTATGGCACTCATTAAAACAACTAAATCACTTGGTGCAGTCACCTGAAAAGTAATTAGTATTACATACGCCACTGCTCAGTTGGGTCTGCCACCATCATGGTATACAAGATGGATACCATATGGCTGAAATTACACTACTCAATTAAGGTAATGGTAATAATATAAATCTTTTTATAGCATAACAAATGTTATGAAATTCAAATATTTGTATTTAGGAGGTATAATATTTATATTTAATGATTTAGCAAATACAATGTACTGATGCTATTTATGAAAACTACTTTTGATATATAGCTTTATCAGATGGATATCCTAAAAGTTTAAGAGACTAGTGAAGGAAACCACAGCAGTGGGAAATTTAGTGGGTTCATCCAGCAACAGTGTTGACAATCAGCTACAGTTAAGGCTACAAACATAAAATTTTAAACCAATGAATGAACAGTAGGGTATCCAGAGCATTAACAAAATGTTTCCATATCAGCTAAAACATGAAACGATGAGTGAAGAATGCATAGCTTGACAATCAACACAAAATTTATGATAAAACCCAATTTGATGATTTTAAAATGAATCAGGAGTATTGAAATTGAGGAATGATCTCCCTAAAGTAAAAAAAATTGATCAATCAACAAGTTTCTCAAAATAATTACCATATGTAACATGTAGAAATGTTTATGTAAATATTAGGGAACACACAAGTTTTCATATAATACAACAATAAACAAGTTAACCACAATAAATGATAAAATAAAATTAAGAGCAAGCAATCATAAAGGTAGACGAGTGTTGTTAGCTGTCATATTTTTTATAAGATGAGAACGCAAAAATTGTAGAAATAGTGGTCTTTTTTGTTTTTGTTCCTTATCTGAAGAGATGGAATTAGTAGATACTGAAGAAAACAGAACTTCCTGGGAGAGAGCATATGAGATTCTGAATTTGAATGAAGTCTCAGAAGCTCCAAACAATAACATTGCACAGCTAGATGATACTGTAGGACAGACGATAAACATGAGCACCTTTGATGCGCATGCTAATAAATAAAAGAATATGAAATCGTAACAAAAAGATGGGAGAAGGCAACAATTTACTCTTATTTACAAAAGATATTCTGCATCCACATAAATATAAGAGAGAGGTGGTCCAAATGTCTTCCGAACAACAAGTCTACAAACACAAAACATACAATTTTGTCCACTTTTACAAGCACCTGGTCCAATAATAAATTCAGTAATTAGAAGATGTATAGTATTAACAGTTACATCTAGGAGATTTATCATATAGATCTACAGTAGATAACTCCACATAAAAAATCATAATAAATAACAAACTAGCTAAGGAACCATTTTGCATTAATTTGCATTTAAAATTTTTGCTGCTGAACCAAAACAACACAAAATGGTTTTCCAAAACATAGCACCACACTGCTCAAGAAAAAATAAAATATTTCTGTTAGAGAGCAAAAAATTAAATATTTTAACAAAAACCGGTCTTCACAAATAGTGCAATAATACAGTGTAGTATATGGGATACACACAGTACAACAGTTGTTAACACACCAAAATAACAAAAAAAGTTGATGTTCCATCAGGCAACACATAAATAGTATACATTTAATGGCAAACAGCATCTTCCTTGGAGCTTTGCTGTTGCATGAAATCAGATGAGTTGTAAGCAGTGATACACTGAGTATGAGAATTCCTTTGGTACATGCCATATGAGAACAAGAAGAATTATACAATCAAATATTTGCATTTTTCAGTCAAAACCAAATCTGTGTCAATGTTTTGAAATTTTTTCCAAGTTCCAGAGTATTTAACAAAATCATAGACACCTTTTACATGGCTGCAAGCTCAAAGCTTTCTTTCAACTCTGCGAGCCTTGGCAATTAATACAGATATCGATAATCAATACTGATATCGACATATATTGCATTCTGGATTAACCCATTACACACACTGAAACCTTGGGCATGTAAGATACTTAACTGAAGAATCCTCAATGGATCTAATGCAAAAGAACAGGAATTTGCATAATAGTTTTAGACAACTTTAAACTTTAAGGTTAAGATAAACATTGAAAACAAATCCAATTACTTCATTAATAAAAAGGGATTTCAGAAACTCAAATATTTTTCTTTGTTTCACATCTACCAATACACTATTATATTTCTTATAATTCAGGTACGAACTACATAAAGGTACCAATTAGTTTGTTGTTCCTTAATGTGTACTACCTAACTTGTTTTCATAAAAGTGCACAAAGCTTCTTTTCCTTGTATTACAAAAATCTATATTAGTACCTCTGCAGAGTACGTTGTTTTTGAAGCAGGTGTATCTTGACAAGGGATGATTGAGCGACAGTGGATTGCCTGTTCATAAAACAATTTAAATATCAATATTAGTAACAAAAAATTATCTCTTAAAATAAAATTTTCTCACTTATATTCCTCAGCATTTTCTTACCTGACACTGACTAAATAAGTATGGATGTTTCTTTCCCGCTGTTTGTTCAGGATCCAGCCACTGAAGAGCACTCGCCTTTGGAGAAGTTTCATATGCAATTGTAATATTGTACCTAAAAAATCAAAACTTTGGTCAGCTCAGATATTCTTTTAAAATTAATATATTATCACATACTGTAATAGAGTAAACAAAGTTTATTCATATCAGAGCCCAAAGTAAAAACTGAATTTCATGAAACTCTCCATGGCACAGTATATTACCTTTCACTGTCTAAATTGGGTAATATAATTTCCATTTTTGATCCAAATTTCGGATCTGGGGCATGGACATTAAAATCCAAATTGTTACCTGACACATCATCTTTCACCTCCAATATTTTAAGGTCACTTGAATCTAAAATCTGAAGAAAAATAAAACTCTCATTAAAACACACTTCACTACATCTGGCTAGAAAAATCACACCACAACTTCTGCAAAGTATTTTGATAATATTCATTCAAAGTAGTTGAATTGCTCACCAAATTCCTGACACCACTTTTTTTCCTATTAGCAGTTAAGGACACTTTACCAGCGATAATTTTTTTCTGAAAATCTATCTTCCAGATCAAATTTAGATTTGAAACCGCAACTTCATCTGCAAAAATTTGGAAATTCGTGACATGTATTATCGAAGAAATATACCAGTTCCAATCGTGACAGTTAATAAAACATAACCTCTCGATGAGTACAATATGTGATTTACAAAAACAATTAACAGTTTCTGACTCAGCGCTCAAACGAAAAAATTGGTATTGCGGGGCGGTTAGTTCTCACCTGGATTTGAATATGAATTCGGATCACCAGGACTGAGACCATCACCCATTTTTGTACAGATGCTTCTCGCAGGGCCGGTCTTGACAGATGTGTCGGGTGGCAACTCAGGAAAATTCGACGCGATTTGAGCGGCAAACTTGAAGCCTGGAATGTAAGGACGAAAGATAACGACCGAATGAACCCGAGAGCATTGGACTTACTTACAGATGTTATTGTACTGTTTTATCTTATCAGCATTAAAAGAGATAAAGTACTACGTAATATATCTTTAAATTGAAAAAGGTACAATTAGATCAATGTACGAACATGGCAAGCAAAAAGCTGATAACATACATGTACAATGCACGGACATGACTATGACATACAAATAAGCAAATATCATACTATTACACGGATTGTAATCGCGAAAGAAGTTTGCTCGACACAATTAGCTATTACTGAAGTACTGAATAAATAAGTAAATTATAAATGACAGTTGAATAATAAACGTAGGGTATGTCTATGGAATAAGTTCATTACAAATAAAAATAACAGCTACGAAGATTTAATTTCATGGCAAGACTCAATAACGCCACTTTCATTATTAGCTAATTGTTAGTATCTCATTTTAGAATTTAATTTTCAGGGTTTCATTTTAGAATTGCATCATCAGTGTTTCAGTATTGAACAGTATTATTATTATTATTCAATAAAAATATTTCACTCTTTCCCAACAACTGTGTGTGAAATCATTATCAAAATGCCTTCTCTGAATCTCAATACTCATTTTGTTTACGCTACAAGATGGGCTTTCTTGTACCAAGTGTACCAATTTTGTACCACCCTTGCACTACCTGCTCTGCTATGATAGAGAAAACACATGTTTATGAATCAGTAAAGGCAGATCAGGCCGGAAAAATAACGCCTTTTCAATGTATTTTAACGTGTAAATGTTCAAATTAAGAGGCTGAAATAAAATGGATAAATCATCTTTGAATAAGTTGTCCATACGTCTCGTTTTGAACGGGACAATCCCTTTTTTAAGGTCTGTAACGTCCTTTTACGATGTTGCCCCATTTTATGGAAGTCTGTCTTGTTTAATCCGTTTCATAGATGTTTTTAATTATAAGCAGTCGTAAACTATTATGGTAATTACAGTATCAATAGAGGTTCTTTGTATAATAAGGTTTTAAATGACAAAAATTTACTTCGCAATTTGATCATCACTGGAATATTCATGGTACCGTAGTGATAAAAGATATGTCCCTTCTGCTTCGAATTCTATTAAAATTTTTATAGATTTTGTGTGTTATTGCAATTAAATGCTATTCTTGTACTAAGAATTTTTAATGAAACTTTGTCCCTTTTTTTGCAATTCCTTTTTCCCCGTTTTCTTTGCAAGGTCAGCCTAGCTTTGAAGAAAACTTGCATCTTAATAAAAGAATAAAAAATAAGAATTACGTTCCAGGGTCGTATGTAGATACACGTTATGATTTATTGAATATCTGAAAATAGATGATTATGAGAAAAAATACGAAATGTGATTGTAGAGACTTTTCTAGCAATCATACGTAAATACTTGACTTCCAATTTAAACGAATATAAACAGATTTCTCTAAAACCGGCTCAGCACCAGTGCCTCATACAGATACAATATTATCGCATTAATCCTTTTCGTTTCAATGACATTGATTTATCGCTTATCACTTCTGTGAGACTTGAGATACAATAATGCGAGGATGATCAGTGACAAAACATACCATTTGCGATTTCAAGCTATAAGTGTTCTATATTTGTTTTTGAACAATTTTAAGTAATCATATTTTTAATTAAATTTTATTTGCAAATTTGATCATTTTTTAATAGAAGACAAAATGTTAGAACTTTAATTTAATGAAATGGAGAGGACATTTTGCTTACAACTTACATAGAGCCCTTCTATATTGAAACTAGGGATATCTTTGTCGGTCATACATCGATGTCTTAATGTTAGATCTTTAAATTATTTGATGAACAATTTTTGTTTTTTGTGTTTTTTTTTCGAAATCTGGGTTTTTTTTTATTTTTTTAATGTCAATGTGAACAGAGCAGAGTTCCATTGTCGGCAATACAAAGAAACTTTTTTAAACATTATTTTCTTAGCGTACGAGAACAAAGTACACTTACAACACGTATAAGTTCGATTAATATTAAAATCTGTGAACGTTTGTGAATTGCAAATCTTTGAACATTGTAAATTCGAATTTCCCGCGTTTCTCTTGCTAATGAGAGTCTTGGGATAGCTGAGAAGATAAAGAGATAGAACTTGCAATCTTATATTTACAAATATTATGTGTCAGTTGCAGGCATTGGTGGCAAATTTTACCAAAACATCGATGTTTCATGATACATCGCTAAAGAGTTTTCGATGTCGATGAAAACATCGACAAGAAAACATCGATGTTTATATAATTATAATATGCTAATTATAAAATGCTAATTATCAAATGTCCACAAAACACAATTAAACGAACAGAAATTCGGTGATTTTCTATAGAGCATATTTAGTTATATAGTTATAACTATCATAGAGCATATTTAGTTCATTTTGCGTCAATGCATCATATTTCCATTATATTTAAGTTATTATTCATATTTTATAGCTTTTTTGTTCTTAATGGGACATATTTCTCTTGGAATTTCAGTTAATTTGCATAAATGTCTCCTGAAACCCAAAAGAGTACTTCACAAATGTGAATGTAAATGCTATTCATGAGAAATCATGGGAATGTCTTTCGTTCGTTGCAGCAGCATATGTCTGAACTTCTTTTAGATGATATCATGGCGCTGGTATCGGAAACGATTTGTCCGATTATGAATAATTTGTGACATTGGAATTGATACTTCGAAGATGATACAGACGAAATCATTACATTTTCTATAAAAATTATCGTTGTAATACTAAGTAGAGACAAAATGTAATATTAATTGTTAAAATTTAAAAAAATGTATTTGTTCATAAATACATAATACTGTAATTGTTAGAGCGCAGTTCATTAGTTCTGGCACAATATTTTACAAATGTTAGAGCATATTTGTATGCATATTTCTCCGTTTGATACGGCATTATTATAACTTCCGAGCCTTACTAGTAAGCATGCTATTTTCATAACCGTTTTTAATTACAGTACGTTAAAGGGATATATTTTATTGTTCGGATAGCAGCATGTTAGTAGTATGTGAAAATTACTATCGAATGTAAATAATAAAATTAACAATAAAGAACATCGTGTTTTACTATAGATTTCGTGTTTCACTGTCGATTCCGGCAATGCCTCACCTGGCGATAACATACATTCATAACACGAGCAGCTCCCAAACTTTCTCAGATTGCACAGGCGAAATGTGTAGAGTGATAAAGAGGATGACGAAAAACTATGATATTGCTGTGGATTGCTGCTATTCTGCAACATGCTTAAACCCCTTTATTTAAAAAAAATAAGAATTAAAAAAACATCGATGTTCTTGCAACAAAATATCGATGTGAAGAAAACATCGAAAGCAAAATATTGATTTTTTGTCATCCCTAGTTGCAGGTAAAACGAGAATGTACGTACAGTTAGTTTTTTAAATAGGCCTACTAGTTTTCTAGTAATTGTGGCCATGGTTAAGTTCCTAGCAGGTCGTAATAGGAGAATGGCGACAAGGCAGCTTGAAAAATCATCTATGAATTTCGTTGTTAGGCTTCACGCGACATGGAACGTAGTTTTGGATTGTTGAATTTGCCTTGATGTATTAACTTTGAAATTAGGTATCGAACCTCATGTGATACATGTGGTAATGAGTTATTCAAGTGATGACTGAGATGGCTTGGATGTGTGATGGAGCGAAATAGCAGTATTAACCGTTACTAATGCGAGGAAGTACGAGTCGTTGCAGCACCACTAGATCCATTGTGTAGTAGAGAAAAAGAAGAGATAATTGTATGCCCCAATTTATCGAACGCTTGTTAGACGTCCAAGAAAGCAGTGAGAAATACCTTTTTTAGTACTTTATGCATGGAAACTAGCATTTACCTTCACTGTTTATTGATTGGAAAGTTTCACTTTGCGGCACGCTTAGGACAAAATAGACAATGCCGTAACTATGCAGCAAAGACGTCATATACTAAAACAACCGAGTACTGCAAAACACTGGGACTACGACCTCGCATATTAAGAATGATGACAAGAGTGTATACTTGTAAGTTTCCAAGAAAACATTCAACAAAAACGTGCTCTACTCATACCAGGGTTACCAGACTATTTTTTCCAGCGGAGGACATTTTACCAAAAAAGGAGGACATTTAAATTTGTATTCTCCACGATGTTTAGACGATGTACTCAACAATTTCTAAACATTAATAGTCTTTAAAATTCATATTAGACTTTGTGTCATTAAAAATGGATCGAGGAGGAAAAAAGGATCCAACGATTGGATAACTTCGCTCCCACACTCACCTTCGTTATCCACCAGACAATAAGCATAAATAAGTTTTATATCACAATAAGTCTAATGATATACTATGCAGAGCATTTATTTGAATAAAAATGTACTACATATTCAAGATGTGAAGTCTCTTTAATGAATTAAATTACTTTCAAATCATGGCAATATTATTTTCAATTCAAGAGGACAAAAAAAGGACAATCCATGTAAATTTAAAAAAGGAGGGAGGGCAATATTAAAAAAGGAGGGCTGTCTTCCAAAAGGAGGACAGACGACAACCCTCCTCATACGAAAGTATATTTGGTGTAATACTCAATCCAAAATGCCGGATTCGGCTTGTATTGTCAGACCGTCAACAATTCACTAATACAAAAAGACACACATTTACTGCAATTTCCCTCCATCACACATCTAAGCCATCTCAGCCATCATTTGTAGAACTCATTATCAATTGTAGCACATGAGGTTTGATAACTAATTTTAAAGTTAATACATCTACACAAATTCAACAATCCACAACTACGTTCCATAAAGCGAGAAGCAATGTCACCTAACAATGAAATTCATTGATGATTTCCAGTTACGTAAATAACTAGTGTACTTTTCGAGAGCGTCATTTATTGCTTTTACAATCCTGTGAACTTCGTCAATCGTGCATGAATCCAACCTGAGAACAAGTATAAGACTTTTGAGTAAGAGAAACAGACATTAAGTAGAAAACTCTTCGGCTTTTTATTGAAGTGACAGAAAATCAAGTATTTACAAAATACTATGGTTTTATAGCTTATAAATGACAATTACTAATTCAATTGTTTTCTAACTCATCAAATGCCCTTCATTGCATTGAACAACCATGACATGAGTAGAGACCGGATTTTATGTAATTACATATTTTTTGTCTTTCTGCTTACCGTTCTCAAAACTGTAATTTTAGCAGATCGTCGCCATCCTAACACAATATCCAATTTTTTCGTTACATATTTAGTACTTTATTTCATATTTTTTTTGTTATTTTAATAAAATAATTTTTCTATCATTTTCTTCAATTTTATTAGTATTCAGAATCTTTCCCTACATTATTACTGAGAGGTTATCGACTCGGTGTGCGCTACGTGAAGACGCGGTCGAATATTCTCAGCCTGGCGCGCCTGCTTCAGCCATCTCAGTAGCGAAAACGGCGGGGACAGTGTCATCTCTAGTTACTCTTAGTAAACTCGATACGACACTGATGGAGATCATTTTCACTTTTAGGCGTGGGAAGTATCACTGATGCCGCGTTTCGTGACATTTAACCCTTCCGAGAAACATGGCGATCGTTGACGTGTCACACTTCCATGCGAATGCTGCATGCTGCAGTGATTGTTTGCTGGTCGTAGATATCGCCAGTTTGTGCAATGGCTACTATTACGTCTAGTCTGGCTGATAAACTACTGTCCTGGATAATAATAGATAAGGCATTTATTACCGACAGTAAAGTTGTATGGTGCAGAGTGAGCATAAACTTGTGCATTCCAAATAATTTTTAAAACCTTTGTGTTATATTTTTAAACTTTTTGAAATATTTTTCTGAATGTAATTTCTTATTATGTAAATGTTTTTATAATTAGTGTTAATTAATATATTATTAATATATCCTATTTTACATATTTATTACATATTCTTACTGTTTTCATTACATATTTATGTACATATTTTGACGTGTCAAACTACATATTATTCCTTTTTCTAGTAATTAGTATTATATATTTCCCCCTTCCCAAAATTCTCAAGTTTTTTATTTATTCTTTTACTATAATTTGCCAGCCCCGCATCTAGTATGTAATTTGCACTTGAATATTAGCTTTAAAAGGATTCAGTTTTTCAGCTTTATGATACTACTTGTATTTACAGTTCTTCTGTATATAGATACGTACTTCTTTTCAACCATGAATGGTATAAAGATGCAGTTTGCGCAGTCGTGGGTATAGATCAGTGAATTTCAAGAAACGCTTCAGGTTTGACAAATGGACGGTGTTAGATATCCTCGATAAATTTATAAATGACTGTAAAAGCACAATAGAAGTGGACAACCTATTCCTCCCATAATCCAATTTTTAATTTCTCTAACATATTATGCAACGGGGAAAATGGCAATTTTACAAAACTCATTAACATTGGGTAATCCATGTTTTGTTATGTTCAATTGCTGATTCGTATTAACTATTATTTTGTCAATGGCAGTAGCTACTTCTGTTTTTGGGTTTCTGATAACTTTCAAATTGATTTGGGCAATTTGCGAGTCAAGTCAACCGTATACAGAATAATAAAAAATGTGAATATTAATGTGATAATAAACATTATTTATCTATAACGTTTGTGTTATACTGCTATAAAATTTTAACAAACTTTCATTTTACGTGAGCAGATATTTCCCATTATTTTCTATGAATGCTAAGATCTTTCTTCCCGAGAGAAAACATATTGCAGTAAGAAGACAAAATCGAAAGAAAGAAAAATATCTTACCGTATATTGACGCTTCAGATGCTAACATTTTGAATGTTATTATTGAATTACAGGATCATTCCATGTGAAATCATCCACACATTTAATCTGAAGACAACTGTTCAATTATTTTTTAATTATTTTGGGGAAGAGCATTTTTTGAGCTATTGAGGCTTGAATTGGGAAAAGACCGCCCTGTACAAAAGCTCTTTAAAATTAAGCCGCTCTTCAAAAAAGGCAACAAATATGAAATTTAAAATGATCGGTATATTTCTCTTCTGTCAGATTTCAAAAATATTAGAAACTTTTTTCTTTAGGAATTGAAACATTTGTCAGTAAACACGACGCGCTTGCAGATTGCCAATCTGGATTTAGAAAACCTAAATCTACGTAAACAGCCATACTTTCTTTTCTTAAAGATTTCACCTCATCATTGAATCAAAATGAAGTACCGATTGGATAATTTTTAGATCTTTCAAAAGCTTTTGACGTCATTAATCATGACATTTTACTTTCAAAATTACCTTCATTTGGAATCCGTGGTATTGTCCTAGAATAGTTCGTACCTTAAACAACGATCTCAGAGTGGAAATACCTTACTGGGACGATGGAACTTTATGTACACACCTTTCCGACTATTTGCCAATTGCACGTGGAGTTCCTCAGGGATAGATTTTAGGCCCTATTCTCTTCCTACTATATGTAAACGATACGCGATTGCGGATGATACATTCTTTGCAATAAAGAAATCGTAAACAGTACAATATCAGATGTTTCAAATTGGTTCCGTAGTAACAAATTCATAGTAAATGAAAATAAAAGTTTTAATGCAGTTTT
This sequence comes from Teleogryllus oceanicus, assembly GCA_964035755.1. Lineage (NCBI taxonomy): Eukaryota > Metazoa > Arthropoda > Insecta > Orthoptera > Gryllidae > Teleogryllus > Teleogryllus oceanicus. The sequence continues at coordinate 114,689,595 of CAXIVR010000007.1, forward strand.
CCGTTTCAAATAAACAATTCTGTACTCCTTTAAAAATGAACGGTGTGCCATTGACTGAAGTATTGTACCGCAGCCTCGGGATCAATGACCCCCATCTCTATTGGGTATTTCGTCCAGTTTCCCTGATCCTTTGAGTAAATGCTGAGATGGCCCCTTGTTTTGCTTCTGGACATAAATGTAACTTCATTATCTGTGCACGCCTTCTAGAATTCAGTGGGAACTATAGTTATTCAAATTATCGTTTCCATGTTGTTGCGGCAGGAAGTATTATTCCTTGTCAAAGGATATGATGGATAAGAGCCCAAATTAATTCTGATTTACCCTTGAAAATATATTTTATTACATCGGAGCCAATACTTTTGTTAACAATCCTTGCAAAAAATACTCATTTTTCTGTATTCAAAATTCAAGTAGTATATGGCTTAGGGAAGGGATCACAGAATTTTGAAAATGGGCACAGAATTCCACTTCTCCCAAAGCACTTCACACACAGTTTTTAACTGTTTGACGTAAAATGAAATAAATAAATAGACCCATATTCACATTTACTACCTATTTCTCAGAAAATTCTAGACAGAGAAATAGAAATTTACATATTACTTTACAACTTGCCTTTTACTAGTATTACTGGGAGATGTGGCTGTGCATCAACCGATGCAACTACAGTGCCACTGACCGGGAGGTCTTGCGTTCGAGTCTGGATGGTGAGAGGATTTTCGACACTAGCTTGTCAGCTATGTCGAATTCAGTTGCTGCCTGGGGGAGAATCCTAGCGGTCGGCTGCTCTGATCGGTGATTTTCCGTGGTTTCTCCGATCAACACCAGGCGAATGCTGGAGCAGTACCCAAACAAACGGGCCACGGACCGCGTGCGATCTTTCCTTCCCCTTCCTTGTCCTATCCTGAACCCTCACACCCAACTCTGAAATGCATAGTTTCAATTGTAAGTTATCCAAGTCTTCTTCTTCCAGAGCTTACTTTGTGGAAGTTTTGTATATGAATCCGATTTGTTCGAAAGTCAACTTCAGGTCTTAAAGTAAACTTACGTAAGCTTCGATTTAAGTCGCGCCCTTAGAATTAACTCCTCCACAGTAGGTCTGCGCGTCAGCCGCCGTGCCGCCCCAGCAGGGCCGCCGTCTACATCCCCGGGATCTTTTGGGCCAACTATTTTATAGGGGCCTCCCGGTACCACGACATTCTCCCGAGTGCCACAAGCCGTCGTTCTTGCAGCCGAGAACAATGAACGCGCGACGTTCAACGAAAGATACAGAAAAAACTAGAAGAAAGGTTTTAATAGCGCTTGCGATCATGTGTAATCCTCAATCATTAATGCGTAATTTAATCACCACCTAATCTCATTATTAGACTAATTAAATTCACGCGTAATTCAAATTCAAGCTCTCTTTGCGTTTTGCATAACTAGCAAATACCTGGCTTTCTTCATATTCAATCCTTGCGAATGTTGCTCGGGCTTTCTTCATATTCAATCCTTACGAATGAGGGAAAAGATCAATTTTATACAAACCGCGGTATTTAAGATTATTATTTTTAACGTCATTGGTTCAAATTTTCATAAAATACTGCGACAATCCTGAAGAAGAGTCTGTAAAAATTTCATATCTTTTCATACGCTACTTTTTTGGTATCGGTGTCGGTTACACGTGGTTGAATTCACTTTTATTACACTTGGAGTTTTTAACATGGCAGATGACACTTCTCATCACCTGTTAAAGTGTCATCCAAACGAGAGCTAAAACGTGATCGCGGCGTCGTCACTGTGGTGACGTTTAAGCTTCCTATTGGACGAATCCGAAACAGCTGATCAACTGTCAATGGCCAGGTTACACAAACCCAAGTATAGTATAGATATACTTATCTCACCATTAACTTGTCTCGTATTTCAGAGCAGCCGGGCAACTGTAGCAATGAGGTGGTAAGTCGGAAGGTTTTGGATCACCCATGCAAATCGGTCGATCACTGGCGACAGGCGAGCGGGGTAAATAAGAGTATACTATAATTTAGTAACGTAGATTGCAAAAATTAAACACAAGATTTTGCATTGAAAAAATGTTTTAAAATTCCCATTTTATTGAAGAAAATGAGCTTATCCGTCGGACTTCCCAGCGAGCACAGACCTCTTTTTCTGGCTCTGCTCTTATTTTCTCTCCAAATCCAGAAAGGAATGTAGACGCACAAACTGTAGTAGGGAAGATAAGCATAAAGCGCGCTCGAAATATCACGCCAAAATGTTGCTTCGTAAGAAACTATGTTTGCCGTATGTTTTGAAGCAAGCAACTGAGATTCAAATAATGTTTATAAGAGATTTATGACATTTTTAATAAGTTTAATCAAAATATTTGAAACCATTTTTTAGAAACTTTTGAAAATTTGATTGAGGCTTCATGTAAAGAAACCCCTAAATATCTAAATATACTTTTCAAAATCCCACAGTCGCAAGCTCTTTCAGATCGATCGAGAATATCGATTTTGGAGAAAATCGACTGAACGGTTTTGTGTTAAGCACAAGAAAGACGGATGGACAGACAGATGTTTTGTCGTTAACCTAATTTTCTGTATCATGAACCCACAAAACTTGGATTCTGACTACACATTGTGTTATAGGAAGTAATTTATTACATGTATGAAGAAGATATATCCCGTTTTTCGTTTCCAGAGCCCTTAATACGAGTTTTTCTATGGAAAAATTGTCGATTTTTGTTGCAGCGTTACAATACTTTCTTTTTACTACGTACGTAGTAAGGCGAGGTAAAGGAGAGGCGTAGTAAGGAGAAGTTAAGACGAGAGTATACGTGTATGTGCCGTATATGTTATCCATAGTATTTTTATCCATGGTATTATTGACCATATTTGACTTACTTAAATAGAAATATTCCGAAAAATATTTACACAAAAGTAGTTAGAATTTTTAAAATAGAAATACTTTTTATCTGCAATGGAGATCTTGTGAAAAAATACAAATAAGTTTTAACATTTTCTTGTTTCTTTGATATAGTGATACCACACTAGTTGTCTTGGGATTCCCCATAATTACTGAAAACGTACCAAGGCGTATTGCAGTAGCCATGCGTAACACTGATAACGCTAAGAGACCGCAACCTATCGTTGACCTTGCTGTGTTTTTCAACATATCCTGGATGCTATTCCTTGCTCCAGCATTTTTCTTTGCGGGAAACGTGTAGAGCAATGAATGATGTAACATCGATCTTATTTCAAAATATATAATCTGCATATTAAGTATCGCTTAAATAATAATCCTTACACAGTAATAAAGAAAAACAACTATACGGGCCTCATCTTCATAAACGTATGTGATAATGAGAACTATAATAGTGATAATACGTGGTAATGTAGTGATATACTGTAGAGTAAAATTAATACCGTGCTCCATTTACCCATTATTATGATCATTATAGTCAAGAACTAATTTTTGAAAAATCCGTCTTAAATAATTTCTTAAAATTTTAAAGAATATTTCCTTTTAAAAGACACGGCTATATCCATGATTCATTCATAAAACTCAAATATTTGTCTTCCCAATATCTAGAGTCGGTCACGTGAGATATTAATCAACAATAATCCAATTTAACATTGAATTTTACGACAGCCATCTATAAAGCAATACGGAAGATTTGTATACATGAATGTCAAAATAGTATAAGCAAATGAATGATGGTACAACATAGGTGGAACCTTTCCCGTGTAAATACTTACACAACATGAATGTCTACGCGGCTTTGTAGACACTGTAGTACGTACCTACAAGCACGATGATCATACATTCCAGCATGATATTCCCAAACATCTTTACCAAAAATAATGCGACAGCCTCACATCCAAAATTATTTCTTCAAAGAACGACTATCAGAATGAGGACGTGTAACGTATGGTAAAGTAGGAGATTTGTGCTTGAGACTGAAACGTTCCACTTGTACACGCAACAACACCGTAGGCTACCTACCGCTGAATACATACAACATCAATCTTCACGCTACTCCGCAAAAACCGTATACGGAAAAACAAATCAATTTCATTTTAGAAATCGCAGGTAAATTACGACAGACCGTCCTACAATGATATCCATGTGAGAGTTTAAGCACGTGATAATTTGTCATTGTGCTGACTACGTGTAGTCTCATCCCTCCTTCGCATCTCTTAACAGTCCATTGGCTTTCGCGACTCGTTCTCAAGGACTCAGAGATGCGCTGCACAGCGGTCAGTTCTAAGACCTCGTTCGAAAATGTTAACTTAAATGTAACGTAATGCCGTAAACTTAACTGTAAATTTTACACGTAAAAACAAGCATTCACAATGACGAACGTAAGGTTCGCCTGAACCAATCAGATTTTAACGTATTGAAGCTTGATCGATTGTCGATTCGTTTCTAGCATGGTGGAAAGATCGTTTCACCACGGTTTCATCACGCTTTATTCGATTTTCCTACCGATTTGTCTTTAGACATAAATGTGAGTAGCTGTTGTGTTAGTGTTCATATTTCTTTTAGTTTAAAAAAAGGATTCTCTTGTGTCGAAGCCACGTCGAATTCGTCGAACGTAATTATTTTATTCGCCATGTCAAGCTAAAGTCACAAGAAAAAGGACCGAAATTCTTACATTGAATTCACTACTCGCATCAAAACCGTTCGCAAACTAGTTCAATACATTGCAGTAATAAAATGGCATAACCACAAACCTGAACACAATGTGAAATACACCATGTTTGTTTCTTTCGTGCTGCTCTCTGATTGGTCTTCGGTAGAATTCCGACGTAAACTTAACGTAAAAGCTTGCTGCTTGTATACTCTTAAGTTAACGGCTTTACGTCTACAGTTACGTCAAGGCATTGTGAATGATCTCGCTTAATAATTCATTTCTAGGTTTTGCGGCTACGTTACGTTTACGTTTAAGTTGGCATTGTGAATGAGGCTTAAAGAAGCATCCCTTAGAGTATAACCATTTTAATTACTCTTCAACATGGCTCTTTATAATAAATCGTCATGAAGGTCAAATCGACTTCTCCTCGACCAAGCATGAAGAGAATTGGCGTGAAAAGATGTGTTTTGCTGACCTTTATACATTTAAGTAAAGATGTTTCCATTGTCTTTTATACATCACTTATTTTTTTGGAAATATTTCGACAAAAGAATACTCACATTAACTGAATAAATGTTATCGAAATGTAGTAGACACAATACAACGAAGGCTTTCTACAATTTTTTACTAATTTACGTTGGTAGCTTGTGTAACTTCAGTTCCCTTCTTTTGAAACAAGAAAATAAAAATGAATTCGCCTAATCATTTCCGACTTACAAGATAATTCGAACAGAACGTATGCTTTGATTGCGCACAAGTGAGCTCGTAGTGTCACTAATGCCTCATCCTTCTTCAAAAGGTACTCATGCGTTTACATACGAATAAGACGATAGAGGCCTTGCCATCCATCAAAAGTTTTGATAGTTAAAGCATGTTAGTTAAAGCAAACTATTTAAAAGAACAGAAAGAAGATTTTAAAAACTAAATGTTGAAATTCTATTTAAAAATTAATATTCAGCATTCCGAATAAACATTTTCTACATTCCACATTCTTTTCGGCTTCCGTGGTATAACGGTTAGATTATCGGGCTGTTGTACCCAAGTTTACGGGTTATAACGGTCGAAGCGTGGATTTTTAAGGGCGAAAATATCCTTTCTAAGTCGTCCTTCGGAGGGGAAGTAAAGCCGGCTATGTTGTATATTTAAGATAAAGTGATCCTTAAGTTAAAGAAACCTCTGACCTATGTTGTAGATGTAAAAAGATGATTAGATGATATAAAAAGTCTTAAGTTATAAGAAATCTGTGAGCTTAATTTAAAATCACCTGTTTCGTCGCCCGAATGATACTCTCTTTCTCCGCTAGATGGTGCAAAGAGCGTAGCGAAATTTACGTGTTCAGACGGAAGAGCGGGTCTGATGGCCCGAGTCTCGCCCTCTAAAATAAGGCATGCGCTGAACTTTCAGGGCCGACCTGGTCCTCACGTCGATCGCTGGGTGGGTCAGTCCTGCACTGACCACTTCATCATTGCAAATTTACACTGAAAATAAAAATGATATTTTATGTAAAAAGATATTTTTTATTAAACGAAAAATAATAAATTCTGTGGCTTCTACTTTACAGAAAATGTCGACATAGATTGTAACCTTTGCCCTTACCTCACGTGAGCTGGCTGCTACGTCACTGCCGATCGCGTGCGCGTTCACAAATATCTGCATTTCCGTCCCCCAACTTGTGCCCCCTCTTTCGCCGCTGCAGTGTCGGCCTACGCTGCCGCCTCGCCTTGAAGTGAAAGTTTGTTTTCTGGTCGTTTCCATTGTTTGGGTACTGCTTTCCCGGACTTTTCCTCATGGGCGCCTCAATGTTAAAATGGTCATAACTTTGCCTGTAAGTAACTTTACCCCAATGCGATCAACACTTGCGGTAACAATTGCTGTTACAATATTAACTCTTTTACTGTTACATTATAACTCAGAAGTGCATGCAATGTAATAGGTTTGTATCGATGAGATTCGGACTTTAAATATTTTCAGATAATTGAAAGAAGCGAACGAATTAACATCGTAAAACTCCCGAATAAGGTAAAAAAGGTAGGTATATTATGATGATTGACAAAGGGTAAAGAATACAAAGCGCAAAGATGCTGCAAAATAGTATAAAAACTACAAGGGGGACATAGTTGAAGCGAAAACAACACCAAATACTGTAAGATGTAAAAGGTGCTATCTGCTATGGGTACTGCGGATTCAATGGGGGGTGGTAGGCATGGGGGCCATGCCAAGGTCTAGAGTTTTCATTCATTACCTTCTTTTATTTGACAAAATTTATTTAAATATTTATTTATGGAACCTGGTATTAATTTATCATGGAATTATTTAAACAATCATATTTATAGTACCACATATACGCTACGAAAACAATATACGTATAATAACTTGTTTATTATTAACAAAGATATATGATGCCCCCTCCAAAATAATCGGCTGGACCCGCCCCTACTGCATACCGAGAGCATTAAACATAACTAGTGAACACGTTACAAGAATGTCCCGTGTACTAAAGTTGCTTTGAACTGGCTTCCATTGAGCTGAATTGACAAGTTGATGTCAACTGCTTGATTAATATGTAGTGTACATCAAACATTTTTCACATTCAATTACTTCCAAATTCATTAAATATTCCGATACAGATTTTATTTTAGTTGCTGTGTCTGTCAGACGTGAAAAGGTACTAACCTGCGCATAGAGCACCTTCTGCCACTAGATTGTTCCCTAAAATGACCAATATGCTGTAATAGCCTACTTCAGACGTAGCAATGTTGATGCTGAAAACACTATGAGGCAAACAGAAACCATTTAGACGCAAAACCAGTGCAGAATTATCAATATTTTGAGAATTAAACGTTTTTTGCAGTTCCTGTAAAATTAAGTTTTTGTCACTTAGCACCTTTTGCTGGTGACCCCTTCATGTTAGGGGGTTTTAGCGCCAGGCGTACGGAGGTATCATTAAACTCTATTAATCACGTGACTAACGACTTTATACGGTCATAATGAACAAGAGAATCATTCAGAAGAATTCAGAATTCAATCAATCAGAAGAATTTTATAGAACGATTTTCCTAAGCATGAGCCAAAGTGACAGCTAGTGCTGGCAACATAACTGAAGGTTCTGTGGTCGTTGTGCCCTGGAGCACATTAAACTCCCTTCCCGCAATGGTTCGTTTGCAGTTGGCTAACTTGAAAATGGCTCACAACGCTGCCTTTTGTGAAGTCCTTTTAGAAACTCTTAGACTTCTGCATAGGGATGTTTTCACAGGAGCCATTAGCACTTTACGAAGGGGCGTGGCTGAACAGCTGTCGCGATGGAGGGATACTTCTCTATTATACATGTGATGTTCACTTGTTTTCGCGAACTGTCACTTTGGCTCATCCTTTGGAAAATCATTCTATAGTAATTGCGACATTGCGTTATGCATTATAACAAAAGAAACGTTTCAAGCGTTGACCAAAGAAGTTGCTTAATATATCAGAGAGTCTAGGCTAGCGGCGAGAGTTTTAAACCACGATACAATACAAGAGTAAAATAAATGGACATTGTGGTTGGAGTTTTAGATTTTGTGGGCCTCTGCGATGAGTATGCAGTCTGGAATTTTCAATCGACTGTTCTTGACAACGTAGGAAATATTTTCAGACAGCGTTCATTATGAGAGTAAGACACAATATATCCCAAAGATATGATTTCAACATATTTTTCGCAAATTTCTTTCCTGTCACTTCTCCAACATTTACCGTTAATTCTTGCCAACGTTGTAGAGTTAGTAAGGAATAGTTGTAACTGCCTCACGTACGAGAATCGGTTTGTCGGAGATGGAACAATCCCCAACGTTTCTAGTTTCTACACGGCCATTTTGCCGCTTGTAAGGTGACCGTAGAGACTCCTGTAGGCGTGCACTATTTATGAAGGTACAAGGTCGTACTTAGGCCTGAGGTAAGACGTTATGACTTCAAGGTCCGTCACGTAACTGTTAGTGCATAACGTCGCTACCTTACGCGTGGCGCTAAAACTCCCTGTTACCAGTGCAGTGTCTCCGGGAGAGGTCCTAAGGCGGTGACTCCTTCTTAGGACACCGTCTCAACGGTGTTCGGCTCTAGCTAGATCGATTTCAGCCGCTGTCTGGAGAAGAATTCTAGCGGACGGCTGCTCTGATCGGTAGTATCCTGTGGTTACTCCGATCAATAGTGGGCGAACGTCAGAGCAGTATCTTAACAAAGAGGCTACGGACAGCATATGAGATTTCCTTCTTGATCCTTGCAATCTCCTCTCCCCCAATTCACGCGTACATTTACTTGCACTTCGACACGCCCTCGCGGTTTAGCTCATTAGTTGTGTATTCACTTTCCATGACACGACCCCGGGTTCGATTCTCGGTCGGGCAAGATTATAATGAGCGTTTTCCATGCGCTGTCCTAGTATATGTTGCTGTATGACAATGACAAAACTCACTTATCATATTGGGAAGACCAGAATACGGTGTGGGGATGTCTTCGTGCTAACCCATGTACACACGGCTTCACACATTCGGCATTCGCGGAGCAGCGAGTTTGTGCTCGCCCAATCCCGGGCAGCTGACGTGTTCGGCGAATGTTCGCTCCCTTTGATGTGTCCAAAAGACGGACACGCGGTGGGTAGGGCGAGCACCGAATGTTCGTCGCTCGGCAAATAGCAAGCAACTCATCCATACTACTCGGGATTTCAGGAGCAAATTGCTAGCTGTTCGCCGAATAACGAATGTGTGGGCCGTTCGTTTATTCCCTCAACGGTCGACACGAAGTAAGTTGCGCCACGACGCGACACTTGGGTGGGGCAGTGATGGGAATAATAATAATAATAATAATAATAATAATAATAATAATAATAATAATAATGCAATTGTACTAGTTGATGATGCAAAAGAAAATGTGTGCATTTTCACTGAACTTATTTTTTTTAACCAATTTGTTCAATTGTTAACTTGGAAATTGGTTCCAGTGAGAAATCATATTATAAACGTACGTTTCATTTACTTAATCAAGAGGCCATTCACTTAAGACATAGCACACCTGCACACACACACACACACACACACATATATTATATATATATATATATATATATATATATATACAGAGAGAGAGAGAAAATATAGAATTAAAAATGGTAGATTCGGAGAACATCAGATACAAGAGGGGTTGAGAAATATTAAAACTTTGCAAGAATCTGAGTCCGGGAAACAAATATCAGATATCAGAGGCAAAATAGATCAATTAGAAAATGACGTAATGACACGTACGCAGGGAAGCGTAATAACTTCGGTATCAGCTTTAGTTTTACCAAGCCATTTAAAATTCCACGGAGATATTAAAGAGAAACCTTGGTCCTTGATTGCAAAGCTGGAAAGTTATTTTATGATCAATAATATCCCTGAAAGATTAAAGTTGCATATTGTCGAACAGGCGATGTCAGCCAAAGCACATCATTGGCTAATGTCATTAGTCCCGGAACCAGTAAATTATAAAGAGTGGAAAGAGAAATATTTAAAACGGTATTGGAATGAAAGTCATAAATTCGACTCAAAATATAAATTAATGAGCGAAAGATATAGAAAAGGTGGGGCGGAAACCATGTGCGATTTTGCGACACGTAAAATTACTGCATTCAAGGCTTGCGAAGAAAGGGCGGATACAAATGAATTGATAAGAATCAGTTACCAGTCATTTACCTGTCAGTATTCAGAATTTATTATGGAATTCTATGCCAGTAGATTCAGAAGATTTGATTGAAAGGCCAAGTCGCTTCGATCAGAAATCAAATGGAGAATATGATCAGGTTAATAATAATGGATATAACAATAATATGAAAGTAGATAATAATGGAATGAGAAAATCTTCTTCTGCGGGGGTCCTACAGCTGTCGCCGCTTCCCCCACCTCCGACGCCACAGGTCTCGGTCTCGCCATGCTTCTTCCTTCTCTTCAATATTCCTTGCACGCATGGCTTCTTGTACTCCTGCATACCACGATGTTCTAGGTCTTCCTCTTCTTTTCCCTCCTGCCGGTTGATATAGCATAACTTTCTTTGGCCATCTATCTTCTCCCATTCTTAATACATGCCCGAGCCGGAGAAGCTGCCTTTCTTGGATTCTGTCAACGATGTTATACTGAGACTGCGCCCTTTCCCTTATTTCTTCATTGCTTACATGTTCTCGGGGTGAGATTCTCAAAGATCTTCTGAGATGGTCCATTTCTATTGCTTTCAATTTTTCTTTGTTCTTTTGCGTTAATTCCCAACTTTCACTTCCATATGTTGTTATAGGTTCTATAATGGACTTGTACTCATCAATTTAACTTCCCCTCCTATTTTTGGGGACCAAAGTATTGCGTTTAATTTTGAGATTGCCGTTCTTCCTTTAGTTGCTCGATGTTGGATTTCTCGATCACATTTTCCATCTTGTGTTAAGATGCTGCCCAGATACTTAAACTCTTTACAAACCTTGATCTGATGGCCCTCAATATTAAGATTTCCGGCATGTTCTCCACGGCTCAAGTATTCTGATTTTTCAAAATTTATTTTTAAACCCCATTTTGTATATTCTTCGAATAATTTTCTAGTCATAAAGGAAATATCTTCCTCGTCTCCAGCTATGATCACCTGATCATCAGCAAACAAAAGTGTATACATTTTTTTTCTATCTCAATATCCATACCTGCACATTTCCTGCACCACAACTTCAGTGCTTTCTGAATATAAATCTTAAATAATGTTGGAGAAAGACAGCAACCTTGTCTCAAACCTTTCGTAATTCTGAAAGGTTCCATTGTGATCTCTTAATCAAACATCACTTTAATCAAACATTCCGATGATTTATATATATTAAATATACTTCTCACGTATATTTTGTTAATTGTGCTTTGATACAATACTTCAAATAATTTCTTATGTGGGACCGTGTCGTATGCTTTTTCTAGATCAATAAACACTAAGTGGCTATTCATATTTTTTTCCAGTATCTTTCCAACCATCTGTCTTAAAGAAAAAATGTTGTCATTGCATGACCTCCCTTTACAGAAGCCGCTTTGTTCTTCCATATCAATTATAGTCTCCTCTATTCTTGATTTCAGAATTCGACCATGCAACCTACCAATAGAGCATATAACACTTATTCCACGATAGTTGCCACATAGTTTCTTACTCCCTTTCTTATGAATAGGACTGAGATATGCTATGTTCCATTCATATGGAACTTCTTCACCGCCGAGCATACATTTATTGAACAGTTTGCTCAGCCACTCCACAGAACAGTTGGCCCATATTTCACCAATTCTATCGGTATGTTTCCAGGTCCTGGAGATTTTCCATTTTTCATATCTATAACGGCTCTTCGTACTTCTTCGACGGTTATTGGGTTGGTATGTCCTATATCGACCTCTCCTTGAAACTCACAATCTGTTCCTTGATATTCGATTCTGTCTTCCATTAGGAGAGATTTAGTGTCTTTCCCATTCATTAAAATTGATAATAGGGAGGTTGGCTCCTTCTTTAGCTTCCTTCCTCAAGTTTTTTATGGTTTTCCATGCTTCGGTGATTTTTGTGCCACTAAAACATCTATCTATCTTTTCACATTTCCTATCCCACATTTCATTTTTCCTTTTGTAGATATCTCTCTTAATTTCTCTATTCATTTTAACATACAATTTTCTGTCTTCTTGGTCTCTCGTCCTTAACCAATTATTATACAGAATTTTCTTGAGTTGGATCTTATCTGCAATGCTTTGCGCCCACCATTGTGGGGCCATCTCTTGTCTATCTTGTTGGCCTAGAGATTCACAAGTTGCTTGTTGAATGCAATATTTTATAGCTTGATAGACGCATTCTGAATTCCCTTCCTCTACAAATTGTAGTTTATTTGCCAATCTCAATTTGTATAGGAACTGTACTGCTTCCTGCTCTAAGCTATTTAAATTATATTTCGTTGTATTCAGCGTAATTGTAGATGCTTCATGCTCCGGCATTGTAGTTTGCCTCCTTGGTTGGATTACGGCCTTTGCACCCAACAAAAGTGGTTCGAGCCACATTCCGGGCCTCTATATACTCTTACGTCATTTATTCTTACGCTGGAATTTCTGTTCTGTATTATGTAGTCTATTATTGTTCTAATTTTCCTTGAAGCACTTTCCCATGTATATTTATGAATCCATTTGTGAGGAAAGAAACCATTTAGAATTTTCAATGACAATGTTTCGCACATGCTGATCAATCTTTCACCATTGTCATTCAACGTGGTCTCACCATATCTACCTACAATTTCACTATTTGTTGCCATACCAGTTCTTCCATTAAAATCTCCCATTAAGATTATCTCCTTACGCGAACTTATATTTTCAAGCACTCTTGTCAAGTTTTCATAAAAATCTTCTTTGACTTTTCTGTCAGCGTCTTCAGTAGGTGCATAGGTTCCGACAATAACAATTTCTTGTCCATACTTACAAATTTCAACTGTCATAATTCTCTCATCTATCGCTTCCCAACTTCTAATGCTGTTTCTGTGCTTTTTGTGGACGGCAATCGATACACCTCTCTTGGCCCTTTCTTCTTTTTTTACTCCACTATAAAAGTGAATATAATCCGCAATTATCTCATTTCCCCTTCCTTTCCTTTTTGTTTCACTTAATACGCACATATCAACCTTTAGGTTTTTAAGTTCTTGGAATACTTCCTTTACCTTTGTACCTATACCCTGTACATTCCAGGTAGCCATTATCATAGTCCTTTTCCGTAGCAATATTCGTCTTCTAGATCCGTTCCGAGACGGAGAATGGAATCAACACATTGAGAGAATGAATGAAGACAGAATTGTAAGGGTCTCGAAAGACAATAGACCTGTGGGAAGAAGATATCCCGGAAGACCGAGGCGACGATGGCACGAATGCTTTTAAATCTTAGAAATGGAACAGGCCTATGGCCTACTAAGAAGCAGAAGAAGAAGTAAAATTAATATTGTGTGTGCGTGTGCGTGTGTGTGCGTGTGCGTGTGTGTGTGTGTGTGTGTGCGTGGTGTGTGGGTGGGTGGGTGCAAAATACCGAATTCGTGATTGATTCCACAAACAATCCAGCATCAGGGAACAATAAATTGATAAATGAAGAAATTAGTTGAATGATTGAATATCGTATTCATAATCAGCAGCCGAAAGGAGTTATCGCAATGATGTAACGTCACAGGTAGCAAGGGAAGTAATCGAAATTATTCTGTAGAAAGACCAAGTTGAGTGTGGTAGATATAATACGTTTAAATAATGAATATTCTGAAATTTCCTGAGACAAGATCGTGCAAGGTAAGGGTGGATGTGGATATTATATTTTTGCATTAAGTGTGAATGCACAAAACCTTTGATTATAGTTGTTGCTCTTTTTCTTCGCTGTGTTATGCAAATAGTTTGAACGAGACAGAAGAGTGTCAAACTTGCCGGACGACCGGAAAGTAAATATATTATTATTATTATTATTATTATTATTATTATTATTATTATTATAATTGTTGTTATTATTATTATTATTATTATTATTATTATTATTATTATTATTATGAGCTAATCGGCCATATCTCACCATGCTACGCGTTCTCTTCCGAGGCCAAGTCATATTCTATGCAGGAGAGATTACCGTGTGTAATTATAGGGATCAGCTTTACGGCGGTACCCCTCGATAAGACAAGGTTGTTAAGCATTGAATTACGAATTAGGTGATAATTTGATAATGAGGAGTGAAGGAACAATCACAAATACAACCATGCCCAAGCAGCATCCGAAGTTTCCTCAGCGCAGGTTCCCAGAAACAAACCGTTTTAAAAGAAGACAATTATTGAATATGAAAAATAAAACCCCAAACTGAATGTGCTTCATTCATTTTCTTTTTACATCGTATACGCAGTACAGTTTTGCAGTACTGCAAAACATCTACTTGGAAACGTTGACGGAAATACACGTTTTGAGGGTCGAAATACGGAAAATGTTCCTGTCCCAAAAATTATAATTTAGTTTAATTATAATTTAGAAATCGTATTCATTTTTTCCCCGGGCGTTTAAGATTCATTGAATTACATATGTGATCTTTTGATACTTCATGTTTTGGGTAGCTTTTGATAAATTTTTAATGTCAAAATATCAATCACTATTCCAATTTCTTTCCTTAACTGACAATAAAAGATATGGCCAACAATAAAGCTTAGCAGTATCTTAGCAATTTGTGTGAAAGATTGAATTTTCTTGGAATTTTTCTCGCCATCACGATAAAAAACTGTACTCGGCATAGAAGTAGGTCGATCATTGTCCAAAATTTGTCTCTTTTCTGCATCATTACGACGAGAAAACTATGTTCTTAATAGTTCATTCATTATATCTGCCATTATATTAAAAACCACAAATAATTTAAAATTAAAAAAAAAAAACTTGCTTTTAACCTCAAAAAAAAGCGAGAGTATGGAAATCGGAGTCTTCCGTGCGGGCAGGCAGCAAGCGATTTCGCAAGCCTAGGCATAACATGCATGCGTCAAGAATGGCTATAGCATGCTACTGTTTTGCGTTCACTACAGGCCCTTTTTTCAGATTACGGTGAGAAGCGATGCAGCACCCAGGCGTACCTATTATACTTGGGTTTCTGTAACCTGGCTGATGACAGCTGATCAGTTGTGATAAAAATGAGTCGTTTAAATGTGACGAATGAAATTGTATCAATTAAAAAAAAATCACCGTAAACAAGATTTTTCTTTAAAACTGCTCCAGTTTTTTCTTCAACTTTTTGTTTAAATTGAGGAATGTTTTCTTGATATAATGAGATAGGTTCGACTTTCATTAAATCCTCGGGAATTTCGAAAATAGCGAAAGTTTAATTTTGCTTCGAATCTGTCCCACACATTCACTATTGAAACTAGACATTTATTTTTAATTCAGTCATTATCTCAACATTAGATCTTTAATTAATATCATGCACACTTTTTTCAAAAAGCGATTTCGCGAAATTTTGAGTTAAGCGACAAAATTCAATTATTTTGCGAAGCTATTTTTCAAACTTGAAGCTACAGATTTCATTCTCATTACAATATATTTCTCGATTCTCGATATTAAAAACATTCATTTTACCCTTTTTTCAAGTAGTTTTCACGTAATGTCGAGTTATATCGTTTGCGTTTTTTGCGTTGCGAAAAACCGTAATATCCAACATTTTGGAGGATAAAAGTTGCCATATAATAATAGTAGTTTTGTGATGTTTTAGGAATTGACTTATCCACAACTATAATTGACTACATTATTATCTGGCATTGTAAATCATTAAACGAGTGTTACCTTTTCTGGTACAAAATAATTCAAAGTAAATGGAATACTGATGCGATACATTCAAATAACGCGCTGAATGCATGTCAGGAAACTTTGCGTTAACAATGTGAATCAAACAATTTTATTCGCCCTAATAAATAGAATAGATCGTCACTTTAACATGCAATATTTTAGAATCAATCTATTTTTTCAGTTTATTTATATAATTTACAACTTAATACAACATTTATTTCACGGCTCGCAATATTCTCTTTACATTTCAGTTGGCAAAATTGTTCACGTAGATCACAAAAGAAATCAGCTGTGCGACGAAGATGCACAGTGCACAGGTGTCATCAAAAAAAATTTACCGGTTGTCATCAATGTATTTTTTGCAGACAACGAAGACGGTTTAAACCCTAAACTAGTGGAACTTAGTGACAGAGGGAGTGCTAAACAAACGGTGCATGGTGTATTTTGTTCTGCTAGTGCTTCCTAAAAATTTAAACTTATGTAAAAAATGATTAAATTTGTATCAGCTATTGTTGTAGTGCTTTTTGCTATATATTTTTACGGATATCCATTATCAGTATTCCAAATTGCAATTAAGTACATTCCCTTCTTAGATAATAATGTGCAGAGTACGCAAGAATCCCGAATTCCACCGGAAGATGTTAGTGATAAGAGTACAAGTAAGCAAACATTGTTTACTGAAGAGACTTTGAAAAAGTATATTAATAAAAAAACAGGACTCTACTTAGCAATTTTGGGCGAAGTTTATGACGTGACTAAAGGAGAGAAGCATTATGGTCCTGGTGGGAGTTACCATTTCTTTACAGGTTAGTTTCAGGTATCAGAAGTAACTCAAAATTTATATTTCTTTGGTGTTACTTTAACAATGGAATTCATTGAATGAACTTCAAGATCTTAACTTCAATTCTACTTCATGCTTTTAAAATTTATTGTTTTTAAACTGTTTATATACACAATGAATACAGGTCGTGATGCTTCACGAGCGTTTGTTACTGGAGACTTCAGTGAACATGGGTTGAATGATGATGTGCTTGACCTCGAACCACAGGAAATTAAGAGCTTGTTTAAATGGGTTTCTGTGTATAAAAAGCAATACAAGTTTAAAGGTAAGGAGAAGAGATGAATTTTTTTAATAACTGTGTAGTTGAGTGGCTTACATGATTCAGAAGAGGAACATTGTTAGTTTGGAAAAAGAATCTGCTACATTGTGTTCTTGTTAATTTCCATTTGACTAGCTCAAAAATAACCAAACCATGACTGTATCAAATTCTAAAACTAAAAAATTCATGAAACTTGTGTTCTTTCATCAAATAACTGTTTTAACTGATCTTTCCTCCCCCTTTTTAAAAACACATTTACCTCTTTATCTATATCTTGGTTGTTTCCAAAAGAGTAGTACGAATATACAAGTGGAATATGACACCATTCATTTGGGTGTGAACTTTTTGATCAGGAAACCTCATTGGAAGATATTACGATTCACAAGGAAATCCAACAGGCTACAGATACAAAGTGGAGAATAAATTAAAACTGGCTGAAGATGATGAAATAGCAAAAAACAAAGAAAAATTGAGAATGCCTCCTTGTAATACTGAATGGAATGTGGATCAAGGAAGTCGTGTATGGTGCAGTAAAATGAGGTAACTCGCATACTTTTTAATAAGTGAACTGTCTATAACATAATTGGGTACTTTTTTCTCCAAAGAATTTAACAAACACACGGTCAAAGTGGACATTCTGTTAAAATATTCCACTCTGTTTAACAACTAATCAGATGAAATGGACATTTTCTTTTCAGCTGCACTCACAATTTGAAATTGACTTGTGTATGAGCTAATAATATATCATTTTATTGACAGGAACTTGAGATTGAAACTAGACTTAGGCAATTTTTCTTGGAAAAATCTCTGGAAGGCATATTCTTTTAACTAAATTATTCTTTAATAATTCTATATTTTAACTGAAACAACTGAATATAATGGCATTAAATCATTTTACAGTGGTGGAATCCAGAGAGACTGGGTTGGTGTTCCACGAATGTTATACACCCCAGGCTCAGAATCATACCGATGCGCTTGCATAAATCTGGATGATGCACCTAATCAACAATCTGGAAACCTAAAGGAGTATCCTGATTGCAATCCAAAATCTACCAGCTGCTACGTTCATTAAAAATCATAATAATAATAAAAGAAATACTACTTTTTGTATGTGTATTGTTTGAACACGAATGTTGAAAGAACAAAACTGGCTGATTGAATTTTAGATTTCATCATTTGTATTTATACATCTCAATCTATTAGTATTGTAAGGTTTTCTGCAGGTGTCCTCAAAATAAACAAAATTGATGTAGGACAATATTTTCAAAACATGTCATGCATGAATCACTGCCCTATTATGCAAAACACTGTCATTAAGAAGTGAATGTTTGAAGGTCTTTTAAACACCATTCCAAAGGATATACAGGTTATGTGTAATAAATACTTCATAAAAAGAATTGACATTCTTACTGTGTATTAACCTTCTTAAGCCATCAAATTACCATGATTTATATAGTAGTTAATTTCCTTTCCTCACTTTCTTCAAGGGATCCTACAAAAAAACCTGTACCTCAAATTTTCATGTTCATCTAACATTTATGAATAAGATTTGAGAAACACTTAATTTGAAGCATAGTCTCCTTGACCAGTTAAACTTTGATTCCTTACTCTGTACAAATAATTTATCAGCAAGAATATAAAAATTTAAGAATTTACAAAGTAAAAGGCATGGTTATAGCTAAAATAAAAAGTAGCAAACGTACAAAATCAAACTGTTTATTTTCATCTTGTATCAAAAGAATTATTTCTACATTACTAGTAAAAAACTTTTAAGTCTTTTAATACTTGCATGGATTTAAAGCTTCAGTACGAATTCTTACAAAACATTTTCATCATAATCACTCACTTTATTTGTTCAATATGCTCACATCAATTGTCCAAGTCCAGCATCTTGTACGATAAGTCTCAACATACTGACTTTTGGGTTTCCAGTACCCAATCGATTGTAAATCCTTAGTATGAAAAATATCATACAGTTGTAATCAATATCTTGATTCCCAAATCATTTATCATTTGCTTTTTCTTTCCATTGTGATGCTCCTCTGTCCACAAAAAATACTACCACAATCAAGATACAGAAGAGGTTGTGTTTGTTGAGACATCTTTTGCATCAACTGTTTCATTAGCTTCTTTTGTGCCCATGAGTTCATGGAATTTGGCAATGAATTCATCCATATTCACTTTTCTTTGAGCTCGTGTTCTACTTTTATTTGTTTGCACCTTTAACTTCCAGTGCTTGCCTTTGGCTTTCATAATACCACCGAATTGAATCTTCCGGGGCTTACAAGCACCTGTAAGCTTAATACGGCCATTTTTGTAAGTCACAGGTTCTTCATAAATAGTTTCTAAGTATCTTGAAGATCTGTTTTTAAATCTACGAGAAAAGCAATCTTCATTGTGAGAAGACAATGGATTGTTCAGTTTAGAAGGCTTCAACATACAGCGTCTCTTCCGATTTGTTTCATTGGTTGACTGATGCCGCTGCCGTAATACATACAAGTTAGCAATTTGATCTTGAGGAGGGCTTGGAGCATGTTTCATATCAGAATCTTCGCTTATGTCAAGGGACGCCATTATGGAGGGCAGTTCCGATACTAAAACAAAAAACAAAGGCATTTTACTGCGAGTTATAACAATTTATACGATTACCGCCACGAGCCCAACCGGTCATCTGCCAATATATTTTCCATCAACACTTACATCGTATGAACATACTTGGATAAACTAATTCATGCAACCCACCATTCATCATTTCAACATGTAAATTATTGCCGAGATTTATTTCAATTCTTTTACACACGCCACCTCTCCTTCGATAACTGCCTTAACCTTCCTCACATGACATTTACTATTCACATCCACGCAACATCAATGGTGTTTTCATGTGCTTCTGATCTGCTCATTGTTTACAAGCTCGCATGCTTTTGACATTTAATTCCGAGTTTCGATTGTCCGCCCTATCGAATATAATTTGGGCAGCCTGTACCAAAGACTGATCTTTCTCTAAAATTAAAAATTAGAAGAAATTAAGTTAACAATCTTTTTATGAAATGATCTGTTCAAGTAGGTTTTTATCCGATCAATTTCCATTCAATTCGTTTTTTTTTTTTAAGGAGAATGAGTTAATTTTGGTACGCATCGCACACAGAGAGTTTGTGCACCCTCGAACGTAAAAGCGCTATCGATCTTGTGCGCAAGCCCAGTTCAAGTTTCGCATTGGCTGAGGCGTAACTTCGAGACGAATCGAAAGATCCGCTCACTCGACTTTGAGACTGGCAGATATATAAATGATATTTTTTTCATAAAATATGCCCCTTTTCGTAAACGTTAGCAAAAATTGAAATATGTTACATCTTTTGAATGTTTTATGAGCTTCATTGATTGATATTCTACGACAAAAGACGTGTAAAATTTTTTTTCAAAAAAAAAAAAAAAAAATTATGAAAGAAAATTTTTCAAGATATTCTTTTTTGTTTTCAAATATTTTTATAATTTTTGCATTCTGTTCTGCTCTTATAGCGTCTAAGTCTCATTAAACTGTTGGGAGATTGTTAATTAATGAAAAAACTAGTGGAGCTAAAACACCAAGTACGATTTCTCGAGCTTTCACCTCGCTAGTTGCGAGAGGAGTGGGCAATTTGGTTACTTTGACCAAAGGCATTTCATTTCAAATTTTTAGTTCGTTTTTTGATGCCAAATAGTTTCTATTATACGAGAGCGAACATTTCTGGTTATCAGAATTTGTCTACAATGCCTGTTACCATCATATGTTCTTAATTCAACGAATGTTGACAAAGGAGTCGGGGTAGGTATTCCGGGGTTCCAGAAATCGCGAAAATTTTAATACTTTCGCGCATTATTTCTAATTTTTGTAATTTATTAAATTAATTATTTTTAAATTTGCAATTTTCGAAATTTCAGATTTCAACGAAAACGAGACCCGTGCGATTTTTTTCAGCGTCCGATACGTGGAAAATTTTGAAGCGGTTTCTGAGAACAAATTGTTTTTTGAGGAAATTGCGTAATTTCAAGCGCACATTACGCAAAAACTACTAACCTTTTCAAAAAATTGTACATGGCCTTTAACGAGATGATTTTTGACAACAGATTTCGTCAGAAGCAGAAAAGTCTATCTTCAAATTTCTAGTTTTGAAATGTTAACATTTTGCAATTTTCGAAGAAACGCAGTCGAAAATGGGTCTAGCACCATATTTTTTAATGTTGTTAATTTCATATGAGGAGAAAACTTCAAGAAAAAATTTGGAGCGGTTTTTGATATTGTTTCTAATTGCTTATATTTCTCACCTGCATATGTGGAAGTAGATCATGGACCATTAAGGAAAAAGATTGGAGTCAGTCAGCTTCAGGCTGCTGAAATGCAGTTCCTGAGAAGAGTGAAAGGATGCAGGAGAGAAGATTACTAAAAAACACAGACATCAGGAAGAAATTAATTATATTTTACCTTTATGACAAAATATTACAGTATAGAACACACTGACAAGAGCCTTTTGATAGGATTGAAGGTAGCTGATATCCACAAACTCTCTTTACTTGTGAGAGGAAGAAGAAATGTGGTAAGACCTAGTAGCTGGTGGACAGCTAGTGGACCTAGTGCTGATGTACTGCCCGGAGGCCGGAACGGGCAAATGCCTAGACTACAAAGAGAATATCATGTTACTTTCATTTCATAATCTAAACTAACCAAAAGCTGAATATTTCTAAGAAATCTCAATAATTTTTGTAGTCAAACATTTTTTTTGTTCTCTTCCCCCTATTTAATGTGCGGCTTTAATATAATTTTTATAAGGACTGCAAGTCAAAATCAGTCTTTCTATTCTTGCATTCTCTATGTCATTTTCTCATTCTGCTCATGTACAGGACAGAAATATTTTCAGGGCTCTTAAGTCTCAATTTCCTCTTCCTGTATGGCTTTTGACTGGCACTGTGGGGCTTTGGTTCAGGAGTAAAGTTTTTGTCATCTTTAACAGGTTAAATGGAATATCTTCGTAAATCCATTACTGCTGAAGGAATTCATTTTCAAAAAAATATAATTGAAATGCTGTTGGGTCAATTATATACTTCAATTACTTAAACTCGCTTACTAAAATAATTTTCAGCATTGTTTTTACAAAATTTGAGCTGAATCATCGCCTGTGTTAGAATATTTTCAAGTTATGTTATTTGTAGAATAATGTTATACAGGATGTCTGGGGAGGAAACATCACAAATAAATTCAAAACAATTTTAAGCATATTTTGTCCAATAAGCTACATGAATATTTGGAATGGCTGAGCCATAATAACCACTCAGAAGTTGGTTTGAAACTAGGCAAAAATTTGCATTGTAGAAGCATATAAACACTCTAGAAAATGTAACTTGTTTATTGTTAACAAAATAAACAAATATATTAGATCAGAAAGAAAAATTAACCAAGAAATAAAAAAAGCAGGCGAACTGTGTAAATTGAGTGCCTTTTTATCTCTGGATTGATTTTTCTTTCTGATCAAATATATTCATTTATTTTGTTAATAATAATCAATTTACATATTTTTTGTATTTATATGTTTCTACGATGCAAATTTTTGCCTAGAAAGCATGTTTTCAAACCAACTTTTGAGTGCTTATTGCAGCTCAGCCATTTGGAATATCTTTGTAGTTTATTAAACAAAACATGCTTAAGAACGTGCTTAAGCTTACATGCTTAAGTTTTCTTAAGAACTTATTTTCAAAGTTTTGACGTTTCCACCCCAGACATCCTGTATGTAGACATGAGTAGCTTGTATGCATATGTGCAATATATAATAAAGAACAAAATATATTCATGGAATAATGGTATATACTACTAATTTACTTGTGTATTTCATGAGGAAGTAAAATGAAATATTTGTGCTCGTCCTGTAAAATTTATAAACATAGAATATTGTGTGTCCCCAAAGCTTCAAATGATAATAATATTTTAATTATGATTGCTTATCATTAATAAAAAAATAACTTGTAATATGTGTGGTTTCCTTAACATTTATTTTCTGGGGGTAAAATTATTATAACTTGCATGTTTTCAAAATAAAGTGATAACCCCCAAATGACTGTACCTGCCAAAGTAATCCTTCTGAACTTCTTGTCCTTTTAATTAGTAAAGTCTTTCTAGGGCTACTAATATTAACTCGCCTTACATTTCGCAGAAATTTACTGTAATTTAAGTCTCCCTTGTGACCCTGATTTATATGCAAATTTTGATTTCCAATACAATAGGTACTGTTGGTACCCACTGTTCCAATACAGTACTGTTTGAAATGGGATATATTACAATAGGGAAATATGTTTTTGTTTCTGTAACTAGGGCCAATACTCTCCCCACTATTTGAGGAAGGCATGCTGGAACCATAAAAATCAATCAGTCGTGACGCAGACATGATGGCCTAAATTTGTGATGCTGTCCTGACAAAAATACCAAAATTTATGTTTACATATGGTCTTGAGAATGCGACCAGTTGTTTCAACAAAAATAACACAATAATAGTACCAATCAGTGTTTATAGTGATGAAGTGTAGAGATTGTGCTACGTAAATAAAAGAGCTGAATTGAAATTTACAACTGCTTGAAATTGGATGGAAGCAGGAAAAAAAAATAACACTTCAACAAATCTATTAGCAATACTTTATATAAAAATAGCTATTAGTATTTAGTAACATATTTACAAATCATCCCATATTTCTCATTTACATGTAAATAAGAAGCCATAAACAGCTGAATTCTCGCTCCCATTATAATTCTTATTTATAACAGTCTTAAATTGGAAAACTCATAATTAAATCAAGAGTTCTTAACAATTATCATATCTAAATAGAAATAGAATAAACCTTAAAAACCATTTCACCAAAAGGGTTTGAGAAGTAGTTTACAAAATCAAAATAAATCATTGTCGAGTAAGAGTTTGTTAAGTTTGTAGAAAAGCAGAAAGTTCAAATATGAATGCAACTTATTAAACGACTAGAGGAAAGCATTCAAAATCTCCAATGAATTAGTTGCCTTGGAAAAATTAGTATTGTATTAAACAGGTTAATAAGTTCACTAATTCACCGAGTGCAAATAATATCCACATAAGAACATTCATTTTTGAACTTGCTTTTCTTTATATTATACATTGCATTAAAACTTACAAATTGGCATTTTTTAAAATGATCAGAATTGAGTTATAATGCTAGAACAAGAAAACATAATACATGTGTAATACAACAAATCAAAAATTTTGTAAAAATTCAAAATAAAAAATAGATCAAGAAGTGAAAAGAGCAATGTTGCTGAAGTTTATGCAGCAGCACCGGACATCTTCTGTATTAACTTGCACACGTCCCATTGGTTTAAGATCAGGTGCTACTGCAAATTCACACCCAGTGCTTGAAATTATGTCTGGCACAGTAACTCCATCTGCGATTTCAACAAGCGTTAAGCCACCTTCAGGATGAACATTGAAAACTCCCTGAGGAAGAGATAAAGAAAATTACTCCATGGCAACAATTTTGCATTCAATGAGAAGTTATAGAAGACAAATCTACCTTTTCTGTTATAATCATATCCACACAATTTTTGCCAGTCAGGGGCAGAGAACATTTTGATACAATTTTATGAGACCCATCCTTTGCATTATGGTCCATTGTGACCACTACTTTTGTGCGAGGGGCTGAGACAAGGTCCATTGCTCCTCCCATGCCCTTAACCAATTGACCCTGTAGACATGACAAGGCACATCATAACATCATTCAATAGAGATTCTTGGATAAATTTCCTTACAATCTACATCTTTAGCTTTAATTTGGAGCATTCTCCAGATAATTACTTTGAAATACTATTGAATCCTTAAGGTATAAATTTTTGTCAGAATCAGAAAAAATATCAAGATTTAACTAACATTACCCTAATGTATAATTCACAACTTCAAAAACTTGAGCTTACCGGTATCATCCAGTTGGCTAGATCTCCATATTGTGAAACTTGCATAGCTCCCAGAATTGTCAAATCAATATGACCACTTACAACAAACAAAATAATATAATTACATTCAAATCTGACTATACTACTAGCACAGTTATAAATTCATCATAAATATAAATAGATGCAGGAAGAATACACATGCATGCTTACACCATGCACACACAAATACAAACTGTATTTCTTTTCATTACACTGCCTTTCTAATTGCTTTTGAGGCAATTTACCAGCTAGGGATCAGATGTTATTCTTTTTCTCTTTTGTATACTTGGTAAGGCAATTTTCAAATTTGCACATTTAAGCCTTATTTTGATTTAAATTCTTTTTTATGGGTCCTACAATAATAAATTTTTCATCAATTTGGTCTATTATTTCATTTTATGCGACCATATTATAACCACCAAACAATCTTAACAAAGTTTAAAATAACCTATGATACAGTGCACCAAGGAAGTTTCTCTGCAGTGGCACCATGCTGATAAAGAGTATGATCAACACGAATTATATTGGTATCACAAGCACCAGACAGTGCTGGGACCATCCCAGGGGATGCAGAAACAGGGGGGAGGGGGTTACAGCATGCATGCAAAACTGATGGAAGCAATGATGTCATCCCCCCACTCTGCTCGATGCAGAGAGACTCGCCTGGTGCACTGAACTTTATTGTCTTCTCAGATGAAACTGTCAAGCTGAAATGAGAACAAAAGCAAATAACACTTCTTTACTCACCCTCTAATCATTGCAAAACTATCATCACTGCTGAAGTATGCAGCACCTGTTTGGACAGTAACAGTTTCTTTTCCTGCATTAATCAAATCTGCATCCACCTCTTCCTGAGTAGCTGGAAAAGGACCTAGTCCCAAGATTCCATTCTCACTTTGAAGATTGACTACCATTCCTTCAGGAATATAATTGCTGGCAAGCATTGGCATTCCAATTCCTAAATTGGCTGCATTTCATTAAAGAAATTTCATATTGCGAAGTGCTGGTTGATTTTGAAAATCCAAATTCAAAACCTTGAATTCGGGGAGTTGGAAAACAAACTAAGTCAGAAAATGCTTTCCTTCAGAAAAAGTATTTTTATACCTTTCAATAAATGTCCATGCACGATTTGGAACAAAAAGCTTTTCTTGCTCAATGAATTTTGCAAGTACTTTAGGGAAGTATGTCTATGTGAATAGATGCATCTATAAGTGATAATCGGTAATAACCACAAATTAAAACATTGGCTTAGTGTTTATTCATCTCTTCACTTCTCTAATTTCAAATATTTGTACTGTAATTGCACTTACATTAATTAATTTAAACAATGAACAAGGAAGGAACCTATTAAGTTAATAATTCTCACGGAGCCATTAAATTCCACGAGAAATTTATCTAAATAAGGATATAATATATAATTAAATTAGACAATGTATCCTTTAAGTTCTTCTCCTTCTGTTATATTATATCCTTTTTATATAGAAAAGAACAATGAAATTCAAGAAACCCCAATACTGGAAACATGAGTGTAAAGCAAGGAGAATGACGATATCAACCTAGGAGAAATGGCATGGTATCTTTTTTTAGCCTGCATTTCTTTACAAATATTAAATTTGTAGTTTCCACATTCCGTGAATACAAGGCTTCACAAACCTCATCTTTAATCTGGATGCAGTAAGAGCTTTCTAGAAGATATTAGTTTCTAGAATGAACCATTATTAATCAACAAGCCATGGTGAAATAGTTCCATTTGCTCCCCCCTGCCAGCAGTTATGTCAGCACACCAACAGTGCAAAGAGTTATGCATCAGTAATGCTCATACTTCAATCAAAAGTAGTTTTGTGAACACAAAAATGTCTTGTAAGTTTTTGTTCAAGCAGGTGGTGTCACTTATTCATAAATGTCTAAAACAAATAGAAAAAAATGTCACTACTTTTGCAAGATGTGCTGATTGTTCTAAGCCGTTTCCAATAATTTGTAATACATATATTGTGTAGGTCATTAAAAAAAAATTCCCAAATTATCTGATACCTTTTATAAAACACTTTTACAATAAATTTAAAGACGGACATTTTTACTAAATAGAAGGTTTTCGATTCAGGTTGTAACTATCCTTTTCAATTTTTTTCACTCTCACTAATAGTGCATACCTGTTCATAACTGTACATTGTTTAAAAAATATAAACAATATTGTTACTGAAAATAATTATTTCTTACTCATTTCATTAGTACACTATATTTACCAACAAGTAACTTGCCCAAGACAGAATTGACCTTTCACCATCTCTAGTCTTACACAAACAAGCCCCACTCTCCAGGGTTAAGCAAGAAGAATTCAAATAATTCAAAAATATCTAATAAGTTGATTTTTTAGGTGATATTTTTTTAAGTTATAATAATATTTATTATTATTATTATTATTATTATTATTATTATTATTATTATTATTATTATCATCATCATCATCATCATCATTATATTATTATTATTATTATTATTATTATTATTATTTTAGTAATTTTCTTGGAGAATTAAATTCAAGCTTTACAACCACAAACATTTTCATTTTGGCTCCACTCCCTGTTTCATCGAGAATCAATATATGCGATGAAACCAATGTTAGTACTTGAGTGGACATACTTAGACTTCATGTAGATATTAAAAACAAATAGTTCATTACATATGAAAATTTATACTGAATGACACATTAAATTTAATGTTTTCTACACTACATAAGCAACAAACACAGAAAAATTCTTTACTCATCTAGATATAAAATTTTAGTCCAAGGATACAGCACACTGAACATTGTAACAAGATTTTTTCGACAGATTCATATTAATAAAGGATACCATACATTCCATTCTTGAATTCTAAAGCTGCTCTACGAATTATCCTTTCACGGCGCTGAGCAGCTGGATTCATGGATGCCGCAGATCCTTCTTTCTGTGGTTTCCTAATAGTTACACGCTAGCAATGAATTTAAATTGGAAGTTAGTGCATGACGTGACATTGAAATAGTATCAAATATAACTAAATAACCATTTCTTTAAAATTATATTCATAGTCACCTCAATTCGTTTTTCATATTGTTCCCCAACAATAATTCTATCCACATATATTCCTGGTAAATGAACTTCATCAGGTTGGATTTGGCCAACATCAACCAACTCTTCCACTTCAACAATAGCAATTTTTGCTGCTCTGCACATAGCAGGATTGAAGTTCCGAGCACTTTTCCTTAAGCAAAATATAACTAGTATTGTAAGAGATA
The DNA here is from genome assembly GCA_964035755.1 of Teleogryllus oceanicus. Classification (NCBI taxonomy): domain Eukaryota; kingdom Metazoa; phylum Arthropoda; class Insecta; order Orthoptera; family Gryllidae; genus Teleogryllus; species Teleogryllus oceanicus. The sequence goes on from CAXIVR010000007.1 coordinate 114,717,865, forward strand.
GTAATTTCATTACAATTTTGTAAGTATGACACTACCTCAGAAGAATTTGAGAGCTTTTAGGCTCTGTACCCCTCAAATTATACAAAGATATTGGCAAAACAAAAAAATTACCTTGAAATATGAGATTAGAGATATTAGAAATGTATTATTCCGGTTCTCCTTCAAATTTTAATGAAAAATATTTCCAATAAACTATTTCTAAAATCTAAAAAGAGCATTTGTATTATTCTGTAGTATTCCTTCACAAAATGGAATTCAACATAAATTGAATTTAAAATAACAAGGAATGTTTCACTATTAAGTATTTATAATAGGAAAATGAAATGTGAAGAATGTGAAAAAATGTTTTGAAAATTTGTACTATTCTGTATTCACTACAGTTTCATTTCTCAAGCAAATCCTGTTTTTTTTTCTAGCAGCAACTTACAATAATATTAATTAACAAGTAGACCATACCTAAAAATGAGATTTCCAGCAGTATCTGCTTTCCATGCTTTAACCAATGCATAATCTCCTGTTATTGCCTTCTCCAAGATGTAATTTTCCCCATTGAATATTTCTGAATTCCTTCTCTTACTAGCCAAAGCTACAGAACCATCTTCCTTATACTTAATGGGAGCACCTCCTTCATGAATAAGAGTGCCGAAACCAGTGGGAGTATAGAAAGCAGGTATACCAGCTCCTCCTGCCCTCACTCGCTCTGCTAAGGTTCCCTGTCACAACAAACACTCTAATTAAAATACAGCCAAATGAAAGTAAAAGTTCTTGACTTACAAATTGAGTATTTATTTTGGGGAGTCATTTCATAAGCACCTAAGTTCTCAACATTTGGAATATGCTTCACCTGCAGACTCAAATTATTTTGTTAAAGTACTAATGTCCATTGAATGTTAGAACTAAATTATATGTTCTGAAAAATGAAGAAGAAAAAATAAATCCTTTTATACGTGTGTATACATGTGGATGCTAGGAAAATATTTTCTTTTGATCTTTTAATTTATTAATGATCAGAAAAGAACAATAGAGTTCACTCTCAAGAGAACAAGAAAAATAAAAGGCTACAAACTTGTGCATTTAAGACTATTTTCAAGTGGTTTAGAGAAAGAACAGTGTTTACAATGACAAGAAACTGTCTGGTTATGTTAACAGCACTTATTCTCCTATCAATTCTACAAAACACTGTGGTGAGAATGAATTTAGAAATAAAAATTCTGTTAAAGACAATTCATATAATCATAATCATTTTATTAATTGAAGTACTTTTCAGACAACATTTTCAAGAACTTCAATTGAATGAATCTTTTTGCATAAATCAATAGATTATAAACAGAGTAAGGATTCTAGTTCTCAAAATAAAACACCATACCTGAGGAGTAAGTTCAACTTCCAATTCTCCTGCCAAATACTGTCTTTCAAATTCTGCATTTTCCCCAACATAAGAAGCAATAATACGTTTAATACGTTTTTGTTGAAGTAAAAGTCCCAAACCAAAATCATCAACACCTGCATTGTTACTAACAACAGTAAGATCTTTTATGCCACTCTGGAGAACAGCACCAATTAGATTCTCAGGTATACCACACAGTCCAAATCCTATTGAACACATCACATTAGTACTTAAGAAGCTGAGGGATTATAGAAAATGGTTATGTAACTACTCAAATTATTTTATTTTACCACACGCATATATTGTAAATGTTACACTGCACAATACTCTGTGATCTCAAATTACATATCATTGGTAGATAAATTCAATTTTCTATTTAACATGTTACAGAATAGAAACAATCTTTACCTCCTACTAAAAGTTTTGCTCCATCTGGAATGTCTTTCACTGCTTCAACAGCACTATTGTAGCACTTATTGATTTTCCATCTCGACGAACTTGAAGAAAATGAACACGCGAAAACCTGACACAGTAATCAATGACTTTGAAAATATATTTTGAACAACATGCGCATTTACAAGCATTACACACACCGGTGTCCCTACCTTAGTCAGCACAGAGGACGGTGTATGAGGATTAATAGTACGTGGAAATCTGAAAATAATTTTACACGCAGTAGAATATGCCATCGGTACCATCTTCACCCACAGTGAAGTCTCTAGGTCCACTAGTGGAAAACAAGATGCTGCACAACGCACAAACTACCAGTTTTCAAGGTTCTGCGAGGTTATATCCGCAGGATCTCCGGCCAAGCAACACGATAACCTTCGAAGCCCCACATTACTATTCACATGTTCACAAACTTTATAAAACTTTCACATTCTCTGAAAGCAGTTTTTACAATAAACGAGATCGAGTAAACTGCATACTTTTAATTAAAAACTATGGCTGCTTTTTTAAATGTTAAAATATATTTGTGATAATGTGGAAAAAACAATGTTGGAAACGCTTTGAAATGTTAATGTTTACAACATTGTCTGCAGGTAAAGAGCGGGGTATTTGAAACAGGATTGCAAGGAGCAAGTAATTTTAGACGCAGTTTTAATGCATTTTATTGTTTACAATAGGAAAGTTGGACAAAGAACATTTATTTGTGCAACAATATCATTGAGACAAAATTTATTTTCAAAGTAACTATTATGAATGATGACTAACAGTAAAAGTAATGTAACAGAATTGCATTAACAACATTAAATTACACAAATAGTTTGTAGAGGTAAAGCAATGGAAGTAATTTAACAATGAGTGATAAATAATTTTATTACTTGTAATTATCATCTGTAACATATTTCACATATCTTAAAAGTACTTAGTTCACTATGTAAACTTATCAAGTCTGTAGCATGCCATTGTTACTAAACAATATCTACAAATATTTTAATTTATGTTACAGTGAGTCTTAATTATATTTACAATGAATTCATAACATTAAACAGACAATAATTATTTCCAATTGCATTATCAGCGTACCAGGTATGAAGGATAAGAAAACAGGATCTCTAAAAATTACTGGAATAAACTTGATAATAGTGTATTAAAGGAGAGATAAATACTTATAATACAACAAATGAATTTCTTGCAGGAGGAAACTGTGCAGTAATACATGTGAAACTTATCTTTCATATACTCATTCAATAGGAAGCTAATAAAAGACAAATAACTCAGTTGGAAATTGACAACAGTTGTGAATCCATTGTTAATAAAATTCAAACATTGCAGTCATAACCCTGTCAGAGAATTATGTATATTGACACGCTGAAGACACATTGAAGATGGTGGGGTATGAAGTGAGATCTGTTTTCTGGTAAAAAAAATAAACTGTCCACTTAAGTTCATTTCAGTGTTCACTTCAGGCGGCCTGATCGAGCATCTGTCACTGCTCCCCACAATTCAATAATAAAATCATCTGTGAAACCAAATTCTTCTAAATCAGAACTGTCAATAGCATCAGCAAATTCCATGCTGTTGTTCTTGCCTTCAGCTTGTTCCCAAATACGTGTAGCTGTAAAATAAATAAATAAATTAAATATCACAATAAATTCTATTTTTTTAACAGCAGTAATTCTGAATAGCACAGATCTGATTAAAATATAAATTAGAAACACTTACCAAGTTCATTATCATTAATTCCAAGGAAACTGTCTAGTAAAATATTTATCTTCTCAATACCTCGAACCATGACTTCTCCAGGCTGTACACATAAAAATACACAAATCACCATGATTGTATTAGTTAACATTATTTGTATCAAATATTAAAAGAAAATAAATACAAAACTTACTGCTTCTTGTATAACAGGGGCACCAAGAGGAGAAAATCTAATAGTCTGCATTTTCTCAATGCCATTTGGATCTTTCTTGCGAACATTACTTCCCCTCTTACCAATATCTGAAAAAAAAATCCATTAGTATTTGGTAAATATTAGATTATTTTGTACTGGAAGCATTACAAAAATATATCAGTACATCAAAGTTAATACAGATCTGAAAACTACTATGTAACAACACATAATATCTATCATACTTGGGAAATTATTATGCACAACTTTTTTTTTCTTTTGTGAATTATCTTGTATGTATTGAGCATTACTAAGAAATTAGAGAAGGATTCATCACGTTTTCATACATTTTTCACGAGATTTTAAAAGTGAATTCTTTATTCTCAAAATATAATTTTCTTTTCAGGAGCTTCAAAAAATTGAGATAAATCATAATTAAAATTTAAGGAAATTTTACCACCAAAAACAATTCTCAATATTAACAAACATAAAATTTCAATTAACAAAAAAATTATTTTATGCTTCTCCTTCCATCGGTAGCGCGTGTGTTTACTGTTTTGTTGACGAATTAGCAAGCGGGGAAAGAGATTATTTAGAAAGTGTTTATTTTTTATTTTAAATTAGTATGCTGCAGATTATTAGTGTCCCTTTATTTTTTTATATTTAAATCTGATTTTACGTTAATACAAGTACTATGACAGATACAGCGAATGAACTACTACGAATAGTTTTCTCGCCTTAATGATGTAGAAAAGAGAAAAAGTTTGGATACAGGTCGACCTACTTCTATGCTGAGATCGGTTGTACATCATGCTGGTGAGAAAAACGCAAGATTTAATGTTTTGTGGTAAAATTCATACAAATGGCTGATAAGTAGTGAAGTTTTAGCTAAGCTTAATCAATGGTCATAACTTTTATTGTCAATTAAGGAAAGAACTTGGATCAGAGATGGATATTTTACAATGAAAAGTTTATCACAAGCTATACAAAAACATGAAACGTCAAACGACCACCTATGTAATCCAGTGAATCCTGGAACAAAACTGAATCCGATTTCTGAATTATTATCAGAGCAATACAAACTCGCAATATCTTGAAATCACGACTGCGTGTGCTTCATGGAAATAATGTTTTGGAATGTTATTATATCAGTGAGAGATTTGTTTTGAATAAATTACCAAAAAATGGGTTCAGATGAGACATGACCGTCCATACTCCCTTCCCGGGAACCGCCGCTGTTCAGTAACTGTTTTGCCAACCCTGAACATTTGTTCACGAGCTGCCACTACCTTAAACTACCATTGCAAGTATCTATCCTTTAACGTTGTTGATCCTCAATTGTTCGTAGAATAATTATGTCAATGATGAAACACCATCATTGATAAACGTAGTTATGCTATTAGTTAAAGCAATAGGTTTCAGAACTTATGAGAAGATTTTTGTCAAGAATCTTCATTATTTAAGTCAATTTTTTTTGCCTATGTACATGCCGCCTTCAGTATGAACAATAATTCAATTAATTTTGCTAAAAAGTAATTAAGACATGCAAAATGAATTTAATACTAATAATTTTCAGAAGGTATTTCAGCATAAATGTTACAAATTACTAGTGCATATTGATATTGTGAAGATGATCACTCTGAACAATTATCAAGTGGTGGAAAATCTCATAATGACCCTCTTTCTTGACACGGCGCCTCTGATTGGCAGGCAACTCATCCAGCATTAGTGTTTCGGAAAAAAGGAACCCCTGCCCACTGACAATGGCAATCTCAATCTTTTAACTTAATTGTTCTGCGTCTGAATGTGCATCGCTGATACCATGATGCATCAAACCCCGTTGCCGTCAACACGAAAAAAAAAATGTAGTTGAAGTCAGGGGCGACCAGAATGGGGGTGGGGGAATTCCGCCAAAATCCCAAATTAATTGGCGCCTCGATTTTTTTCATTCAAAAGAAATAAAAATGCATTCATCTCCAATTCAAATTTAGCGCTACATGTTATTTCTGGTAGTGGAGATATGAACTCTGTTAATAAATTGGGGAAGGAAGAGAATTTTTTGTTAGAAATAAGGGGACCCCTGAGAATCAACTGCCCCAGGACTGGTTTTCTCTGAGAGCCCCTAGTTAAAGGTGATCAATCAAGACAAATATATCAATATTGTTATCGAGAGTGGACATGTCGTTGCTCGAGAGTTAGTGAACTACAAACAGTATTACACCAGTCCCCTACCAATGAGGTTCAAGATATCAAAAAATGGGGTCATATTTTATCTTCATTAAATGAGATTTCCCTCCCAGTGTTCATTGGCAAAAAGGAATCATCTCCGATCTCCCCACATGCCTTAATAGTTTGTAACATTGATTCAAGAATAAGCTGGACGCGATTTTAACTGAACAGTTATTAGGAACTTACTGAATCCGTCCTTCAAAGGCTCCACAAGCCTAAGTGTGAAATTACTGTCACGTGGAATTTCCTTCAACATCTTAGCCACTTCGAAATGACGTCGTCCTACCAGATTGACATCGTTGATCTTCTCGATATGGTCACCAACCTGAAAAATGCATCAAATTTATTGATTAGTTTTTAAAAATTATTGAAACATCTTAAGCACCCTCGAACTCCAAGAAGCGAAGTCATGACTCGTATGGATTTTCCTGTGGTAAGAGTTTGGTGAACAGAAAATAGGAAATGTGACACGCATGTTACTCGTGTTCGTTTGATCCAACAAATCGATATCATTTTATTTCATCCACCTATATTCAACATGTATTTCTCAAGATGTGAATAATATTCTGGGATACTTTACCATTATATAAACTAACGAGGGATCCATAACATTAATACTTGTAGTAATTTCAATTTATTCAGGGCAAGGAAGCATCGCATACAAATCACATCACACTCAAAAAGTATTGCCATTACAAATACAAATTCTTCTATTTCACGTCATTTAAAAAAACATTATTTCAAAAATATGTGTGAGGAGGGGTTCGAACCGATATTGCCCTTTCATCCAGAAATCTTTATGAAATCGCCCCATACGTAGTCGTTTAAGACAATTATATAGACAGACGCAGTGAATAGAGAGGTATCTCTGACAAGGAGGCAATTAGGCAATTAACGTCATCACAAGAGAGCGTAACAATAATAAATAAACAATGACCGGTGGAAGAACAAACATGTTTTCGCATTCTTGCATGTTCATCGCAACCTTTCAATTCCAGAGGATCTGCTAGTCACAATTGGTCATAGGTTGAAGCAATGATGTAAACGACTGAAAGCTGACAAATCGTAACATGTAAAATCTTTCTGCGGAAATTAATTTAACTGTTTTTCGTTATTTACAACACACATACAGGACAGTATACTCACCATTTTCTGTTTTCATGTGTACCTTACTGAACTTTTTCAAACGAAAACAGGTGAGGGTACGCGGAGTGTGGTTCACGCAGGGATTTCCAATCTTTTTCTTGTAGCGACCCAATTTACAATAATGATTTGCTTTATCGACCCCCTTCATTTTTTCTGTAATATGCTGTATTCAACATAATTAAAGCAAATAGTTGCACACTTATGACAAAGACAATTAGAAAAAAATGTGACCTAGGGTTTATAAAAATGTTTTTTACATTATGTTTTATTACTTTCCCACTATTATCATTTTCAATTTTCATAAATAAAATAAATTTTGAGAAGCGAAATCACAGTCACAAATTGCATTAAAGTTATTTTTTCGTTAAGGGGAAAGATGTAAAATTTTCAAAAGATGAGCAAATTTGTAATTTATTATTAGATGTCTTGATGCTTCATGTGAAACAATTAATCGAGCTCCTAATAGTAATTGAACCCCTTTATCGACCCCCCAGAAAGTAATTCCGATCCCGACAGGAACCCGTGGGCAATTATATGCAGCTTCTATCGCATGGGCCTGGGTTCGATCCCTCGCCAATCCATGTGGCGGAGAAAGCCGGCTCGCGGCAGGTTTTCTCGAGGTTTTTTTTTTTTTGCCCCCTCATGCCACCATTTCCATATCATTATTCTCTCCATCTTTGTTGCCATCTACTCATTAGATCATCAATCGTAGGTCTCAATTATCTTAGCAGTTAAAGGTATCCTTAACTTGAAATAAAAAAATATAAACAAATAAATAAAACTGGAAACCGCTTACCTGAATGACTTTCAGGTTGTCAATGACACTGCCTTCTTTGATGCGTTTGATGAACGCATATCCGGCACCGTTGTCAGTTATGGTAAGACCCAAAGCATCTTCAGTCTTGCGCAGCTCAATTTCCTTGGGGCGACCTGCAGAGGAGCAGAAACATGGGTGAGAAAAGGCTAAACCTTGCAGGTGAAAACACGGAAATAATACATACTAAGCTACAGAGGAGAAGGTCAAACAAACATTTATTCACATTTTTGGCGGAAAATCATTTAAAAAATTGAACGTTTTCCGACCGCTTCCTTTGAGTTTATTATTAAAAGTATATTATCATAACAAAACAAATCTTTTCGCTTAAAATTTTAATTAACGTTAGAGCACAAGTAATAAATGAATTAGTGCTTTTTGTTACGAAATATTTAGCGTCTTCAAAACAAGCAATTTAATATGATTTTAGGTATGGTACCAAAATTACAATGCCATACTCAGGTATTTTTCGTTTTTTCCTCCCGCTACCCACAGAAAAGGATCTCAGAAAAAAGTTTAGTGGCACGTTTAGTACGAGAGTGGATAACAAAGAAACCAAGATTGGTTGGCAGATACTAATACGATAAAATGAAAATATAGCGTGGTGTGCTTTCATTTAATGTGATATATGATAAATTTACTTCTATTAATATGTTATCAAAAGCATTTTTTAAACGAAGTTTCATAATTTGATGAACTGATTCGACATTTTATGACCTTTAATTTAATTCTTAAAAAGAATAAATGTTCTTAAAATATCCCAAAGTTCATAAACACAAGAGCAGTACTATGGCATTTGGATATATTGATCCAAAATGTGGGAAAAGCAAAATTTAAATTTACTAATAATTTAACGTTCAATGCAAAACGAAACCGTTACAGCATAGCAACGGAATTAAAACAGTAAACACCCCGTTTCAAAGCGAGGGAAGCTTACTTTGTTAACATGAGCAATATATCGTTTTCCCTCAGCGAGTTGGAGTAAGTTTATTTCGCAAGTCTTCCATACTTATTTTCGTTTATAATTTAGACATTACAGAATCAAGAAACATAACATTTTTAGGTGGCTCGAAAATATGGAGGATGATAAATCGATTCGCAGGCAATGTTTATAAAACATCGATATTTTCCTCCAGAAATATCGACATACTAACATCGGTGTTTTGTTTTCGATGTTTGTTTTTTCAGATCGATATATTTTTTCAGAAACATTGATGTTTTAAAAAAGTTATTTATTTCTTGATAATTTTGTACGTGGTTAACATGGTTAAAATGCATTTTGTATCTTGTCTCAATAGAATATTGATCAGATAATAAAGGGGACGGAGGCAGATAATACTTTAAACTAATATTTATGTATGGGATTCAAGACGTTTTACTTCGATGGTTTATGAATGAAAGTGAATAAAAGAAATAATAGCAAACCACGATGTCCTTTATTTTTTATTTCCTTCTTTACATTCAATAAACATTATTATTAACATATTACTTATGCGTGAGCAAACGGCAAAATAGACCAGTATTTCATTTGAAAACTGTAATAAAAAATGGAAACAGAATGGGTAAATATCATCTGTTTGATCATATTTCAAATATCAATATTTTAAATATCAAAGTTTTTGTCGATCGACATCGAAATCATTTTGGTGATTTATCGAAATATCGATGTTTTGATAAAAGTTGCCATTACTAGGCGGGCGACTGGCACGGGTGGGCGACGGGGGCGATGAGGGCGGGGGGCGACGAGAAGGGGCGGGGGGCGGGCGGGGTGGGCGGACGGGCGGGCGAGAGGGCGGGGGCGAGAGGGCGAGAGGGCGATGAGGGATGAGGGCGATGAGGGCGATGATGGCGATGATGGCGATGATGGCGATGATGGCGGGCGGGCGACGAGAACGGGCGGGCGGGCGGGCGACGAGAACGGGCGGGCGGGCGGGCGACGAGAACGGGCGGGCGGGCGGGCGACGAGAACGGGCGGGCGGGCGGGCGGGCGACGAGAACGGGCGGGCGGGCGGGCGGGCGACGAGAACGGGCGGGCGGGCGACGAGAACGGGCGGGCGGGCGACGAGAACGGGCGGGCGGGCGACGAGAACGGGCGGGCGGGCGACGAGAACGGGCGGGCGGGCGACGAGAACGGGCGGGCGGGCGACGAGAACGGGCGGGCGGGCGACGAGAACGGGCGGCGGGCGACGAGAACGGGCGGGCGGGCGACGAGAACGGGCGGGCGGGCGACGAGAACGGCGGGGCGACGGAACGGCGGGGCGACGAGAACGGGCGGGCGGGCGACGAGAACGGGCGGGCGACGAGGGCGGTCGAGAGATGGGTGAAAGATGGACCAAGGGCATGGGCGTGGGCGTGGCAATGCACGCACGCGCCTACGCCTAGTGGGGCGGCGGGCGCTCACTGCCCCTCCCGCCGCCCACGCCTCGCCGCTGAACTCCAGGCGCTTTATTGCCTCCGCTAACACGAAGAGACACCACCAATTAGCCCACAATTCACAGCGAGGAGAGCGTTCGTTCTTGTTTGTGGGTGTTTGGGAGTGCTCTGGTTCCTTTTAGAAGAACAATATCGCCCTCAAACAAAAGTGCAAAATACTCGTATGCCAGAAATGTTTAATAGAATGTAAATTAGTGAATAACTCGAGTCTCAAAATATTTCATGACATCTGAACATTTCAATATCCAATTAAGCCAATATAAAATAGGCATCTATTAAGAAGTGTTGTTTTAAAATTCTCAAATACCACATTAAATATGCTCATATTCTAATAATTAATGATTAAATGATTAGCGATTTTAATATGCATCCATTAAAAAAGCAAAGCTTGATCTAAACTTACTTTTATAAAACACTGGATCGAACGTATGTGAGTCAGCAGTCATGAATCTATTCTTACAAATCCGAAAGTTTAATCGATTTAGATCTTATTGCAATTGGAATCCCAACACAGAACACATATATAGCAAGTTGAAAATTAAGGTTTTGAAAATTCTATTTCGTAAATTATACTGTTGGTTTTACGAACTGAAAGCTCCTCCCAATGCATCGTTTTCTCAATTAATCGATCGGAATGCCATCAACTTTCACTCGTTTCCATTGTGATGAGATACTGATGAGATTTAGCATACATTTTCCTAAATTATAGTGTAACCTTGTTACGGAAATGCACGCAGTGAGATGAAACTTTCAGAGAAAGGAACATTCCTGTGCGATCTCAGAGAAACTGGATATATCTTAGAGAAATCTAGAGAGAGCCAACAGAAAAGGATAGAATCAAATATTGATGTAGACATGTATCTCCGACATACATGTGGCTAAATTTTATGAATTGTTTAGAGATATTTCATTCAGTCGATAAAGCTTTAAAGATACTTGGTAATACTTGTACACAATAACGAAGTTTGAATTTATGAAACGCTCCTCAATTTACCCAACTCGAGTTCTCCATCATCCCTTCGAATAGCCGGTGAGATAGAGACTGCAGGGAAGTGAGCGATACTTGAGATATAACCAACACAATTTGCGAGAGCGTAGGCTTCCGCGGCCGGAGTCATGGTTAACTTGCTATCCGGGAGACGCCGCGTCCAGGGCACAGGTGCCGACGTTTCGTCCATTCTGCGACCTTCCTCAGGGCGTAGTACTGCGCCCTGCAGTACTACGCCCTGAGGAAGGTCGCAGAATGGCGACCGAAACGTCGGCACCTGTGCCCTGGACGCGGCGTCTCCCGGATAGCCAAGTTAACCAACACAATTTGCGTTTCGTTGTAAAACTAGTGGAAGAAGTTCTTTTAAATGGTATGCAATTTACTGTTAGTTTCTCACAATTTGCATTTGGCTAAAATGGCTACTCTTCCGCCTGAAGACCACGTCTCCGATTTTTATTTATTCATTTTTCAATTGTTTTATTATTCTAACACTATCTTCTTCTATAGATAATCATCTTAAGATAAGTCATTGAAAATATATGATGCTCGCATGAAGAAACTCTTGGTGTTAGCTGGAAGAGAAATATTACAGCTGCTTCCTCAGATATACAATGGATCTAAGTTTGATAAGATTGATAAATACATTTATATGAATACATTCTCGCGGATGTATGAGAAAACTTGATCGACTTTTCTACAAAATTTACTTTTTTCTGACTCAGTTTGCAAGTGAAATAAGCTAGACAATTTCAATGTAGAAATCAAAAACCTGTAAATAACTTTTTTTGATAGGAAGTTTCAGCTCTCAAATACACACTAACAAATTGTAATTTTCATCCCGTAAGTGCCTAATGAAAGATTTGCAAGCGTATAATTGGAATTCTTCACGTAGTTCTTGTGAATGGCCAGAACGACCGTTCAGGAGGAAAGTGCAAATTCAATTAGCCAGGAATCCTGTCGCTTCGACGTAGTCGGTTTATCTTTAACTTATCTTCAAGCTTATCAGCGTCAGCCAACAGCCATTGAGGTCAATCTACGCGTAAACCATGCTTAGGGCGAGATACCGAAGGTCATCAAGTGACAAAGGAGCACATTAGCGTGGAAATACAAGTCATCTGAGCATATTTTTGCCAAAAATATTGCATACCATAATGAGGGATCAAATGGCATATTCCAGAGAATGTTAAAAATATTACAACAAGAGAATATACAACAGGTATGCCTTGCACGTGATAATTGAAGGTCCTGTAAGAGAAATCTTTACAACTGAAGACCATTTACATCTCTTGGTTACTTTCAAAGAGTGCAAACGATTTCAAAACGCGTTCTCTATCCATAAGCGTAACGAGTCTCCGAGGCTAGAGAGCGATGCAATCCCCTAAAAAGTCACTTAGTTTCACTGGCTCAGGCATTCTTCTAACTACGGTAGGGTTATCCCAAGACTAAACTCTTGTTGCAGTAATACCTACCCCTTCTCTTCTAGTACCTATCTAAGTCTCAAGTTCTTCATGTATCCTATTTCACTTTCTTTTGTTGTCACTCTTCATCTTTCCCTTTGTTCTTCTTTTATTTCGCCCTCTTCTCCAATATTTACATCTCATCCAATCTCTCCCTTCATTTTCTTCTCTTTCAAACGCTTTCTGCGAGTTCGCAGAATATTACCCGCGCACGTTTTCTTGAGCCCTCGCTTCGCTAGTTGAGAGGAGGGGGAGTTAGGTTACCTTCACAAAAGGAATTTTATATCACATTTGTAGTGCATTTTTCGATGCAAAATTGTTTCTATTACACGGGAGCAAACAATTCTGGTTATCATATTTTTGTCTACAACGCTCGTTGCTATCATTTATTCTTAATTCAACTACGAATACTCGAAATATTGGCAAAGGAGTGGGGGTAGGTATACCGGGGCTCACGAAAACGTGCGCGTCTAATACCAACACGTTTCCCAAACACGCATCGGCTCATTATTCCGAACACATCCGTCTTCCTTCTTCCTAATTACGTGGGAGATCAATGAGACAGATGAGAAACAGTCATTTCCGAAGCGAGAGAGAACAAGGGGCGCGGCCGGTCGGACACTCGAAGAACAGGCCGCGGGGCGGGTTCGGGCCGACGACGCGGGCGTCGCGACGGCCTCGCAGCTGCCACTCCCGCCCTCGCCTTGCGCCACTCCACGCGCTTCAACCCGGGCGTGGGAGTTGGCCGCCGAGCTGCTTTCCCGCAGGAGTGACATTCTACACACGTGACTCGGCTACACGGCACGCCGCAGACTGTACAGACACTGCTTTAATTGACATCCCCAGTGTGCGGCGCGGGACTGCCCGTTGACCCCTATCATAACTATTGATAAAGAAGATTTTGAATAACATAGAGCGCAGAATTTACACTGTACTATAAGCCTGTCTACTTAAAAACACACTCCATCTGTCTTATTTATTTGCAGTTGATTGATATTATATTTATTTGGATTTGATTCAATAGTACTGCCAAAATAATATTTGATGTACATTTCTAAAATTTTTAGAAATTTCAGTAACTATTATTAATATTGATTAGCTTATATGATTGCTGTTAGTAGTGATACGTTATGTGTTATGTTGTTTCATCCACTAATTTGTAATTTGTCGTTCAGTACTTAAACCATTTCCCTTGAATCAAACGTACATTAAACCTATATTTTCAAAAAAGCAACAAATGAAAAAATCACTTGGAACGTAAATAGTTGTAATAAAATATGTTTCTACATTAAGGAAATAGAAAATAATTTCGTTACTCCCATAGATTTTAATAATAATGTAGCTGTGAGAAAATATGAACGTAGAGAAAAGAAAGGGCGGTTCGTTACAGATCTCCGCTCCAAGCGAACACACGACGATCACTTCACCGTTATAAAAATGTGATTCATTTATTGAGACGTTCGCTATAAAAAATCTCATTCCATTATTGTTCAAACTCCTTTTTATGCATTTTTTCTAAACTTAGTAATCCTTCCTAAGCAAAGAATATAATCCTTCCTAAACAAAGAATATAAATCAAAACCAGCTTATTATATATATAAATCAAAACCACTTAAAATATGACCAGAACATATCCCATTCATTGACCGTTTATATTCCTTCGGCAAAGGTTTTAATAGTAAACATGTACGTCAATTATAGTATTCTATACTACATTTCTCAACAATGGGCTTTCTGTGAGGGTTACTTCCTAAAAACGGAGATTTCCTAGAAAATGTGACATATTCTGCGGCAGAACTGATACTACCTAACCACAACGGCCATGGTGACGAGCCCTGTACATCATCCCCGTTTTTTCCATTTTGTTTATCCCATTATGTGTGTGACGTTTTTATACAAATACATAAAAAAATAAACCAGAAGATATTAAACCAAGTCACCTTACAACTTGTAAGAAACTTCTTTACAAGTAATGTATTTTACTAACAAACATTCTTCATGAAACCGTGCAACCCGTTAGAGTAACGTAGTATCATAACCCTTCTTATAAAACAAATATTTAATTGCATTTTAGGACGGGACCGCATACCAATGAAAAAAATAACACATTTATTAAAACATTTATTTTTCAAAAGATTATATTAAAAGAATGTTAGCAGATACGGTCCTTTTAGTTTATAAGAAAAACTATGCCATGGAAATAAAAAAATTGCGACCTATTCCCAACTTTGTATCATCTCATCAATTTGCGGTGTAACAGTGCAAGTGAATGGAGGAAGGTGTGGCTCCGTTGATGTGGCTTTCCTCTAATACCAAGCGTCTTACTTATCACCCAGATTCTGAGTAAGTAGTATGAGATTATCAACGCCAACGGAGATTACTGCAACTAATTCTCCTTCTCAGACTTTCTGTATAATCCTTCTCAGTTGCTTCGCTCTGATCTAAGACGATGAAAGATTGTGTGAAGTGCCATTAACTTTCCATTGTCTGATGACGAAAGAAATGCTTATAAATGAATGAAGATGTTAAATTGAAATGCAAATCTTGTCCATTTAAGCGCACTAAGAAAATACGAGTTTTCTACAATTTATAAGAAATTATGGGCAAATGCGATGTCTGTCTACGTCTACGTCTGGTTAGATAATTATCCTCTCCTGAGATGCATAAAAGACGACAAATATAAAATGTTGTAATGAAGAAATCCGCACGCACCTACATGCAACCAGCAACACACGTTAAACTGCAATACACAGGAGCATCTACACAAGTCTAAAAGTGTGCGTCCTAAGATCTTAAAACCAAGGTCTGTTGCTCCCGTATGATAATGTTCTTAGGCCATAAATTACAAACTGGGTCACAATTCGCTCTATTACATACTTTAGGTTCACTTCCTATGTGTACCCTCATACCTTTATATGGGATATAAGAAAGTGCAGAATTTCAATTGATACGAGTATTACATATCCGTATTACGTAAAGTTCAATCGAACGTGAACACATCTTTCTGTTTTCTAAATCCATCCTTAGCAATATTAGAACGTTTATTCTTACATAAAACCTGGCATTTTATGTAATTATTAAGCAAAATGCCATCTCAACACTTGGTCGAGAAAAATCGAAAAAATTAAAGATCGAAATGTAGACCATTAGCCCACAAGGTGACTCAATAATGAAGGGTACGCATATACAATATTTTACAATGGTACAAAACAATGTAACATAACGGAATGTTAAAGATACCTACAACAGCAAACTATTGTCAACATGCTTGCCTACACAGTTCAGAGCCGCGACATTTGCAATTCGATTCCGGTACGTTAATATTTAATTGTCGTGAAATGATACATTTCAAAGGAACTCTCATTCATGATTCGATTTTTTTGATTAGTGGTTACGGGCGCGTCAACTGCTAAAGTCATTAGTCTCGTAACAAATGCACGTTTTCATCGCGGGATGTGGTGGTGAACTTACCCAGCTGGATGTCGAGATCCGGCGCCGACCTATGTCGGCTAGCGGGAATTTTCAACCAGATATCTCCAACCAGCAGGGCACCGCCTCAGCCGGACAAGCTCTAAGCTCCCGACCGCTCTCCCGGTATGTGTGGTAGTGTAGTGCATGTTAGTGTGCGTGAGATAGGGCAAGGAAGAGGAAGGAAAATCGCGCGCGGTCCGTGGCCCATTTGTTAGGGCGCGAGTCCGGCATTCGCCTGGTGTTGATCGGAGAAACCACTGAAAACTATCGATCAGAGCAGCCAGGCGCTTGAAATTACCTTCAGACTGCGGCTGAAAGCGACCTACTTTTCTAGCTAATGTCGAAAATCTTGTCACTGTCTGGACTCGAACCCTAGGACTTCCCGGTCAGAGGCGCTGTGATGACGTCAGTTGATGCCCTGAGCCACCTTTACCGGTAATTCTCATTAAAATCTACTTCGCTTATAAAGAACGTTTGTTAATTAAAAATGTCCGAAAATACAAAGAAAAAATATTAATGCACTTCGCTGTGAGAAACTTTTTCTGATAGGAGCTTCTATTTAAGGATTCCGTTTTCTGAGCTTCTCCATCTTTACAAGAACCTGCGGAATAATAATTTTAAAACAGAAGCAGGAAATTATAACATTCTATGTTCATATTCTTTCCTTGAAATTATTTGCTTCTCGAGCACTTCTTGATCATCGAATGGTAATTTTTCACATGCAAGAATTGCCAAGTAGTATTTCCATTCAGTGATTCATGCTCTTCTAAATCTGTGAGCTAACTTGCCAATTGTCCTCTAAAGTGAACAAATTGAAAATAAACTATGCTTAAAAAAGAGATAAATGTTTAATTTCTCTGAAAGGAAATATCTTCTGTGAGAAGTTTGAAGACAAGAACACTATCATCTCTATTTTTCATGATATCATCGATTAAAGTATGTTATCGGTGGCTGAAATCTTCTTGGAATAATTGAAGATAAGAATATCTAAGATTCACTGGACGCAGAAAGAGAGAGAGAGAGAGAGCGAGAGAGAGAGAGAGAGAGAGAGAGAGAGAGAGAGAGAGAGAGAGAGAGAGAGAGAGAGAGAGAGAGAGCAGAGTGTGGGGTTGTGCAACAAGATTTTTAGAGATTTGAATCATACTTAGATTTCTCGATAAAATATACTCAATTATATAATACGTATTGCATAATACGGAGGAAAATTATACATTACTATTAACATATGAATATTAACATAGAAAGGAACTTCTATGTTCATAAAAACTATAACAATTAAATATACATGCGTTTATCACACTACTACATCGTTTTAATCTAACAAATGAGTAGTTTGCAATAAATGTTATTTTTGATATTTTATCCCCAAGCATTATCAGGCCCCTCCACAAGCACGCTACAAGTGCATTAACCAGATAAGAGAATATGTACATACAGAGTTCAAAGGAGCACGATTGCTTCTAACAAAATGCAGGCTAAATTTGAAAAATGGGAGCGCCAGCCAACAAAACAGATAAAGGAAACATTTTATCAGAAAATCCGCGAGAGAAATTCTAAGACGCTGATAGTACCTACTAATTTTCTCTACGACAAACAAGAAAAACACTAGGAAATATAACAAACAAGGAAATCTAGAATTTTCAAAATCTCAACAGTTGTGTAAAGATTGTTTTTCTCAATTCACAAACCAAACAATAAAAAATCTGTTCAATTTGCACCTTAATTAGGTGGGGATTACGGCAATGACCGAGTTTAATAATTGGGTTCGACCATGTTCTGCAGAAAATTTATTGAAGTTCCACTAAAAATAGTGCAACGCCATTGGAAGATAGGCTGTACTCCGACTAAAATGTTAATATATTTCATAGATGATCATCTAGGACGCGGTCCAATCGGGAGCTTCAGTTGTTGAAAATCTTAGTCATTTGTAGCATTGTTGGAGGCACCGAACTCATCAATGAGATACAATCTACAAGAGAAATAATAAGATGTGCACTTTGTCCTAGAAACAAAGCCAGAAAAGGCATTGCGCGGAGTACTGACAAGGAATTTTAGTCATTTCTTTTACTCGGGTCATCCGGACCTCCGCAGTGTGGGATATGAAATAAATGGGGAAGGGGGTCGTCCAGGGTTAATATCTTGACAAAACAGTTGAAAGGTAAGTGGAATATTCTTAATTCAATTCAATTTTGCCTTACTTCACGTGACAAGACTCAAGCCTGCTCTTCCGTCTGACCACGCAAATTTTGCCATGATCCTTTCACCATTTAATGGAGAAAGAATGTGTCATTCGTGTGCATAACATGCAATTCAAAGTTAGCTAAGGGGATTTCTTCAGAGGGATGGGCTTCAGAATCTTTTACATGCAGTAAATCTACAACAAGGGACAGCTGGCTTTACATCACCTCCGAAGGAAGGCGTACTAAGGACTTTTTCGCCCTTAAAAATCCACGGCTTCGATCGGGTTTGAACCCCCAAACATGGGTGTAAAAACCCGATACGCTAACCGTTATAACCCCACAACCACAAATCCCATCTACAGTAAAACATCCCCGCCCAGAGTAACATCAGTTAGAGGAATGGTTTGCACAACAAAGGAATCTAAATCGAGGGAGGAAGCGCCTTGTGCAGCGTTCGTCGGGTGAGGCCGCCCGCAGATCGCCAAAGTGTCTTTGATCTCCCAGATCTGAGCCCAGATCGCTGCACGTCTCCGCTGTGCCAGCGGGGGCGACGTCCCTTGGAGTATCTGCGGTTGCACACGTGACACACTTTTCACGCGGCGTAGAGAGAACCATTTCCAATGACAAACGGGACAAAGGGTTCCTTTCCAAAACGCGAAGCAGCGAAAAAGGTGCCGGGAGTAAACAGCTGTCCATCATCGTTATAAACAAATAAACGTGTTATTCCGGATTACAGTCAAACCTCGATTACTCTAACGTCAATAACTTGAGTTTTTGATTGGTCGAAGTAATTTTTTATTCCCAGCCGCGTTATACCTATTTTACTTACAAGACTGTGTCGTAAACTGATTTCAGCAGTTGAAGATTCTTTAAAGCCGAGTACCGGCTTAGGTGGTGGCTCAGGCCATCAATTGATGTCACTACAGTGTCTCTGACGTGGAGGTCCTACAGTTTGAGTCTCGACAGTTACAGAATTTCCGACACTAGCTAAAGAGCTAAATCGATTTCAGCCGTTGTCTGGCGAAGAATCCTAACGGTTGGGTGCTCTTCGTTAGTTTTCCGTGATTTCTCCGATCAAATCAGTCGAATGCAGAAGCAGTACCCTAACAAACGGGCCACATACCACGCGCGATCTTTCCTTACTCTTCCTTGTCCCTTACTTACTCTCGCTTACACTTACATGCATGACACATGCCGGGAGACCAGTCGGGGGCTTAGAGCTTGTCCCGGTTAGCACCGCAGAGATACCTGGCGCCAAATCTCGCCATTCACCGGGGCAAGATGACCACCATCTCCCGCGATAAAAATAAGCTCTTAAAATTGATTGATATTGATTGATTGTTAGTGATTCCGGGCGCGTCAACTACTATGTCAATTCGTCCCGTAAGTGTAGTACGTGTTTTTGCTCGGGATGTGGCGGTGGTCTTCCCCCGCTGAATGGAAGTTCTAAGCCCCCGACAGGTCTCCCGGAGTATGTGATAGTGTAGGGCGTAATAGTGTAAGTGTGTGAGTGTAGGTATGAGGATAGGTCAAGGAAGGGGAAGGAAAGATCGCGCGCGATCTGTGGCCCGTTTGTTAGGGTACTGCTCCGGCATTCGCCTGGTGTATCACTCTTACAGTAATATTGACCTTAGGGGTTGACGCGCCCTGAAACCCTAATGAATCAACCAACCAACAAGTACCACGAAGAGACGAAGTCCTTTGTCCCGCATCGCGCCCGAGTGATCGTCACCCAGTCGCGAGAGGTACGCGCACTCTCCGCTTGCCGGCGCGGCGCAGCCAATGCCTCGGGCGCCACTCAGCCCCGACCTCCGCCGCGCCCGCCCGCGCCCCTCCGGTCGAAGCAGGTGGCTTCTTCGCAGACGGGACGCCGCGCCGCGGAGAAAAGAAGCGGAGGATGATGACGAGAAGAAGGAGGCGTGCCGGTCGCGGTCCGTTTAGTTAGCATTTGCACGGCGTTCTGGTTTCAAGAAACATCACGAAACGAAACATCAATCTCAGGAGCAGTCTATTTGAATTCTGCGCTGGACTGTGACTTCAGCTGCGTCGTCTGCTGCGGAAGAAGCATCCCTGGTATGCAAGGGCGGAGTCATGTCACGAATTCCTTGTGTTTAAGGAACTCGTGAAAACTCCACCTCTACAAATAATACTAATTACCGCGTCTCAACATTTTGTCGATTTTCAATTGCCAGTAAACATTAGAAATTGTTCAAAGCTTTAGTCACCCAGACTTTGAATCGAGCCCGGATATGCAGGTTTACATTCAGTTCCTTCCATAGTGAAAACAAACAAAGGACAGGGCGGTAAACTCGGAAAATTGTGTGTTCTTTGTAGAAATTGAATATACTGCGATCAACAATTAAAAGAGAAAGAAACAGAGGGAAAGAGACAGAAAGATGAGGAAGGTTGAAGGGAGAGCGATAGAGAAAGATATACAGATCAGGCATGTCAAGGTCGAAGGTAAGGTAACTAGCTCACTAGAGTTTGCGGGCACTGCATCCAGAGCAACTACCGCAAGATTTAAAAGTAAGGGTTGCACAGATCGCTCCGGGGTGGCAGCGTGTTACGGGGCACCTGGGCAATTACAGTCACTTGAAGTCAGTAACAGTTATTGCCCCTAATTTACAAATATTCTCTTCTACCAAAGCAAGTAAAGGATCCTTAAAATGAAAAAAATCAAATATATTTCAAATCGTCAAGAGTATAATTTACCACTTTTGAATCGAAAAGATTTCGTAATAGCGTTTCATTACAAGTGCAATAATTGCATTAACTTCCTACGTTCAGGATACGAGATTTAACTACTATTGTCTGTTAAAAGAGCTCGCTGTCAGTAAAAGAGACTTGCTAATTTATTTCACATTATTGCAATATATAACAAATAAGAGAATGATTTAACAAAATATAACACAAAATAAAAACAAGAAAAGAATTCAGAATTCATATTCCTGCGCCAAGACGAATTTAAAAAGAAAATATAAATAAATAAAACAATAGAAGTAAAGTATGTACACGTAATTCAAATCGTGGTTGTTGGAGAGAAAACATACTTTCGTTGTATCAAGCAATCATTCTTCAATATATTTAGAGCGCGCGTTCTTACTTAGCTTCCCTGCCACAGCTTCAGCGCGTGGACTTCGAGAGGAAATAGCGGAAACAGGGAAAAACGCCCGTGATCGCAGGAACGCCGGGCTTCCCAGGAGGGCAAGTGTCTCGTGCGCGCGCAGTCTGGCGTGCCTGATATAGTTAGGGAGAGAGAAAGGATGGGAGAGAAGTCTAAAAAGAAATAGCACAGCTGGCGGAGGCACTCACCTTTTCGGTGCACGAATATGAAGTCGTCGAGGCCGATCTGCCCGCCAAGCAGCTTGGTCATTTCCACCTTGTGCGTGTTGAGCGTGCAGAACAGGATCTGCGGGCAGAGAAGCCGAGGTCAGAGGTCGAGTTGAGGAGGCGCGGGGCGAAGCAGCTGCGCCGACGCCCCGAAACCGCCCACCGCGCGCGGGCGTGTGGGCGAACGGGCGGGCGGGGACGCGGCCCGGGGAATGCCGTGAGCAGAGGCCCTAGATACAGAGAGTAGCGCAACCCGAACGGCCACGCCATTTAATATCCTCTCACCCGACTCTCAGCCCTGATATTTCTTCCTCACAATATTTCATCAACATTTCGATCTGGGAAAAAATCATCACTTTATACGAATTCGTTCCCGCTTCCCCAAAGATATTTTTCACCCCCCATAAATATTTGTCTAATTTATTACTCAATAACACCTTCTCTTAAAACTTAAATTATTACAAATTAATGAATAGTTATTAAAATCAAATTTTAATTAGTAAGTACTATTAAAATAAAATCATAATTATCGTTAATTATGATATTAAATTCTGGCATCTCCAAAAATGTTATGTATACATTTATTCATCATCCTGAAAAATTTGTAAAATTGAACAGGAAATAAATATATTAAAAAAAACAATATTTCGGCCTTAAGCCGTCCTGATTGAGGTTTTTTCTCAGTTTACTCATTCGCTTAAGGCGTATGCCGGGGTGGTCCCTAGTATTGCATCCCAGACGTAAATGTAAAATAACTCCCCCTTTTTTTGTTTATTGTTCACAGTTGAGGCTGTCGGGTAATGACACTGACATTTCGGCGAATTTCAATATTGATTCTAAGTGGAATAAGTGAGCTCCTTTTATCTCATCAAATTTCCTAATTGAAGAAATTAAGAATAAAATACAAATTCATTGCTATACATTGATTGATTTCCAAATTTTCTGCACATTCAGTTAAATAATACATTAACAGCCTCTAACTGTAATTTTAAAATGTGAAATTAATTAAAGTTTAGGAGACAGGCTTAAGCCTGAGCCTCAAATAAAGAATTTTATTATATTATTTATTTATTAATTATTATTAATTATTAATTTGTGGAATTATTCCGAGGTTGTTTACAGCTTATTATATTAAGTAATTTTCTCAGGAGCAGTTGCATGTAAAATCGAGCTGTCCATGTTCAGAATTTAGTATTTGTTTTTGTTAGTATTATGTTCAGTTCAGGCATGTATCCGATGGTTAATTAAATCATAAAGTAGTTCATGGGAAAGTTTTCAATGCTACTCTGTATCTATAATGGACTGATGCAAATGGTAGCTCCTTTTTCTCTTTTTATCTAGATTCTTTATTGTAATCGAATGTCAGTTAACGCAGTCCAGTCGTGAACTTTTTCACACTTGTGAGGAGGGGTTTCATAGAATAACATGTATTCAATAATTGACCTAACATTCACACTGTACATTTCTCATACTAGATTATCCTTATAAGTTAGCACTGTCTGTGGAAGTGCAAACAGCTGTGATGTGTTCTAAGTTTCTCCTCTGTCACACTTCTAATTTATCTTACTACATCTGAATCTCTCTTAGCAACTTGATATTTCTAAACTGATAATTCATTGCAATTGGTTAGTAGAAACGGCAGGCTTATGTCTAGCCCTCCACAAAAGACATTTTATTATTTAATTTATTATTATTATTATTATTATTATTATTATTATTATTATTATTATTATTATTATTATTATTATTATTATTATTACAGCCCCAACAGGCAGCATCCAGGAGCTGGGGACACATGATAACAATCGAGGGTATTATGAGGGATTTCGAGGATATTATCATTGGTTTTTGGTAGATTGGTGGTTCCCACCTATTCCGCTTAGTTCAACTGGATATAAAATGGCGGCACCGATGGCGCAAAGCAATGCGCTACTCTGTATCCATGGACTCTAGCATTGAGCCATGACCAGCGCGGCCAACAGGTAGTTGCATACAGCATGGTTTTAAGGGCGGCACCGCACAAATAGAAAATACTATGGAACAAACAGTAACACTACTTTAAAGTCGGTAAAACATATATTCCCCATTCATGCTTTCCTTAATGTCTGTATTCTAATATCGTAATCGATGGTGCAGGAACAGCAGTCCAAGGTGCGTGTAATATTTTCACCTTGTGGTGTGATTGGGGGTTTCATACTACCATGTATTCCTACTTGACCGTAACCCATTCACACGTACATTCATTCATTTCTCATCATTTATTCCTTATAACCACATTTAGCAGCGCTCCTTCTGTGGAAGGCAATGGCAAAACACCACTGGCCGTGTGCCACGAGAAGGAACGTCATAAACGCAAGGTCATCCTCTCTCACTTACGTTCAGAAATGAATATGGTACTCTTCTGTATCGTAAGTCTGAATCTTACTCGTGATAGGCGAGACATTGTGGCCATACTGAATTGGCCACACCGACAATTCATTGTGGCCACAATGAATGCCTTATGCTTGGGCACGAGTGTAGACGGAATCGCGCAGTGTGTCTTCCCTTGTTAGTCATCTGCGGTCTGCCGGAGCAGTAACTCACAAGTAGGGGTTTCCCCTCCCAGGTCCGTTCCTGGTAGAACACTGTCCTGGCTTTACAGCTCAATTCCTCATATGGTTTCCGGAAAAGTGTGATGAATTGTCGGCATGTGTGCTGCTTTGGAGGAATAAGGATGGGAGTAAGAGATAAGGTTGAAGAAAGGAGGATTGTGTGCTGAGAGTCAAAATACAATTATCTACTTCAGTGTTTATTTCGAAGACATTTTTGTGTTAAAAAATGATTATTTATGCGTAAAAATCTCAGTTTCAGTGAAAGGCTCATTAGTCTTTTAGTACCCGTAAATTATTACCATCTATTTATAAGAATCCAAAATCTTAAAACTTCATGTGTTCGATGGGAAAATTAATAATGTTCAATGAACATTGATATTTATCCTCTAACTTTTTACGTTTCATACGTTGACAGGATGAGATAGTCATTCTTTAGGAAGGTCGAATTGTATTCTATCGTGATATATATTTCAACAACTTGCTATTTCTTTTAAATTTCAGATCAGTTGTAGAACACATTTATTCGTCATACGTATGAGCCTTCCGGAAGGTATTGTGAACAGGGGCCTTCATACGGAGAGGGCAATAAAGTTTTATAAGACATCGTATAACCTCCACCTTCACTAAACGTGGTGAATTAACAGAGGAGCTCTCACTGGTTTGTAAGGTCCATCATTTTGTTTACATGGCCGAAAGGGAAGCCAAAAACTTTATTGTTTTGATTTGTTTCCTCTAGAAACCTTTCGATGAGACATGCAAAGATTTCTGATTACTAGCCATTGTCATGATAGACACTTCAGTTACACTAATTTTTTGTAGGTCCTGTTGAAGATCATCAGTAAAAACCAGCGAGCGAGAGGGCCAGCGAGAGGGCCAGCGAGAGGGCCAGCGAGAGGGCCAGCAAGAGGGCCAGCGAGAGGGCCAGCAAGAGGGTCAGCAAGAGGGCAGCAGAGGCCAGCAGAGGGCCAGCGAGAGGGCCAGCGAGAGGGCCAGCGAGAGGGCCAGCGAGAGGGCCAGCGGAGGAGAGGGCCAGCGAGAGGGCCAGCGAGAGGGCCAGCGAGAGGGCCAGCGAAGAGGGCCAGCGAGAGGGCCAGCGAGAGGGAAGATCATCAGTAAAAACCAGCGAGCGAGAGGGCCAGCGAGAGGGCCAGCGAGAGGGCCAGCGAGAGGGCAGCGAGAGGGCCAGCGAGAGGGCCAGCGAGAGGGCCAGCGAGAGGGCCAGCGAGAGGGCCAGCGAGAGGGCCAGCGAGAGGAGCCAGCGAGAGGGCCAGGCGAGAGGGCCAGCGAGAGGGCCAGCGAGAGGGCCAGCGAGAGGGCCAGCGAGAGGGCCAGCGAGAGGGCCAGCGAGAGGGCCAGCGAGAGGGCCAGCGAGAGGGCCAGCGAGAGGGCCAGCGAGAGGGCCAGCGAGAGGGCCAGCGAGAGGGCCAGCGAGAGGGCCAGCGAGAGGGCCAGCGAGAGGGCCAGCGAGAGGGCCAGCGAGAGGGCCAGCGAGAGGGCCAGCGAGAGGGCCAGCGAGAGGGCCAGCGAGAGGGCCAGCGAGAGGGCCAGCGAGAGGGCCAGCGAGAGGGCCAGCGAGAGGGCCAGCGAGAGGGCCAGCGAGAGGGCCAGCGAGAGGGCCAGCGAGAGGGCCAGCGAGAGGGCCAGCGAGAGGGCCAGCGGAGGGCCAGCGAGAGGGCCAGCGAGAGGGCCAGCAGAGGGCCAGCGAGAGGGCCAGCGAGAGGGCCAGCGAGAGGGCCAGCGAGAGGGCCAGCGAGAGGGCCAGCGAGAGGGCCAGCGAGAGGGCCAGCGAGAGGGCCAGCGAGAGGGCCAGCGAGAGGGCCAGCAGAGGGAGGAACAAGAATACGAACAAAAGGACATGCAAGAGGAGGAGCAAGAGGGCTAGCTAGACGGCGAGCGAGGTGCGAGGGTTCAGCCTGCTGGGCGGAAGGTGGGGTCGACTCCTCAAGCAGGCGTGCCCCCCGTCACGACCCGCAATTACAAAAGGGCGCTTGAGAAATGGAGGCGGGCGCGGCGCGGCGCGGCGCGGATGGGTGGGTGGACGGGCGGGCGCGGGTCGAGGACCGCCTGGCCTTCGCCTGTGCAGAGACAATGTCGCCGACCGGCGCCGTCGCCGTGGACAGGTACAGGTGGTTGGGCGACGCCAGGGGATCGCGCCGTCCGCGCCGCTCGCCAAGGGGTGCCCAAGACGCCAGGCGAACACTCAATCATTCTTATTCCGACAGGAATACAGAGGTGGCTGGGTTGACTCTGCGCGGCACAAAAGGGCTGTATTGTTTCAAAGCTCAGGTACGAAGAAGCACGTGTTCGAATCCAGACCCGAGCATGAAAGTTTGTCCCAAATCTTTCCGTCATGTTGTCACTCCAAGGACCTGTAGTTCCGCTGACCCTGCATCCAAGGAGCTCGCAAAGTGACTAGTATATGATCCGAGAAATAGCCTATAGAGAAGAGATGAAAAGTAGGTGGATTTGTGGGTGAAAACTCCCAATGAATAAAATGAAGTGTCCTTTAATAAATGGATTATTAACACAGATATCCCTAGAAACATAATTCGCGTCACACATTCTCATGTGATTCGCTCGTATTGACGCACATGGATTGACAATTAATTCAAACAAGCGACAACTACTTTCGTAATTATAACGCAATATATTAATTTAAGTGTTACTCGTTTGTAGTTTTAATCCACAAGTCAAATTATCATGTGTTCATTTCATGTACGACAGATGACTGAGATTTAAAATAGCGGCAATATTTTGGTAAAGAAATCTGCGAGAGAAGTGCAAATAAACTGCCCTCGTGAGCTTCTGTGTGTTGTGCCCGAGTTCGTTGTGCACGGGGCGAGCGGCGGAAGTTCACGCAGACAGCTGCCTCCGATCCTATCGCTTAATGGGGAGCACGCAGCGCGTCCTCGATGAAGACAGTCCCTCAGACCCCGTGGCAACGGGTTTCCTCACCGCTAAAAGAGTTTGTGGAATGATTTACGACGACGGGCTACGTTTGTGCATGTGTTTCGTTGTTGCGAATCTGCAGAAGCAGCTACGAAGTCCGAAAGGTCCGTTGTTCGAAATTTGATTAGATCCCGGCTAAGTAGAACTGCCAAGTCTTTTATTTTTTGATAGATCATCTCCATCGTTTCCTTCGATCAAATATGAGCAGGTGAAAAAGTAACATAAATATTAAATACCTAAGCGCTTAAAGCGATGAATGAAAAAACCAAATGACTTGACAGATCTACTAGGATTCAAACGAGCTCAACGACAATGAGACTCAATTTTTTTTTAAATTCTGAGCTCTTTTTGATGATTTGGAATATTATGGGAATCGAATATTCCATTCATAATATTAGAAATGTTAAATACTGTAATTCAAGATTATATATCTTGAAACAAGTCAAGGAGCCAACTCAGCGTTTGCCACCTAAAGGAGAAACTGGGCGAAAACCTGATAGAAATTGAGATTATTAACCTAGATACTAACGAAAAAAGAATTCGCGATTCTCGAATAAAGCTCTTGAGGACGCGACCAGAAACTCCTTCCTTTCACTCTCACCGCTCACGATCTTTCCGCCCCCCCCCCGATTAACAACCCACCCGAAGGGGGCTAATCTCGCTAGACACACGCAATCCCCACCTGCAAATCCAGTGTCATCCGCGGAACGCACAGCAAACTAGAGAGATCGAAATATTTCGCCGAGAAAACGCCGGGTCGCGAGGAGGCCAATGCCTCGGCACGCGATCGCGTCTCCATAACGAGAGCAGCGTAACACAAAAATTTCCGCCTCCGGCCTTGCATCGGCGCATCGCGACGCGGGCCGCGTCGCGTGAGAGAAAACGGCTCAATTACCTTACGTAAAGGCGGTGCGCGGGCGCGGGACGGGACGCGACGAGCGAGTGAGTAACGGCGGGCGCGGACGGGGCGGAGACGGAGCACGGGCTGCGCGCGGTACAAGTTTACGACGCGACGCGAGTTGAGGGCCGGTGGATTCATTGATTGTTTTGCGTTTCTGAACGGATCAACTGCTAAGATCATTAGTCCTGTCAGGAGGTGGGGGTGTTTATCCGCTGGATGGTGAGATCCGGCCGCGATCTACACATCGGTTTGCTGCGTTTTTTCTGTCCGGGTATCTTCTATTAGCGGGGCACCGATCCATCCGGGGTTAGCTCGAAGCTCCCTACTAATTTCTCTACATGTACGGTAGTATGTGCATGTAAGTGTATGAGTGTGTAAATAAGGGGGGGGATAGGACAAGGAAGAAGAAGGAAAGGTCATGCGCGCTCCATTGACCGTTTGTTAGGGTAATGCTCATACACTCGCCTGGAATTGAACGAAAAAAACCACACTGAAAACTACCGATCAGAGCAGTCAGCCGCTAGAATTTTCCTCCAGACAGCAGCTGAATTCGAGCTAGCTATCTGGCTAGTGTTGAAAATCCTGAAACCGTCGGGATTCGAACACCTACGAGCTCCCAGTCATAGATACTTCAACCCTTCATGCCTTGAGCCGCTTCAGACAGTAGGGAAGGCAAAGGACATTCACTTCGAACGCCCCGTCAGGAAGTGTACTCGTCGCAGCAAAGGAGGTATTTTAAATCAAGGTGTCTCGTCACACCGGTTTTCATTTAATCGAAATGTTTTCGTCGTTAAATAACACTAGACGTAGTTGCGTATGAGGTTGCGGGTAAGCTATGGAAGCTCCTTAGTTCGTGAGGCCTGAATTTCGACGTTACACAGAGTTTCTACACCAAATAAATATCTAGGAGGCCGAGATGAAAACAAGAAATCGGTTTCACTGATAGGTCTTTTCCATAGTTTCTTCAAATAATAATAGACGAATGCCGGAACAGTACCCTAACAAACGAATC
Source organism: Teleogryllus oceanicus (assembly GCA_964035755.1). Classification (NCBI taxonomy): domain Eukaryota; kingdom Metazoa; phylum Arthropoda; class Insecta; order Orthoptera; family Gryllidae; genus Teleogryllus; species Teleogryllus oceanicus. The sequence goes on from CAXIVR010000007.1 coordinate 114,747,091, forward strand.
ACGGACCATGCGAGACCTTTCGTTCCTGTTCCTTGTCTTATCGTCACCCCTTACACACTTATATTTACATGCACTACATTACATATCCGGAGATTAGTCTGGAGCTTAGAGCTTATCCCGACTCGGGCAATGCCCCGCTGGGGGGAACTACTTGGGTGTGAAAAATCCTGCAGACCGACCAAGGTGGCCGCCGGCTGTCACCATCCAGTCTGTTCTCATCATCCACCGCCACCTACCGAGATAAAAAAAATTGTACTCCAATTACGGGACTTATGACCATAGCTGTTGAGGCGACAGGAAACACGAAAACATCAAACAATCAATCTGGCTGGGACACTTCTTTTCTGATTTTCTGCTTTCCATATCAAGCATCTGTCAGATCAGCATCTTACACAAATGGCAAACTGACGCGCATGGTCATTTCTTCCCCATTCTATCCCCTTATCTTCCTTAGAAACGAGAAATGGAAGTATTCCGCTTGATTATATGACGCACAGTGAATTGATCTAAGAAAATCTTTAACTGATGTTGGGGATTTGGTGTGCATCTGGAAGTGTTTAAGGGGGGTTACACAAAATGCAGAAAAAATATACAATGATCAGTACACTATTCCTGTATAAAGAGTTTTGTACTTCTCGACTGTTAACAAATAAGGTGTCAAAGGAAAAAACGTTTCTGAAATAAATATTGCGAAATTTTCGTATAAATCGTTTTATTTGTGTTTTATATGCTAATAATAAAATTTAATTTTTTAACATATCATTGACCCATTAAATTTTATGCGAGCGTAGTACATGAAAACATATCGATTAAAATAATTATTTTTTCATTAAAAAGCATGTTTAGTTATCGTCAACCTGATAAATCAAGTAGTAACAATTCATGTAAATGTCAGAAAAGGTCTAGTAATTCATATCGTTTCATCAATACACTCACATGTGCATTGAAACCATCCAAACGCGTGCTTTTTTACAATTCTTCCAGATTATCCTAGAGAGATCTGAATAAGAAATATGTCACTCGATTTGTATATAACAGTGTCTGCCGGTGGGTTGCAAATTAGGAGGGGCAGCTTTTATGTCCCCACTATCATATACATTTTTCCTCTTCAAAATATTTCTTGAAACAGGAAAACTATGGCGTGTATAGTACAACACATTTAAACGTATTGGAATTTTCATCCTTGTCTAAGATAACGTTTACGTTGATAACGGAAGATTTAATTGTTCTCATGCGAAAATAAGAGATTTTTTGAAAAATATTTCCAACAAACAAAACAATAATTTATGAAATCAAATGAAAGGGTCGGTGTTCTTAGCTTAGTTACTAGGCACGAACTCTGACGAACAAATCCTAATAGCAGCACGCTGCCCCCATCCAATTTCAAGAACCCCAACTCTTCCTCAAGCTTTCATTGCTTCGCATGGACCAGCTACGGATGGACTCCCGATAGTCCTATTCCAAAAACATTTATCTTTCGCATAATCGGGCACTTAAAACTCAATTCGTCCTAAAAAAAAATTGCGCTGGTGGTATGCAAAAATTAAAGCAGTCAATTTATTGCAAGTTAAATACTTTCTGCAATGTTTCCCGAAGTTGGTTTTTGTGGGGAGGGCACCGCTCTAGAGCCCTTAAGAAGCAGCCACCACTGATATATAATGAACTATTGGTCCCTTTTTATATTTCATTAATCGCCCACGACGAGTTATAACCGCTTAAATTACAAACGTATGCGATTTGGACAAATCTCCTAAAATCGTCTGGATAAAAAATATGATCGATTTCCCACAAGGAGATCGAGAAGCTTCGAACGACCTTTCTCTCGATTTGGACCGAAAGGAGCCTAACCGTGAGTGACGGACTTTATTACTATACATGGCAATATGTTGAAAGAAATGCCGCCAATCACACAGGCGCAAATTTAATTAACATCATACATCCCGGGTAATTGTCTCTTTCCTAACATATCGATCGCGCATAACTCGAAAGTAAAACGTCCTCAAAAAGCAGCCTTAAAAAACAGGTATTCGAAAACGTAGTCATGGACTCTTCTGGGTACATTGACTGAGGAATAAGGGTGGTCTAAGGCGAATTTAATTTCATTCTAGGTAAGAAAAGGTAAAGTTTATTTCAGTAATTATACAAATTAATAATTTTTGCCTCAAGAGTTATGTCAAGAAATCCCTTCAACTTCATTTGAAAAAAGCTTGAAGTGGAATTAATTCTATCTTATCCTAAATCCTATCCAGTTTCAATAGCGTGACAACACATCCTCTTTTCTTAGAAATGAGAAGTAGATAACGGGCGCGCCTCCTATTTTCTCGTGAGAAAAGAAAATGCCGAAAGCAAATGTATTTTTCAGAGAATCGTGCACATTTCCCTTATTCCCAGAAGAGAAAACTAATTTACATCAGTGCATTTCTGTTGATAATTCTCTAATTAACTGTTTTAATTAGCACTTCATGCTTGAATGATTCAGACAATATTTAAATACGTTACCCACGTTCAGAGCTTTTTGGAACATGGCAATTTGAGAATTCGTATTTTCCCCCTTTTATACGCTCTTGCTTCTGAATCGTGAAAAAGAGCTTTATCCTCAGCCTTTCCCTTTAAATCAATTCCTGTCCTTTGAATTTGATTTCGATTTTTTTTTGTAATTTCTAAGAAAGCAATTCATCTGTCTCACTAGAGTAAATTGAAATCAATACTCAGCCTCCAAAAGAATTCCTATATAAATGCAGAGTTTTCTAGAAATCATATTCATGATTTCTGACATTTCGTTCTGAAAGAACGTTCAAAAGAGCCTTCGCTACCAAACATTGCCCTCTCTCGAGCAGAGCACTGGTAAAAAACAAGAAAACATGTCTCCACGTTTCTCCAAACATTCGCTCAACTCTCCGAAGACAAACACGAACTCCCAGTTCCAGCGAGAGCACGGACGTCCTCCGGGTGGCGACTTTCTTTTCCTTCGTCAACATTCCCTAAAGGCGCCGCCACAAGGTCCCGCGTGGTCCCTGGGCGGGGAGCGTTGCATGTCGCGCGTGAACAACGCGCACGAGAGGGCGCCACCTCGTTGCACCGCTTCGGAGGAAGCGGTCGCTTTGCCGCGGACACCACGGCGTCGCGCCACCTCCACACCAATCGATGCGCGATACGGATGAACGTTACGATGCTTTCGATTCTACAACAATCGATATTACAGTCGATACAATCGATATTATTACTTCGTACTAGGTTTTGCGACATATCATTTTACCACCAGGCAAGTTGAAATATTACCCCCCTCTCTCAGCAAATATGGAAATTTTTGAAGAAAAATATAGTACAAAACATTTAGAAAGACCGTACGCAAATACTTCAAGAATAGTTTTTACGTAACTAGAACAGCAATTGAACAGCGCGTACGAAGAAATGAATTTCGCATACGAAGAAATGAAATATAAATCTATCGAATGTTACAATCATGTTATTACGTCAAGAACGTTCTTACGTCACCTTTTGGGCAATTTATATCTTAATTTTGTCAAAAGATGAAAAAGTGTTGATGAAATGAATTTCCTGTTATTTATTTTTGTATGTTTGTGTTTTGATTTGTTATTTAAATGTAAACAATCCCTGTAAAGCAGTTATGTTGGTCTGTGGAAATAAAAAAGATGAGAAATTTATTTATTTCCCATTGTGTAAATGATTAAAACAATCTTAGGAATTTAGGGTTATTTAAGAAACAATCTAAGATTATTTAAGGAATATAAAGGTAAGTTTATAAATGTTTAAGAATTGTAAGAATAAATAAAAAATTAAAAATATTCGTTAGAAAATTTTGAAGAGTCATGCTTGTGAACGATTTCCTCAATTTCAAATCGATAGTAGAGGTTTTTAAACTAATATTTTAAATTAAAAGGAGTGGTGTCAGAGTTGCTATTTTGTTATCAATAAATATAAATTCAAATCTGTAGATATTTTACCGATTCAATAAAAAATTATTTTACTCGACATCATCTCTGAATCAACAATATCCAGTTTTCAAATGTTTTAACCTTTTTAGGCAAAGGTTTATGCCATTTTGTTGGTACTTTTCTTCGTTATTTAATTGTCTATAATAATGGGTAAGATGGGCATTTTGGGAATTAAGAAAACGTACGCAGATTGCATTTCTCAATCATGCAACACGCTTTTTACTGTTCTAAACCGATATTTGATTACGTTGTTTAATTGATATTAAATATTTATTGAATTAGGCATTGGAACATTCAGACATTCAACATTCATACATTATTCAACAAGTATCAAACATTTTCTGTTCTTTCAAACATCATGTAGTTCCTGATGTTAAAAATGTGACTTGCTGAGTAGAAACTATTAAAATTATTATTATTTTAAATGATCGCCTTTTTATGATTTAAATATTTCACTGATCAGACAAGAGTAGTTTGCGTTAGTTACAGTTACAGTAGTTAGTTGCAGATATTTGCAATAATTATGCAGGTTGATCCAATTGGGGTTCTGCGAAAGTGGAGATTGAAGAGGTTTATGGGTTGATTGGGCAATGGTAAATATCTAAAAAAATAGAGTTGTTATGTGGCGTTACAGATTAAGACACAACAATTAGTATAATAAACAAACACCTGTCACAGCAAGAATTCTGACAACATACATGGTTAATAGCAACATTACTCTACTGCCACCACGTAACTACCAGCAGGTGCTCGAATAATGACAAGAAAATTACGCACGATAAGTACAAACATGAAATAGGAATAAACGTCAAGCAAACCAAATCAATCGTTATTACTTAAGAAGAAATTTTAACAGACACCAGACTTGCCAGAACCCTCTACATGCGTAGAATAAAATGGGTAGCGAAAAAAAAAACCTTTTACGTCCGTCTGTAAAAGTTAGAAGAACAATTAGGACTTAAATTTCTTCATTTTCTCTTTCAGCATTCAGTTCTTTGCGCTCAGCCAAAAGGAGACATTATCTTCTTTTTTTCTAAATACAGTACTTGATTTTACCCTTTGGTTTCTAAATGCAGTACTCGGTAATTTTTACGGAAACCCGCAGATTCTCGGAACAGACTCGGGAAAACACTAGAAAAACATCTAGCATGTTACATTATTTACATTAAAAAAATCAATCATTCGTTTGTCCCAGAATATGTCAAAGCCATAACAGTCTTGCCTCAATATGTAAGAGTGAAGCGTCTAAAATTTGGTTCCGAATGTGAAGCTCCAGACCACCTACAGAGGTAGTTGTTTGATTGATTAGTGATTCCGGGTGCGTCAACACGCAACAACGAAAGATCACGCGTAGTCTGTTGTCCGTATGGTACTATTCTGGCATTCGCCCAGTGAAGAAAAGGAAAGGTTCAATAAATACATATATTCTTTGTATTTTCCTTTGTTTCACTCCTTCAAAAATGCACGCCGTGATGGACTTTTTCATATGGTAAAATAAGGAATATAATGGTTAAAAAATGGTAAATTGGTAAAAATGGAATATGGTTTGTAAAATGTATGTATGTTGTGTGTAATGTAATGTATGTAAATTGTAATGTATGTATGTATGTATGTTGTTATGTATTGTATGTAAAATGGTATGCACAATGGTATGTAAAATAGTTGAGATAAATGGTAAAAATTATGTTAAAAAATTGTTTAAAACATGCCACTTACAAGCATATCTCGTGTACCCTCAAAGCGCTACCTCGAGAGAGCAATAAAAGCAAAGCGTGCCTCCCGCGAGGCAAAATCGTTCCTCCTCTGACGACATCTCGGCCGCTGATGGAGCGAAAACCCTTGGGAGTCCGTTTCGCGCATAAACCTCAACGAGGGCGCGGAAAGGGCAACTGCAGGCAGAGGAGGATGTGGTGGAAGGGAAGGGAGCAGGGTAGCGGAAAGGGCACTCGGTCAGAAGGGCGCGCTCCCTTGAATCGGCCTGGCCGAAGGACAATGGTTCCCGATTCTGGGCGATAACCACTTACAATATTTCTTATTGAAGGCATTACTTTTACGTACTCATAAACGAACCATCATTAGGTTTGATTGCGTAGTAAATAGATGGGAGTTGCCAACCGATACCTCGTAGCCAGGAGATTCTAGACTGGAGTGCTAATTATTCAATGATCTTACTTTCTGACAGACCAATTCAAAGTAATTTGATCGAGCCGAATAGTTTTTCACGGGTTCTTCTTCATACATTTGTTGGAGATGACCTGCGCAGTTAAGTATAATTTGAAACTTCCCAGATAATTATAGTTCAGCGTATAGTTCATAAAGTTCTGCAAACATTATACCGCCTCCTACACATACCGTTTTCTTACACCGGGTCACACATTTTACGTGGTATCTTTAGAACGAATCTAATCTTATCTCATATCCTTGTGAAAGTGTTGAACGCTCGGCTCCATACGTCACCACTGTTCTCAGTGTTTTATGTGTTGAGTGTTTTATTTGAAATTTTAAAATGTTTTCCTTATATGCCATAAGTCGGTATCTGATGGTTCTGAAAACCGAAGACATAGTGCGGCAGTGTATGTAGTTGTAAGTCCGCAGCACATGTTCCGAGCACCACCGGACGTTCTAGGTTCGAGATCCCGGAGGATGAGGGGGGTCAAAGACGAGATAAAAGTGAATATCACTACAAAATTAGAAACAAATAATTAATTAAATAAAGGATGTTAATTAAATAAAGGATGTTTTACTTTACTGCGAAAGGATTCTTTTCGGCTGATAAAGCATGGCTATTGTACACACCTTGAAACTTTTTTAAAAGAATTCTCTCACCATGTTCATGGCGCGAGATGGAAGAAAATGGATCCAGATAGCTAATAGACGCCAGATTTGCACTCAAATTCTGCCGAGTCCCCGACATTCCTTTCAAAACGCTTTGCGTGCTTCGGAAGCACGTTGACCTCCTTACTCTGCTCTTCTATATTCTCACGTTCAACCTGTTTGACACACCTGGGGCGGCGCAACGTTGCTGTCAACTGATTTCACCAACAATTTCCTTCAAATTCTGCATCCAATTGCGAAAATCATAATTATTTTTTGCTGAAACAAAATTACTAACAAAATTCTGTCCACTGTTGCAGAGATTACACGATATTACCAACACTTCTGCACGTGATAGTGAACCTCACTGAACAATATTGGTCGCATACAAAACTATAAGAAATTACCTGAATTAATGAAAGCTGAATAATGTCGGAAACTATCATATGGTATGTCGACCTGACGCTCACAACGTTCCATGAACTGATGGAACGATTCAGAGAGATAAAGGCACCGGTTCATGATTCGCAGATTCAGAGTTCACGAGTTCAAGATTCACATGACGACGTACGAGGCGATTGCATTCCGGTCTAACTCCAGAGGACGCCAGGTAGAACTCAAGGTGGCGTCAGCTGTTTTTCACAGAGTGCAGAGTTCTAATACTATGGAGCACGGTGTGAATTAGGGGTGCTGGTGAATCATACCTTTTAGACCAGATTTACACGCATCCTTTTGGCAAACGATTTCGGAAGTTTTAGTGAACGCGCGCATGAGCATAGTGGCTTCAGGTATGTCTGAGCCGCTCTGCGCATGCGCGTGTTTGCTGAAACTTGCGAAATTGTTCGACAAAAAGAAGCTTGTAAATCGGATCTCAGAGATCGATGTTGCAAGGGAACAAATTTGTTCACGGCAATGGCACATCAGCTGAGATGACTCAAGGCATCAATTGATGTCACTGCAATGCCCCTGACAGGGAAGTTCTTGGGATTAAGTCCCGACGGTGGCAGGATATTGGACACGAGCTAGATAGCTGGGACTATTGATTGATTGATTGATTTTTCGTGTTTCCGGGCGCGTCAACTGCTTCGGTCATTAGTCCCGTTAGTGCAGTGCACGTTTTTTCTCGGGAGATGGCGGTGATCTTCCCCCGCTGGATGGCGAGATCCGGCGCCGACCTACCGTCGACTAGTGGGGCTTCCCCCTAACCAGGACTCTCTCACAAGCGGGGCACCGCCCCAGCCGGGACAAGCAGCTCTAAGCTCCCGACCGGTCTCCCAGAATACGTGGTAGTGTAGTGCATGTTAGTGTAAGTGTGTGCGTAAAGCGAGAGGATAGGACAAGGAAGGGGAAGGACAGATCGCGCGCGGTCCGTGGCCATTTTGCTAGGGTACTGCTCCGGCATTCGCCTGGTGTTGATCGGAGAAACCACGGAAAAGTACCGATCAGAGCAGCCGGCCTAGCATCAGTTGATGCACTGAGCTACCGCTACCGGTAGCTAGGACGAATTCAGCCGTTGTGTGGAGTTGGTCGACCGGCTGCTCTGATCAATTATCCGTGTTTTTTCGATCAAAACCATTCGAATTCGGGAACAGTACCCTAACAAACGGTCCGTGGATCGCGCGCGAACTTTCCTTTCTCTTCCTTGACCTACATTTAGCACTTACACACCCTTATAGGTACTTACATGAAGTACATTACCACACACGTCGAGAAACCAGTCCGGATCTAAGAGCTTATCCCGACAGGGATGGTGCACCTACTAGCGAGACACCATCCCAGCCGGATATTAGACGGTAGATACATGAATAAGGAACACCCAGCAAGCGGACGTGAGTTATGTCGGCGCCGGATCTCACCATTCAGCTGGGAGGGGGGAACACCGCAATCTTCCGTGATAAAACATGAAACACACATATGGGACTAATGGTCCCATCAGATGACGCGATCGGAAACACGAAATAGTCAATCAATCAGTCCCACAAAAAGTGTTAACAACTGTTCTTGTGTTGTCTCGGTGGCCGAGATCGGTAAGGCAGTAGTGTCGTAGTAATCTCGAATCAAAAGATCGCGGGTTCGAGTGCCACCTCGGGTATGCTTGTATTTGTGTTCGTCCTTCCACCCCTTATTATCACCATATCGTTTCATCTCCATAGTTACCATAACGTTCACTCCAATAGTGGTCGTTAATGACCGAGATGTTGATGCGGCCTTAATATATCCCCCTCAAAAAAACTGTTCTAGTCCACCAAACGACTCAACATGGAATGAACAGACGCTGATTTCGTCAAGTCGCTTGAGATTATTCTTAAATTTTCACACCTACGGGCGGGAGAAAATGTCCAATTCGCTCCGCGGCTGTAAACCCTGAGCTACCGGGAGGGCAGAAGCGAAGGTTTCCGCCGAGGCGAGGCGCGAAGGAGGGCGCAGGAACCGCGTTGCACAACGCCTCTCGCAACCGCCCGCGCAGCGCCCGCGACGGCGGCGGCGGCAGACACGTTTACCGCCCCGCGAACGGCGAGCCGCGTTCTCACGCACTCGTTAGGCACGCATTCACTCACTCACTCGTTCATTCATTCGCTCCTTCCGACGAGGGAACCTATCGAGGCGGCGCCGGCAGGGTGAGGTCACCCTGCGGATACAGGTGGCCGTGAGAACTGTACGAAATGGTTGCCACTTTCTCTAGGGCTTTCGAAATGGCACGTTCGAACCCGGGGCTTTGGCAATCTGCAGAGGAAAATAAACTGGCATACGTTTCACTCATTTCTATTTAATAACATGGTTCGTTTTTTGACAGGTTTAGACTCTTGGATGTCATGAAAATTTTAATAAACACAGCAATGATATTACTATTTTCAAAGTGTTAATTGAAATAACAAAACAAAGGAACCGAACAAGGTCTGTGTTAATAAATCACAATTTTATAGATCCCTGCCAGCTTATTGCTTCATTTTACAATGGCCTAAACAATCCTGCATGATAAATGTTATAATCACCATTTCCGAGATAGTACTTTATTTAAACGTATATTATATGTTAATTACACGATAAGTTTATTATTTATATCTTAGAATTCTTTTGGAAAATATAAACACAGTTTAGTATCCTCTTCCTGGGATCTCTTACGCTAAATATAACTCCTCCTTGAATATTCTACATTATTTTCGTATGAGATGAACCAAATTACAGCCAAAATACCTTACCTGAAATCTCTCCTTTATAGACGTCAAAATTTAAGAGAACGATCTGAACAAATGCAGATTTCGACTTATTAACAACAAAGGACGCGAAAGTACGTAATACCGGTAAAAATTAGGATATTACGAATTTCTATAATGTGTCCTATAAGTGGATTTCTGACGCTTAATCCTAGTTATTGGTGAACGTGTAAAATAATTACAAAAGTTAATAATAATTATTTTGTAAGCAAATTTTGAAATAAGTTAAATGCAATTAAATTCGACATTTTTGATAGTGTTCCTTTTATTAAGTCACGCAATTGAAGAGCATATTTCCAAAGTAATGTATCACCATTTACGTTTTTTCAGTTTCATTTACCAACATATTCTTCAGACGCTTCTCTACCATCCTGCCAAATATTGAGTTCAAAAATTGTATATTTCCTTTATTAAACGGTACCCGATAATAGCTGAATCTTATACTCTAAGACATAATTTGAATAGTATCCTTTCCTAATAATTGTACTTCTTCGAGATAGTATATAATCTTGGAAATAAGCTCTGTAATTACTGAAAATATAGTTAGCTTTATTTCCTGTGTTTTTATCACAGTCAAAACAGAAAGTGCACCGAGAAACTCTCTCCGCACTGAGCCGAATCAGGACCTCCTATTAAAAACTGCATTGATGTTGATAGCAAGCAGATCACTTGGAAACAAGAGAAGGGGACAACATTTCCAGCATCTAATATGATTGCGGTGAGAGCACAATTTATGTTTTCAAGCCGCAGCTCGTACGACCAACATAATTTCTGTTGCAAGCACTCTCAACAGAAAAATGTCACTGTGGAGAGACATTCCTAGCGCACTATATTTCGCGCCCAACATACAGTAGACTCCGGTTAAGTGAACTCGTATATAGTGAACCCTCGGTTATAGTGACTTACGTAGTAGTCCGTTTAATTACAAAAAGATTGTTATAGTGAACCTGAACCTCGGCTATAACATAGGAAAAAGTCCTGTAAATTAACTGGATCTCGTATGTTATTAGACGATTGAAAGGGCCTTCGGAGAGTGGGATGGTGTTTCAACAGTGCACGAGACATTGAAAGGTGCCTAGACTTCATTACGATACTTAGACACAGAGGACAATGCAGAATCAAGTATGGAGAGAGCATTAACTCTGGAGGAAGACCTAATGAAAAATGTACGAAGCAAACAATTGAAAATAATTGATTTTACGTATAAATAAATGTATTGAAATTTTCAGTTCATGGTGTTGATAATTTTGCTGTATATTAATAAAATCAGTCATTGTGGAGAAATTCCATTTAATCTTGACATCATGGGATACAGTGAACCTCAGATATAGTGAACCAAACATGTTAGTCGCGAGAAGTTCACTATAACCGAAGACGACTGTAGTTAATATTTTCCCATGTACGCGGGCATCTACATTTTCATTTTATAGGAACATTTAATTTCTGTGCCACCGTGTTCCATAGTTACGTCCCCATTCCAGAGTACAGCCGCCTTGGCCGTATCAGCTTCCGCTGACGCCGCCGGCACTGCTGCTAGACTCCGCGCGCTCCCGCTCTACTTTGTGGTGATAATAGATACGGTCCCGCTACGCTCGCCCTGGCCGCGTTGGCGTAGTAGTAGTAGTTTGTGTTTGTCAATTAATGCGGTGCCTGAAGGGAAACTTCCTTTCAGTGCATCTTGTAGACGCCGTTAGCAGTTCGCTGTATAAGTCGGTCCAGGGAATACAAACTGCGCGATCCATGGGCCATCTATGACTTCGAGCGTCACGGAATTAATTCAAAATCCTGTAGATAGCAGCCCAATATAGCAGGTTTATCTCGCACTGACGTCACGAGTGGAAAACGCTCGGTCGCAAAAACGAGGGTCTAACGCTCGGAATTGTGACGCCACCAGTTGAGTCCCAATAATATAATAATGAAATAATAATAATAATGAAATAATAATGAAATAATAATAATAATAATGAAATAATAATAATAATAAAGAAGAAGAAAAAAAAAGAAGAAGAAGAAGAAGAAGAAGAATTTCATGTGAAGAAAGAAAAATTAAAATACGTTGAAGAATTGAAACATAGAGCACAAATTTTGTAAAAATGTGGAAACGAACAATGAAATTTTCCATAGGTTTACTAAAATAGCGAAAATATTTTGCATTCCTGATACAAAGTCAAGGAACGTAAGGGCGGTTTTGTTTACATTACAAAATGGTGAAATATTAATTCAAAAAGAATTAATGACATTCCTCTAACGATAATTACGAAAATAAATCGATGTGGCCTTTATTAATTTATTATATTTCCTTCACACATTACGTTATTTCAAGTGCAGTAGTCAATAGTAGATATAATAAGGGGAAAATTCACCATAAAGGTTTAGGATTATTGTTCACGTAGTTATGCAACGCTATCGCACATCAGAGGTGAATAAATTAATGAGCAGACTAAGCACATTCTCCGGGTCTCCACAGGATGGGGGACTCATTCAAAGTAGCATTATATTGAAGTGTGTGGTGACGTGTTGTGAAGTGTAGTGCAACAGAGAAGTAGAAAGAGAAGTGAAGTGCAAATGATGTGAAGTGAAGTGTAATTAAAAAGTCGTGTATTTAATAGTTTAAAATAACTGTGCAGGACAGCCATAAAATTTAGAGTTAATGCTATTATTGTTAATATTCTTATATTATTGTTAATATTCTTATCATATTATTATTATCATTATAATGATTGTCTTCAAATAATTTAAGTTACATTGCATTAACATTCGTAATTGTGATATGTAAATTGTAGTGTTCTGACACCAGGTTGTAAAAACCTACCTGCAGAAATAATAAATATCTATTACTGATTCGTCCATGTTCAGAGATTCGTCAGATACAAATCCGACTCTGCTCATGTCTATCCTTTCCACATCAGGCAAGCGCTGCCATCAGGACATTTATTCTGATCAGTGAATCACCCCACCGCAAGACTAGGACTTGAACTTACGGTGCTTGGAGATGAAACGTTCGAGCGAATATGAGCAACAGCACGAGAGAGCGCATTGCAGGTCTTGCAGTACTTTCATGCACGTACACCTAATGTGCGCTTGTGAAATAATAAAAATATTATTTTTGTAAATTTTAAATAATGCTAAAAATGTATTATTTAAAACTGTGGACAATTGTATATTTCACAAAAACAACAGTTACGAAATAAATACGAATACGTAGCATTACTGCATGAAACGTCTTTGAGATACTCATTACCATCTGATAATGATCAGGCTGCATCATAACAGCACTAATTCTTCAGATGTGGACATATCACCAGCAGGTAACTAGCGTTGGTTTATCTCCAACAGCGGCAGGTCTACAGAACTGTCATAAATCAAGACAGATAAGGCAACGTTGGGGATACCCCGAGTTGTCTTTCTTCAGTGTAATTCTATGTAATGCCTCCACAAATTCACCGGCGTTCGCCCCAGCTCCGACCTATGCGCCTCAACTATCTCTGACGCACTAAATGCCGTTCTCCCTTCAGTTGCTGCATTTCTACTGCATTCGTTCTTTCCATTTTACTCTCAAGCTCCTCTTCGCTTTTGAACAACCTCCTCCCCCAAACCATGTCATTCACGGCATTCCTGCCAGCTCGATTCCAGGGTGACCGCCCCTACAGCCTTACGACATCCTTTAAAGCTGATCTATCATTTAATTCTAAAGAACGTTTCGATTATTTCAGTAGTTAAAATATATCACCATATGAGGACACAAGCCCTAAGACTAGGGATTATCCTCAAAAGCGAATGGCTCAGCTATTAAAGATAGATGTTCGAGATGTGTGGAAATTAACTGAATTATCTGAAGTTACATTCAAAGAAGGCACCCAAGTATCCTTCGCTGTCAGGAGGGTTGCCTACATAGCTAGGCAATTTTTTTCTATCCTACCAGAATAATTGCTAGTTAAGACACCTCATATTTTACTGAAATGCGAAAAAGCCTATTCAGAAAATACTTTCTTAACTGGGGAGTCGTGTGAAGAATACAAACAAGAAAGGAAGAACTCTGAAGAATTTACATCACGTTCATTATTATAATTTTCTAACATTAAAATTGCACCAAAGTTACCGGGTTAACGGTTCCACAATAGTATCGATAGCGCACCCAACGGGATGGGGCTTCAACTCCCCTGCCACCATAGCGAATGAAACATTTAAAAAATATTGGTTTTGTTAATTTTCTATAATAACGAATGTCATTCAATATGCCAATTGCTTATGTGCAACAAAAAAATACATCACATTCAGCACAAATGAAAACTTCTTTATAAGGAAACATGAAGTCGTTTGGACACTATGTAGTACATGTAGTCTTCCCCACCCCCATCACCAGGAAAAATTCTCGGAACGCCTCTAGATATTACACTTTTACTAGTATTGATATTACCAATACTGAAAACGAAAGTTCTTATACTTCATGAATCCGAAGTGACGGAACGTCCGTCCCGTCTTCATCGCGGTTGTTTCACTTCCCCCTTCACCTCCTTCCCATCTGCGGTCGCTGCTCTTTTCGTGGTCGTGCCTCCGCCTCTGACAGCGCCACCGCTCGCGCGCCGGAGAAAGCCTGCTCGCCGAAGCGCTGCATCAGCCGCCGCCGCCACCCCGCCCACGCTACCGCTGCCGCGGCGCCGCCGCCGCCACCCCGCCCACGCTACCGCTGCCGCGGCGCCGCCGCCGCCGCCGCCCACGCTACCGCTGCCGCAGCCACCACCGCCGCCGCCGCCGCCGCCGCCGCCGCCAACGACGACGACGACGACGACGACGACACCACCACCACCACCGCCGCCACCGCCGCGGCCCCCATCGCCCCTCCCGCCACCGCTACTGCCACAACCACCGCCCCCGCTACCACCCCCACTGCCACACCGCCGCCGCCGCCGCCCTCAATCCGCGCGCACGGGCCCAAGGGGGCGGGGCGGGAAGGGCGGGAAGCGCGGGTTCTCGGCGCAAGCCCCGGCACCTGTCTAAAGGTGCGCGTCTACGAGGAGACAGCCAAGTAACACTACTGACGTTCTGCTTCAGAAGACTGGAATGTTGGATTTTTCGTGTAACCCACAGAGGGATTTAAAATTTCGAACTGTTTACGAAGTGGGTCATGAGAGCTCTTCCTCATCTTAGCTCAATTTATTTCACTTTTTCGAGCTTCACAAATACTCGAGGAGAATTTCGAGTACGTTTAGCGAAATTTCAGTCTCAATAATGATTTTTAGTGCTTAAAAAGTTAAGTTTTAGAGTTTATACCTACATTTATTCGTACATTTTTATCCCTTACATTATTTTTTCGTTTGTATTTCGTATATTAACATGATAAAACCTATTTCGGCAGTTAAATATACGCAAAGGAAGGTCATGTGTCGAACCACATAGCAAGAATTTGTGCAATTCAAGAAGGAAAATATACAGCTTTTTAACGCTGATGCATGCTTGCTCCAAATTACATTAATCCTAATTCAAAAAGATTTATTTAAAAGCTATTTTTTCAAGAAGTGTGCCAGAAAAATTAAGAGATTGATTCAGCGAGTAGTAAATTTTAAAACAATTCCTAGAGAATAATGTGGGGAAAAGGTAGAGCACATTTACCAGTCACTTAGAGAGTTTATATGCTTTTGTCACAACTGAAAGTAATAAGCAAGAAAATAAAACAATATTGATGGCACATAGGCGACCAAAATTAATTCAAATTTGGCGCCGTACTTGGAATTCAATCATTTATAGCAATTTTTTGGCGCTAATTAACAGCAAAGGTATACATTTCAAATTTCCTTCGTGGAACTTCGTGGGTATATTTTTTCTGTAAAACCCGCGAGTGGGATTCCACTGAACGACTGAACTGCTTTGAAAACTTGAACTGCTTTCTAAGACGGGCGTCAGAGCCACGGATACCAAGAAACGACCAGAAGAGATAATATTGCATATTGTCGCAATTCCGCGGAATCCTTGTCTCCTTTTACTTGCTACGCAAAGCGGTCGCATTCTTTGACGATCGAGAAGCCGAGTGGTTGCGTGTCAACACGCCGCACTCGTGTAAAGAGCGAAGGAATTAAAAGTTAAGATTTTTACGTTGGTAGTGCGTCTAGTTCTCCGCATTGCAGGCTCCGTGAACAGCGTTTTGGTGCACAGCCTCTGCATAACGTTTGTCACGCCCGAATTACGACAGAAAAGGATCTTTTTTTCGCCCAGACAAGGTAATAGTGACCACTTCTTCAATACTCAATAATTTGTACGCTGAAGTTCTTAAATAGTTGACTTCCAGAATTTTCCCTTGTGTCAAGGGAGTAAAAAGGCGGCAGGAGTCTTGTTTTCAAAACGACACATGTTCAGATGCTCTCCCAAAAAACTCAAGCTACTTTGCAGCCTCAACAAATATTAAACATTAAAGTTATTACATATTGAACGTTATAACCAGAATCATAGCAAATGCTTAAGCACTATAAAGTGTACAATACAATGATGATAAGTATGTAAGAAGACGTTGACTCCCGTAAAAAGCTTAACGATATTAAGTTAATTGGGATATACAGACCGGTTGTCCTTCTCAGTGAAGGTTTAGCAATGTATCTTCCATTCGACATCCAATGAAAATGAAATACGACAATACAGACGCGGACATTCGACAACATGACCATTATACTGAATCGTCAGTTCTCCTGACAAGAATTGAAATATAGATCATAACCTTTTTCTTGCAATAAATTCTGTTTGTAATATTAGCTGTAAAAACGTATTCAAAAATTTCACAACTTCATGTTGAAGCACATTTTCTACTATGTGCATGCAGTATCTACTCTCGTTTACTTCCAAGCTGAGACATTATAGTTCCGTTCTACATCGTTACTTAGCTTGCTCATTAAGGTTAAGCTTTCTGCGATGCAAATTTTTCTTGCCTCATACACATATGGCACGGAATACTAGAGTTATAAACGGTTAGCAGGTATTAAATAAGATTGATTAATGAAGGAGCTACCTGAAATATACTAAAGATGCACTTCATATGTCATTACCCATTATCAGTATACTTCTTTCAAACACATTGTTCTTATCAGTAGTTTAAGATATTTTAAAATTATGATTGCAGAAAGAATATCACACCCCCATGATCCTGCCGGTAGATAAGATGATGAAAACCACTTCTAACTATTGTGATTGCATATCTCTTCTCATCTGGAATCAAATACAGGAAAAATAGGACATATGCGCACAACGTTTTTAAAAGAATATGTCAATTTCACCATTTCGGTAACTCCCCCAAAAAATTAATTTTCTACAGTCAATGTCATAAATTTCGTGTTGTTTCTGAAGAAGTATTACATCTGACAACTAACAATTCCACATAATAATTTTTATTAAATAACTACAAATGCGATCTAATAATTTTCATAAATCCTTATACAAACAATTTTGAATGTAAACTAGAAATTAAAATCTTAGACAACAGTAGCAAAAATAAAAACAAGCATATTCTCGTAGTATTTATTACTCATTTGATGTAGGATTTCATTAATGAAACGTGAATTCGAATGACTTGACATGTAACTGTAAATAACATTGGCCTTAAAATTTAGTATGGTATCAATGAGGATGGATCGGGGGTGGGGTGAGAAGCAGAAGAAACTAATAAGACCAGAGAGAAAACTCATCGATTTCGCTTTGTCCACCACAAAATCCATATGGATCGACCACTATTTAAACCCCAGATCATGATAGACCGGCGGTGGCTCAGAGGTTGGGCACTGGCCTCCTGACTAGAATGTCCCAGGCTCGAATCCCACTGTATGCTAGGATTCTTACCCTGGCAATTTCCGTTCAGGTCGGCTTTGAGGTCGACTCAGCCTTCTTCCCAAGTGAGTACCAGGATCTTTCCTGTGGGTAAAAGCATTGTGCTCGCCACACAACCTCCTCTTTATGCCTGGAGCCCTACCTTCACCTCCCCCTTGAACCATATCGGCGTGTGTGCAATTGCACAGGGGTACCTCTACCTTTTACCCAGATGAAGAAAATTAGTACGCCGACCACCATCTGTCAAGACCGCGACAATTCTGCGTATCGACGTCTAGTAAGTTGAGCTTCTGCGTTTCTTAATTTACTTGTTAAAGAGTTGGTGTTCTTTAATAGAGATCTTAGACTCCAAAAGAATTATTTATCATTTTTGTATTCGTTAACTATTTATTTAGGTTTTTAGTATCATAAAAGTATCATTAAAGTACAAAAACAATCATTAGGATGAGAAAATAAATTAAAGAAGGAAACCATTAAATGGTCTTAAATTTACGATTTAATTTGCGCAGTAATGTGCAGGGATGCTCCGGCTTACAGAGCACAGTGGCAGTAGCACGCCAACTTTTTTAGTTTCAATTACACAGGTATATTCAGTATTTTTGAAAACGTAAATACGATTGAACGCAGTGCGCCAAAGAGGGTAGACAATGCAGCAAGAAACTAAAAATTTAAATAATTTTTACTTAAGGCGTAGAGAAAACACTAAAATCTCCGCAAAATGGTGTGATGAGATATATAGTTGTAAAGAAAGTTTTGAAATAACAGAATGTGAATATCAAGATCTTAAAAAGTTCCAGAGCTACGAAGGGAACAAAATATTGAACAGTGCACAGGTGTTATTTTGAAAATATAAATTTACAAATGTACACCTGAAACACATAAAAATGTATTTGTTATAATAAGAAAGAACGGAACTTTAAAAATTTAAAAATTTCAATTATATTTCCGTATGTTTTACTACCACACAAAACATGTATGCCACAAATGTTTCAGTGCTCTAAGCAGTACCTACCCCCCTTAAACCATTCACCGTCAACAAGCAGTGTCTTTTCCGAACCCAAGAGCACGTGCTGGATCAATCCCACGTGTTCACACTCTCACTAAACCGCCTCCAGCAACTGTAACCGGCCTCGGAGAGCCCCAGCGGAGGGTGGGAGAGCGAAAATAAATCTGGGTTAACGAACGACCGAACTGGGCGTTCGAAGATGAGATTTCTTGCCCGTCAGCTGAGAAGAAAGCCGGCCGGCCGGCCGGGCCAGCGAGAATTTTGCGAACTTTCCACTGCTGACCGGGCGACGACACCGCGGTCGCAACCCACTAGGCCGCTTTCCCGCGTGAGGCTCCCGTGCACTGCACCTCCCCGCAGATGAAAGGGACGCCGCGCCGGCGGCCGGTCCAGGCGCCGCCGCAGCGCCCCTGCTACCGCTACTCTTTCCACGCCTGGCGCATACCTCGCGCGGCCGAGTGGAACGGGGAAATCCTCGTGTTGTTGGATTCACCTTGACCTTCAGACTCAGTAGTCACAGGTAAGTGGACAGGGTGAACGGACTTCCGAATTTAATAAGGTCTCGAGGTTTGATTTAGAACTCAGGAACTTACATTTTAATTTTTATTATTTGAGTCATAATAGTTATTAATGTTATTAGGCCGATTTCGAACAAACAAACAAACAAACCACATCCGTTATTTGTAATATCAGACGTGTGTCGTTCACACTTTTGTAATACCTTCTTTGAAGAAAAAACATAAATGAGAAATACGTTTTTTGTAAATAAGAGTACTCCTTCGCCACCTGTAGCTACAACGCAAGGCCTTCGATTTTTTAACGGATGGCGGACTATTAAAATCCGTAATGGACGCCAGCCGTTAAGAGCGATTATTCATTCCTCTGTTTATTGCGTGGTAATATTCGTTTTACGAAAAAATAAATACAATCAAATAGTTATTTATGCACAAATGGGGTTTTAGGGGTTCGCTCATGGTACTATTAACCCCCAGTTAACGCCCGTAGTACTAAAATATTTTATTTTTCACCTAATTTTCAATCAGATTCACTTATTTACTAATTAACTAGATGCTAACTTTAATCGCTTTGTCTTTTCATATTTCCCTTCCATAATTCCCTCCTTAAGAGAACATGTATCATTCAACTGTTTCCATATTTTCCTCGAAACCACGATCCTCTCGATTCCGGTAACGTAAATCGAACTCCTTATCGAAGGCTTTAGTAAGCAGTAACTTATCTGTAAAAAATAATTTCAATTTACAGAAAGAGCTTTTGCATCGTAGATTTTGAACATGTCGTTTATTCATTTCTTATAAAATGTTGAAAAGTGTTGATTAATAATATAAAACACACGCCAAAATAACACATAATTTAGTGTAAGGATTGTCGTACATTATTTCTCTATAATCACTATAAACAATTGTAAAAATAATATTCTCTAAATTTAATTGTGTAATGTGCAAAACAAATGCACTTTTTCAGGTGAAAATGTAGACTGCAGGTGAACTAACGTGTATCAATGCAGTAATTTTAATTGATTAAATTTTTAAAAGTTTACTCTTCATAAAAACATTTACAATGGTCTTGTATTCAGAAAGCAAAAAACACATTTCTTAATGCATTGTCGAGATCACTCGTCCAGATTAATTTTTAAAAAAGTGTGAAATGAAAGCATGAGTACGCGAGCTCCCAATTATTTGTCAACTGCCGATAACAGCTTTTAATCAAAGATGTAATACAGAAAGAATCTCGACTTTTCCAACGGCAACATATGGGTAAATTAATTTAATATTAAGAATGAATGAATTTTGAAGTTGGCATTCCCTATAAATGCAGCAATTGTGGTTAATGGCATCCAGGCAGTGAGACAGTTAAGGAAACTTACCACATAACAATTTATCCATTATGTATTGATCACAAGACGGCTTAATATTAGCAAGAAAGCAATGTAAATATTTTATGAATAAATTATAAAAGAAATCGCCCAAATGAAATCTCAAAAGAAGACTTCAATCGTATTTTAAAATATATTATTGTAAGAAAATCTGTTCAAAAATAACCTATAATTGTTTTAGAAAGTAAAGGATGTGTGTACTTATTTAAATTAGCAAAAGATATGTGGTAAATCTTTAACAGATGTGTTTTGTTTGAAATCAACTGCCCATTTTATCTATTTGTCGACGTCTTTTTTTCACTAGCGCCTCTGGTTGTGTTTTCCGTTAGATTACATTCGTAACTAACCAGGTACAATTTGAAGTCTTTGGTGTTTGTCGTGTCTAAGAATGAATATGCAAATATCTTTTCATCTTACACTAGTCCGCTTCTTGGAACATAAAACATGACTCGACACGTAAGGAAATGTGTGTGTCTCCATGCGATGACGCATTACGTAAGTAGGGTACGTTAAGAAGCTCACTGTTCTAGAATTTTTAACACCGCCTCTCTTCTGCCTCGTTACACAATATAGAGCACTTTTATGGCTTGCAGAAAGATGTATGTGGTTCTACTTTCAGGTGCTTTACTTTTATATTTGTCACGCCCTAAGGAATACATCATTACACAACTCTTCCTAACTTATTTCTCACAATGATTATAAAAGAATGCGTTACATGATATAAATGGAAAGAAGCCTATCCCGAAATTTGACAATATTTGTGTCATAGCACGTATATGTAGTCTAAAGTGGTCATCAATAAAAATTAAAATTGGAGATTTCTAAGGAATCCAGAAGTTCTGCAATCGTATGCAAGAAGATCTATGTTTCGTATTCGTATTTTTGATTCGTATTCAAAAGGATTTAGGCACCCCTTGTTATGACTTTTTACATACAAGAATGCACATAAATTACAAATGTGATTAATATTAGAATAATGATAATTGGAGAAATGGTGAATAGTGAGTGGTGCATGTTTGGAGAGGGAGAGCGATCTGGAGTGGAACGATCATTAGAAAGGAGTGAACTCCATGACGCTCCGCCACAAGCACCCACTGTCCTCGAATTTTGAATAGAGGACGAGAATTGAAAGCCTCGAATTTAGAATTGAAACATCTGAAAAGTGAGCTTTGGAAAAACTTCAAGAGCATAATGTCCCGAACATAGTACACTAAATGTGGATTGAACTAATTATTTGAGAGAATTGGAATAATTTTAAGTAATTTGACAATTAGATAATATGAACAATACGCTTGCCAAAGTTTAATTTTAATTTAATTCCTTTGACGAATTTCAAAAACTGCTTTTTTAAACATAAACTATCTTTTATGTTGTGCCGATATTAAAATCAAATTGGTTGAAAACTAATTACGAGAAAAAAAAAAGTACTTTACACATACATACCGAAGTCATATCTTGCTAACTAATACGTACTCGCCGCAAGAAACCATTTAATGAGGTGACCCGTTAGCTAATTAATCACTCGGTGAATTCAACAACCGGAGCTATATCCTATTAATAGTTGAGAAATTAATCCCCGCGTTGATCGGTCGATCGGTCACAGCGATGGACACTCGGTCGTTCGGTCAGGCGCTCCGGGTCGATCGCCCACGAGCGCTTCTATATTCATGGCGTAACGGTGCTTAAACACTCCGCAGGATACTGGTTTGGCTCTTCATGGTT
This sequence comes from Teleogryllus oceanicus, assembly GCA_964035755.1. Lineage (NCBI taxonomy): Eukaryota > Metazoa > Arthropoda > Insecta > Orthoptera > Gryllidae > Teleogryllus > Teleogryllus oceanicus. The sequence goes on from CAXIVR010000007.1 coordinate 114,769,504, forward strand.
CTGGAACATCTACTCATCTCGTTCATCCAGGTCAAGCAAGTTCTTATGTAATCGCGAAAATGGTTTAGGTCGCCAGAGATCATGGGAGACTAAAATTGCTGATTAGGATTCCCGTTCTGTTACGTTTATGGTGTTCGACTTCCGGGATAACATTAATGTATTCTGTGATATCGGAAGATAACTTGTAGGGGGAAAAGAGTTATGATATTGTACAATAACTATGTTTAACTGATCCAGTTACGGTGTATTATTATTATTATTATTATCCCCTAAATTCGTAATTAAAGTTGATAGGTGGAGTTAAATATAATATATACTCCTTAGGTTGTAACGCGCTTCCGAAGGAGCATATCTAGCTTAAATATTGACTTATTATTATTACTATTATTATGAATGAACTGTAAATATTAGTCCTGAATCATCCTGAATGTTTTCATTAACTCAGACGACGTTTCGTGGTCCTAATGGTAATCTTCGTTGAAACCTCCTTATTCAACCATAACGATGGTGTAATTAAGTTAAAGTAAATATTACAAAAGACAATAAACAATAAAATCGTAATAAAACAATCTCAACATTCATCTGCATAGTGAATTATGATCCGCCTCTTCGGCAATGTCAGAAGATGGGACATAGGGAGAGCGGAGAGTAGAAGAGGCGGGCACCAGCCGATGATGCCAGTTCGTTCTGTGCGTACCTAAACAAGCTGGTTCTTGAGTGGACTTCACAGCGGCATTGATTTACAAGTATTTGTATTGCTGAATATTCCGTTGTAAACGAGAAAGCAGCTCTAACGTGTTCTTTTACAGGAGGTCTTCTGATTGATTGAAGTTGTAAGTTTGGTAGCAAATCCGAGCGGAAAATTTTACACATAAAAATAGGTATATTGGATATTTCAAATGTAAAATACATACAATATCTAAAATATCCAAACTTAATATCTTAAATTTAATATCACAGAATTTTGAAGGTTTCGGACGAAACAAAAATCATCAAATCGATTAGGTATTACATAATTTTCAACATAATTTCGTACGTAATGTAATTTTGACTTCTTTCTGGCTATTTGGTTTAGTTTATTGAATCTTCCTGGAGAGGTAAACAAAAACATAACAACTTGTTAATAAAACCAGGTCATTGCAGGTGGAAAAAATCACCAATGCTTTCTCTTCAAGTAGATTAACATTTTCTTCTACTGAAATTTTGCTGAGAAACGCTTAGTTTCTGCACAGCAGTTTCTTGGCGATTTCTCTTCTCTAACGCCCAGCAGGTTGCGCTTTAATGAATCGCAGATCTGAAGGTAATTCTCAGTTTTGCTGATGAAAAATCAATGTTTTTCGAATGCATGGGAAGAAAAGCGAACATTTATGAATTGACACGATTGTGATGCAAATTAGGGCAACTGAATCGCATGCGGCTGTGCCATCCTACCCGATATTAATCAATCAAAACTTTAGCCCGCCAACTAACTCTTGGAATTGCAGGGCACTCTCTGTTTTCTAATGGCGTTAGTAACCTTCCAAGTTTACAACAGCGCTTCCAGTCTTAGAAATGCGCTAAACGTTGTGGTTATATAAAGAATACAATAAAATCGAATACTTCCAAAAAACAGTATGTAGGTGAATCTATGCTTCTGAGGGCAAAAATTAAAAGGAATTATTTACGGCCAATATGGCGAACTCGATGGTATATTTTTTCATCGGAAAGGACTTTCCCTATATAGTAATCAGGTAGATAAGGTAGTCCGTCTGTCCCTTAGAATTAGACCTCCGTTGAGGCAAGCGAGATGTCATACGTGTCGTAAGATAGAAGATAGAAAATGGTAGAAACGAGAGGAAGGTGAACCACGGGAACAAATTATCATGTAGACCCCATCCGGTCCACCTTTCGGGACAAGCAAATGACAATTCGAAGCGCCTCGGTTCGCCGGTGGAGAAATGGCCATTTCTATTTTGAATCCTTCTAACTTATTATTTTAAACGCAAATTAATAAATATGAAAATACTTTTAAAATCGTCCAAAGCTTTAGAGACTCATATCGACTCGTCCGCCTTAAGTGGCTCAGGGTATCAATAAATGCACTGCAGTACCTCTCACCCGGAGGTCCCAGGGTTCGAGTTCCGATAGTGGCAGGATTTTCGTCACTATCTGGATAGCTCCATCGAGTTCAGTCACTGTCAGAAGGAAACTTCTAGTGGGCGGCTGCTCTGATGGGTAGTTTTCCGTGATTTCTCCAATAAACACCAGTCGAATGCTGGAATGCCTCTAACAAACGGGCTACGGTCTCCGCGCAATCTTTTCTTCCTCTTCCTTATCCGATTCTCGCCCTTACTTACACACACAAACATTCACATCCACTACATTATCACACTTGTCGGGAGACCAGTCGAGAGCATGAAGCTTGTCTCAGCTGGGGCGGTGCCCCGCTGGTGGGAAATACTTGGTGGGAACAGGGAAAATTGTCGCAAGTCGACGGCTAGGTTGGAGCCGGATGTCGCCATATAGCGGGGGAAGATCATCGCCGCCGCCCCCACCACCACCACCATCACCCGCGATAAAAGCCTGCACTATACTTACGGGACTAATGACTTTGGCTTTAATGCTCCCAGAATCACAAATCAATCAACCCACACTAACCACACGCTATTTCAGATTAATACTTATACAGTCGTTTTTACAGAGCTGCGTTTGACATTTGATTCGCTGTTACTCTGCCGTCCAATCGGGACTTTACACGTCACTACAGTGACGTCATAACAGCTTCAGTTCAGCCTTCCGTTTGGATGACACCGTAACAGCTGATTTACTTCAAACGCAGCTCTGCAAAAACCGCAGTATATACTTGGGTTTTCGTAACGTGGCGGATGACATTGAATTGAATCTTTATAATTAATTCACGAACGTCCTTCTCAACGGGGCTCATGACCTCAAACATGTGCTTATCTCTGGTATAAAGATTCATTTTACATGGCAGGAGGTGTAAAAATGACCTAACGTCATCCGCCACGTTACGAAAACCGCAGTGTAGAGATGAATGCGCGGCTGCGGTGGCCGTCCCCGCGGAGCACGTGCAGAGCAGCGTGGTGCGGCGCGGGCGGCGCGGCGAGGGCCGAGTGCTCCCGAGCGTTGCCCCCCTGCGGGCGCGCCCATCCGCTTCCGCCTCCGCCGCCACCGCTGGACCACGCTGCCCCCCAGGGCCACCACCTGCACCGCGCAGGCACCACGGTACACGCGCCCCCGTCTCACGCAGGGCCCCCGCCTCCTTGCACGTGATTTGCTCAAATGCACGCTGCCACACGGCCGACCTGTTACATCTCTTTCGAAGAAAGTTCCAATGACGATTTCACTCGTCAAATTAAAACTAATAGTGTTTAACTGTACCTAACTATAACTATTGCTATTCCAAGGGATATTCCACTCGTCAAATTAAAACTAATAGTGTTTAACTGTACTAACTATAACTATTGCTATTCCAAGGAATATTCCACTCGTGAAACTAAAACTAATAGTGTTCAACTATAACTAATCATCCAATAGCTATTCCACTCGTGAAGTTAAAACTAATAGTGTTAACTATAACTAAGTTTTACTATAATTCAAAATGCTCCAATCTCGGGGGAGGGGAGACCTCCAAATGTTTATCGTTTCCTATCCGATTTTCTTACCGCTGCTCCCTACTGGCCAATCATTAACTGTGACTCGTCATCTTAGAGACGGTATACATCGATGCTATGTCGATGTCCAATAAACCGCGTATGTACTATAACATAACCTCTTTCATTTTAACATAGCTTTAAGTTATATTCAGAATTTGACGCATTATAGAACTCTGTTGATGTTTGGTTCTGGAGTAGTCCTATTAAATACACTCGGCTTTGGATTTTCTCAAATTCATTCTCAGATTTATCGACAATTTCCAAACATTCGTGTATTACCTATGAAATTTACATAACAAGGCAAGAAAGTCGATTTTTCTATGACTAGGCGGGGAAATTCTCGGACGAGGCAGAGTCTAGGAATCCGGTCGTGTCATAGAAAGTCACCTTTGTCCCGTGATGAATAATATTTTATTCCAGACTTCAATTTTATGACAATGTGTGCGTATTTATACCAACTTCATTAACGATCAAGAGGGCATACTACGTATTTTTCCTTTCGGGGGTTGGTATTTATATAATTTTCTATCTTTCAGTTCTCGTACGGAAATTATTTAAATAAGTTTCCAGGCTGGCGTTGAAAATAGAAGAACTTGCATGTCCGAATACTGTGAAAGTATGCGCCACTTTCTAGATGATTTGGAAGAAAGTAACAACACAGAATGTACATTTCACACATTCATGATTAAAAGGTGTGCAATGTAATGCTATTGCAGCAATTTTAAATTTCTTTATAAATATTATTATTATTATTATTATTATTATTATTATTATTATTATTATCCCTTAAATTCACGACTAGTGATGTTAAGTGACGGTTAAATAAAAAATATATACTCCAGGATGCAGCCATCTTTCTAAGGAGCAGAACTTGTATTGCATCACAATAGTTGTGCAAAATTTGGCTGTTTCTAATCACACTATGACTTGCACTTCACAGCGTTTTGAACGATGTGATAGTTTGGATAAATTGTCACATACATTTTGAAGAACAAATTCCAGAGCTCTGATGGCTATTGGTTTTTCACCCCGCATTCGGCTGACCAATTTTCAAAGGATAAAATTAAACAGAAAAAAATTATTTCGGAGGAAATAGCAACATGAAGAAATTTAGCAGACCAAATTGATTAATGAGCACTTCTTTGTTTCAAAATTGGTATGTGCCAAGACGCGAATTTTAAGAACGCTATCGTTGTACGACTTGTCTTTTCATCATCGAAAATCCAGTATTTCATAATAGCATTGCATTCATTTCAGCAACACTTTGGAAATGACTTCATTAAATAATTACATTGAAGTATGAAAATTTGTGGATTCAAACTATCTAATTCCATCTTAAGGAATGCCAGCTAAAACATTGGTTAAAATTGGAATTTTAGAGAAAACATTTTTTAACTTTCTCGGTATTTCAAATTACAGGGAAGGCTAGTGTTACTGGGTGCCCAGATACAGAGAGGCAGGGTCTGACAAACTAAGCATGAGTCGATTATACCTTTTTTTATTTATTTATTTATTTATTTTACGTCAGAAAAACAGTTAAAAACTGCGTATGACGTGCTATGGGGAAAAGTGAATTGTGTGCACATTTTCAAAATTCTGTGATCCCTACACCAAGTCATATACTACTTAAATTTTATAAATTTTGAATTTTGAAATTTTGAAAGGAGAAAAAACGAAAAAACTCCCATGTAATAAAATCTATTTTCAAGGATAAATAAGCAATAAATTTTGGCTCTTATTACTTCCTGCCGCGACAACATGAAAACGATAATTTGAATAATTGTATTTCCCACTGAATTCTAGAAGACGTGCACAGAAAATGAAGTTACATTTATGTCCAGAAGCAAAACAAGGGGCCATCTCAGCATTTGCTCAATGGATCAGGGAAACTGGACGAAAAACCTGATCGAGATGGGGGTCATTGACCCGGAAGCTGTAGTACAATAGTTGTTACAGGTTGTTATACTCATTTATACAGTCCAAAGATAAAAAATGCATTATGTATCATTGTTAAAATTAATGTTACTTTTCTTGTTATGCTCAGTATAGTCTCTAATTGTATAGAAACAGTTATGCAGCAGAAACGATTTCACTTGGGATTTAAACTTTTCTATTGAATTTAATCGTTTAATGTCATCTGGCAAAGTGTTGTAAAATAATGTACATGTATTGTATGTGAATTTTTTGTAATGAGCTGTTGATACTGTCCCCTGATGAATATGATTTCTACGTCGAGTGTTATAGTAATAGACTTCTGCATTTTCTGAAAAAATATTCCCGCCCTTGAGCAAGTCATTTTTTACAAAAACCACTGATTCGTAAATAAAAGACACGGTAATGGTAGAATTCCTAGATTAATGAAGAGAGGCTTACATGAATCACGTGGGGGGGATTGGTTATTATTCGTACACTTCGTTCTTGTAATCTAAAAGCCTGGGAGCTATAAGATGTATTTCCCCAGAATATTATGCCATATCTCAGGCGGGAATGAACATTCGCGAAGTATACACAACGAGCAGTATGAAGGCTGACTGAATTTGCAAGAATTCTGAGCGCGTAGCATAAAGAACTTAATTGTGTGTTCAATTCATTTAAATGGACGATCCATTTAAGGTTTGACTGAATTGAGAGACCTAAAAATTTTGTTGCCTTAACATCAGTCAATGGTACACTGTTCATTTTCACCTTCCACTGGTGCAGTCTATAAGGGAACAATCTGGCACCGGGCATGACTTTTCGCGACTTTTTCGCTTTCATGATTTCGATGTTAGTCATAATATATCCTTTATATGCAAAATGCGCAACTGAACATACAAGTATATACTTTTATGTGCAGTACTCCACCCATGTATATTTTGAAGATACATGCGGAGACGAACGAGAAAGTTCATTCACTTCTGTTACTTCAAATGCTATCTCACTCAGAACAGGCTCCAAGTTTAACAACCATCATCAACAGATTACAACGGAAAATAAATTTAGCAGTGATATCATCGCCCATGCGAGACTAACCAGCGGGTCATGCCACTTACTCAAACAATTTGAATAACTTCAACAATTAGAACCATAGTCTGGTTGTTTCTCGAGGTATCATTATTTTAATTGAAGTCTCACATTACTAAATAAGTATCGTTCTAGTTAAGACCGTAGTCACACTCTCCTACAAAAATCTGACACTATATCATTACAATCTATAAAGCCGAAGTACTAAATATTAGAGGGATACTCGTCAATATATTTACCAGAGTATTTCCTACCAGAACCGGTTCGTAATGAATGAATAATAAGAAATTTATAATGTCATGTGGGCACTGTACTACAAGTTCAACCCGCTTACAATAAGTAAAAAACTGTTTCCGCTCTATGACCTGCACAGTAGGGTCAGAGTGACGTCTCATGGCATGACAAGAAAAGGAACGAATGTGACTTCATAATACTCTGTTTATCTTTCATCGTTTACTTCACACTTTCTACGGCACGTTTTAAGACACAGCAACTCACATTGTCTGAAAACACTACACGAAGAAATTGGCCAGAACATGAAAGCGTCTTGGGCAAGTAAAAGTGAAATTAAATAATTGTTTATCAAATATTCCATAATTAATATTCCAGAAGCTAATCAAGCTAGTAAGTTCAGCTAATAATAGTGTAAATGAGACTGTAATCTATGACATCACATCGGCCCCTAGAAACTCAACAATAGCTAAAGTATATGAAAATATTAATAATATTTCACTATTTTATTTTATTTTCATTGTGTCAGTGAGATCTCGTTTTTCGATACGAGACATCCTCCACTTGTCACAATTAACCAACCAACTTGAAATTCATAGCATACTCTATTAACATTACCAGAAACTGTAATAGATGTAAAATGTTACCAACTTTTTTCTGTTACACATAATGTTGGTATCTTTCCTATGACAAATTTAAAAAGAAATAAGATACCAAAAGTCGCCAGAGTTTTGTATCTGTTCAAATTTTGAAGAACACTTTATAAGGCAACACAACAATTATTGCGAAACAAGTTTTGAAGACTTAACGAGACAATTATCATTTAGACGGATCCTTTGAGAAATATGTGCTTCTAACTGCGACGACTTGAAAGCAGTAGCGCAGGAAATCCTTAATTACAAAGTCTGCGTTAGTCTGTCTGGAAGCCCCCACGTCTTTCTGGCCAATGAGAATATACCCTACAGAGAAGAAGCGAGACACGATACTATTTAACAAAACATCGTAAATAAAAGATTATAACTATGAAAATGGACTCATGTTTGATTGTTGCATTCGTGCGAATGATTTCATGTTTCATTGTAACACGTGTTTTTCAATTAATTATTTCGAACGTTCGTTTTTTTAGACACGATAATTACGTTGTTTAATTTATATAGAGTGGTACTATTCTAAGAAATGCGATCAGTATGTAATAATACTAAATAATTTAATAAATTGTCGCTTGAAGTGCTTTGGCATTTATTAATTCATGAAATTATACAAACAGTTATCACCGCAGAAGCCACAAATGTATTAGGATGACGATGATTCGCCAAGATTTCTTTTTTTTATTTTTTTATTTTTATTTTACGTCAAAAAAACAGTTAAAAACTGCGTATGACGTGCTATGGGGAAAAGTGAATTGTGTGCACATTTTCAAAATTCTGTGATCCCTACATTTTAATTTTTGAAAGGGAGAAAAAAAAACTCCCATGTAATAAAATCTATTTTCAAGGATAAACAAGCAATACATTTTGAATTTTGAAAGGGAGAAAAAAAAACAAAAAAACGCCCATGTTTTAGTTCTGAAAATTGTAAGAAAGACAAAAAATACGTCATTAAATAAAAGTCCGGCCTCTAGTCATTAACAAGGAATCCAAGAGAGAAGGGCCCGAGTGGGAGACGGAAGAGCAACGCGAGGCGAAGGCGCAGAGGCAGCGAGAGGGGCCCCGCCCCCGCGGGGGCCTCAACCGCCCGCATCCGCCCGCCACGCCCCCTCGTGCGCACCACGCGTCGCCCTGGAGCGGTGACGTCACGGCAGCGCATTTCTCCCTCGCGAGCGGATGGACGGCGGAAGTCGCGGCGCGGTGGTAACGCATCAATTTCATTTCAGCTGCTTCGTGACGTCTCTCACCATCTCCCGTTTGTGACGAAGACTGTAGCAAAGCCCGTTTGAGAGCTATCAAAATATCTGTATTCAAAATAACTTGACACGCCATTACCTAGTTGACAGTGAGGCTCCAGCCTTCGCGACTAACATGAAACAACCTTCAGTTCGTGCAATGCATGGTTACTAATGGCTTTTAATGCTAAAATACTTTTAGGATTGAGTTCACTCGCTGAAGTTCCGGCCTTCGGTCACTTCAGTTTAGAATCACAATCTTGAGTCTGGGCAACACATAACTTCCAACGAATATTTATGCCAAAAAATTGCATAATACTCATTCATATTGCATAAAAACTACTTCTGTCACTTTTACCCCGAGGGGGATAGTAATTTTAACGCGCTTGATACAGAAAAGTCAAAAATAACGGGGGACGTCAAGAACCGGTTAAAATAAAAATTAAGTAGCATTAAGGCCCCTAGCTCAAGGCCTACGCAAACCTTATGCACGCCCCTGAAGGCGGCTCCAAACTTTCGGATTCGGCAAGTAGCGAGCGACTGGATTCCGAATAGAGGCTAAATTGGTGAATGTCTGCCGAGCACCAAACTTTCGGTGCTGCCTTAAACGGCTCCACACATTCGTTATGCGGCGAATAGCAAGCAACCACTCGCCGAATCCGAGTAGTGTGGATGAGTTGCTTGCTATTTGGCAAGTAACGAACGCTCGGTACTCGCCCTACCCACCGCGTGTCGGTCCTTTGGACACATCAAAGGAAACGAACATTCGCCGAACACATCAGCTGGAGGGATTGGGTGAGCGGTAGCTGCTACTCGGCGAATGCCGAATGTGGAGCCGCCTTTACTCGCAGTGTATCGGTCTTTCGGGCATCTGAGAAAGCGAACATTTGTAAAGCACTGAGGTTCCTGGGGATTAGGGAGAAGTTGGTCACTACTCGCTGAACGTCCAATGTGTGGTGCTGCATTAACAAAATTGCCACATGACTCGCTACTTGCGCGACCTTTGGGATACAGGTAGCACATCCCGTTACAGAGACCGGGATTTCAATTCCAGGCGATCAATATGGCATTTGGGGTCGATTAACAACAGGGTTAGCGGCAGGATTTGTCCAGTTTTTTTTGAGGGGTTCTCACGTTTCTTCTGTCTCTCACACCACTATTGTCACTTCATCATTTAGGACCTACCTCAATAATCACCAAGGCCTGGATTTTATATACATCATTTTCATTTTAGACTGTTTGAAAAGTCGAATTAGTCCATTTAAGGTTTTTGTCGTTTTTTCATAATCAAGTCAGTATCAGTCTGAAAAATAATTGCAATAAATAAAATGTAAACTTCTAACTCATTTCATTCAAGTTTTTAGAGATGAACTTCAGCAATGTTCTTCTTTAAAAATAACAAAAAAATTGAGAACCATGATTAAACTTTTTACCTATTCCCTTGAAAAGTAGTATCCAATCCAAAAATTAACTTCCGGATGATATGTTGCAATAATAACTATGCATAATCCTAAAATATTTAATGTGAAGTATTTCCTCTCAACGCAAGTATTGCTTCTCATCGCACTTTTGAAACGAAAATAGGTTAACTCAACACAACATGAAATCAATAGTACATTCTTCATAGATGCTATTTCTATCGGTCTCTAAGTAATTCTTCAGATGTTTCATTCCTAAAAGAATTTATGTCTTTCATCTTTGCGAAACCAGAAATTCGTTGAATTCTTGAGAACTTTAACAAAATCACATCACCTCGAGTCGCTGGTACTTCCTTACATGAAGCAACTAATAATCTTCAATGCATCGTTTAGTAGAAGAGATGTACCTTTTAATTTTTGTCAGGAAATTAGTGTTAATGTATTAAGAGAAATAAAGTCAGCGACGTTAACTACTGACTCCAAGCCACGATAAAATTCAAATCAGATCAACTGAAAAAGTTTTCTTAAGCTAACTTTATATATGTTTTTTTTTTAAAAAATCCCGATTTAGCCTTTTTAATTGGCCTAACTCATTTTGGCCGTTTTAGGATCTACGTAATTGTCTCAAAGTAATTGAACGTTTATATTACCACAATAATGACATTAAGAAATGAACAAATTACGTTAAAAACATACGAATCCCAACCTATATTCATCAAATCATTCATATATTTCAAGTATCCCTGAAACTGGGGTCATAATAAAGAATAAAGGTGTCAAACATTATCGAGTTTGTGAAGGCGATTATCAGTATCTGTGTGTCGTTGGTTTTCATGATGTAAGTAACAATGTATCACATTCCCGAAAGTGGGCAGGACCAACATTCGGACACAACACCTAAATCTTCACCAATACGGCGGGCTCTTATCGTCACTTCAGGAGAAACTGCCGACAAAGCAAGCTCGCGGATGCAAAAGAGAATACTACGTGGTGTTTTATGTAATGATATTTCTTAGTTTGCGGTAACTAAGATTTCCGTTGCAACCGTGCATGCGACTAGAAGATTATGTTGCATTCTTTATTTAATTTTACTTCCATTTACATTTTATTTCAATAGCATTCACCTTCTTGAATTTATGAACACTATATTAATTGTACTAATTTGAATTATTTCTGAATGTAATTACTCTTCATTGCAATGTAACTCGTGTAAAAATATCGTTTGCCTTACAATAAATAATTATTAATTATGTTTTCTACTGATTAAAGAAATAAAGTAAAGTGTTCCATGAGTTACAAATATAATAATATCAAAATTCTTTCAAACCATATTTATAAAAAGCAAATAAATTACATTGCTGACAAAGTGTATTAAATAGTATTAATTTTTACTTTTTTTCTATGGCTTATATCCAGCCAACAGCCGGTTACCCTTTACGTCCCGATGGGACACATATTCACCATACACTGGACCAACACACTTGCAGGGTCCTCTGATCTGGGTCAGCAGAAGGCGAGGCCCTCCCCGACAACCCATACAAAGTCAAGGGACAAACAATCATGCCCAAAGCGGTACTCGAACCCGCGACCCTTCGGACCGAAGCGCTGAGTCGGTACACGCTCTTAGTCACCTCGGCCATCCAGGTCGGCAATTTTTACTTAATTCCATTCAATAACATCTACATTTAATTACGTTAATCAATCACGTTATTCGCTAAATAAAAGAGAAAAAATTTATAAAATTGTCTTTTAAAAATTGTACTATTATGGATTATTTAAAATAAACATATCACACTTAAAGTACACATTTCAGTGAAAGAGCATGGATATTGCCTACTTGTGGGCTTTTGTGACACTGAAACAGATAAATTCTAGTATTGAATGTTCGATGTTTATTTTACGTGAATGTTCGAATTTATAAATATTTGTATAATTTCACTTACTTTGAACCAATCCAATTGTGGGTTTTTTTATCTTATTCAAAATATACATTGAACTTCACGCCGGGATCAACGTAAGCTATACAGCCAACACGCGCATGCGAACACCTCCTTACTTCATTTTTCAAATTTTAGGATTGGGTCCTGACGTCTCCAGGTAAATAGTACGTTTAGGAAGTCGCCAGTTAAATAATGAGTGGAGGGGCGAGATTACCTAGGTGAGATTCTACAGGTCGCCTGCCTTGAAAACTTCACTGGCTTGGTTATACTCCGAACATAAACGGATTTGGAACGAGTAAGCTTGTAGCTTCAAGATCAAGGGAATTTTTCACGACCAGGGAAATAATATAGCTTAATATTTTGAAGTTTCCACCGAAATGTTCAGGTACTACTTGACAACAAAATAAACAAATTCCAGAAACATTTAGAGTACAGATAATTAGGAAACAATTATTCACTAATTTTGTTATGGTTTTTTACGTTTGCTCCTATATTATTGTGCTTTACAACCTTAGTTTCTGAGGCTTAAGATATCACCTAACTTTCCAAGGTATACGCTTCATTGAAAGATATATTTCCATATGAAAAGGTTTCCCACAGAATACATGCATACTCGGGTTTCTGCATTACAAAGCGTAAGTTATTCGTCTTCGCATTAAATGGCATTCAACCACTATAATGTGACACCTACCCATTAGTCAGGTTTCTTCATGCTGAGCAATAAGATTATATTACTCTTCATAGTAGAGTCATGTTACGGAATTGAAGACCGCCGAATATTGCGCATTACTGGCATAATTACACGCTTCAACATACTACAGTAACACTTTCCTCATAGCACTTGATTCTTTTACTTTTCATTATCCTACAATTTCCTTCTTTCATTTTTCCTCTAAAATAAATTAGTCGTTTTAAACTGATAAGGTTTCTTTTAGAGATATTATCAGTTACTAAAAACAAAACTAGATCTTGAAAGCGTTGCACGGCTTTCTCGGGGTCATTGTGAAGGTAAGCGCTATTACTTCTGCAAAATCGATTAAATTAGTCTTCCATATCATCAAACTAGTGATGAGATGTTCAAGTGCATCAACTTGATGACAGAATATCGCGATATAAATGTCGATTGTACGATTAACATTTCAAAAAATGAGACGTTGGCGCAACTCCTCTGACAATACAGAAAATCTTTCTGTGTAGATAGGCAACACACTTGATACGCGGGCCGAAGCCAGTTATCTGTAGAAAAAAAAACAGGGGAACAAAATCGCCGCCACATCTCAGCTGCGTGATAACGTGAGGACTGGGTGCGTCGCTACGATACAAAAGACGCGCCGTGATCTCTGTTTGTGAGTGACTGCAAGGTCGAGACGCGTGCTGGCATGGACGCGGGATTTTCGTCCATCAGAGATACGCTGAGCGGCTCAAGTCTCCAGCAATCTCGTCATGAGCTTATGAGGATTTCAAAGAAAGGTTACTCTGTGAAGGAACTACCGCAAGCTCAACGCCAGATACTGATAATACTCAGCAACGCTTTCAGATAACAATCACGATGAAAGCTGCACCGTCACATTACCAAAGCATGTACTCGTCCTGTTGCAGCTATTGTAACTGTTGTTTTAATGAAAATTGTGGCGAGTTTTGCACTAATTTAATTGTTAATCGTGTAAGTTAATAGTCTGCATTATCACTTTTTTAAAAAGACAATCCGCAATGTATTTATAGGACAAAAATCAATTACGAATGCATTCACGCTTGCGGTATAAAAGAGACTTCTTTACTTATTATTAAGATTTGAATTAGTATCCCTATATTAATTTGGTGGTTATAATTAGTGCATAATTGAACAAGCTTGGGCAGATCTGGATTCGGATTCCTTAGCATAAAGAAATCGGGAAAATAAGTAAAGCATCTCAGTGCTATCTGCTCATAACTATTTAATCAGAATTCTAACTGCTTGCTAGATCAAATGAAGAAAAGTTTTGAATCTGACAATCTTTATACCTTGTTTTACTGACAGAGGCTTATACATCAAAAATAGTAATAAAACTGAAATTAAAAAACGAATTAAAGTATGGCACACACAAACGATATTTCCTCTAACTGTAAAAATTTTTGTTAGGCAATATGAATTACAGAATTTTCAAAAAAATGATTGAAGAAACTAATGAGTACAGTTATGTATAGATTTGCCACATGTGTGGGAATTTTCATGAAAATACCACTAGAATTACAACTCTTTGCCACATTTCAGTCGGGGTTGGATTTATTTTGGACCGGCGCTACAATTCAATAAAACCGTATAGTACTGATTTGCAAATTACTAAAAAGAATCAATAATCAATCTACGTTTTATTGACCCTGAAACACAAGACTACCACATTCCCGAGAGCGAGCATATAACAAGTCCAATCCTTCAATAAGCTTAGTTACGACAGAATGGTACCATTTGGACCTGCTGATATGTTGGAAAGGTTAGCGACTCTCAACAAAGCCCGCTGTCGAAGTGGAAAAGCGAGGTCAGTGCAGCAGCACCCAACCATTGGGCGCGCGGCGGACGACGGCCCCACGCGGTGGCGGCGGAGGCGGAGGGGGCGGCGGAGGCGGCGGCGCAGACAGTGACCGAGGTGGTGGCGGAGGAGGAGGAGGAGGAGACGGAGCAGGAGCAGGCACAGGAGAAGGAACAGCAGAAGGTGGAGGAGACACATGAGGCGGTGGAGGATTCAGATGAAGAGGTGGCGGCAGTGGCGGCAGTGTGGCGGCGGAAGTGGAGGAGGACGAGGCGGTGGTGGAGGACGAAGAGGAGGAGGCGGTGACGGTGGCGGGGATGGCAGCGAATGTTGCGGGAGGCGGCGGCGGAGGAGGGGGCGGCGGCGGTGAGCGCCCTGACTACGATCGCCCGCGCCCTCCAACCGGTTTTTGTCTCGGCCCGGTCGCCGGCCGGGCATCGAAGGCGGCCCCGCTGCAGGAAGCTCAGGGCGACGCCCTCGCGAGCAGGTGCGGCGGCGGCGCGATGGGCGGGGCAAGGGGCAACGGAGCGACGGCGACGCGTGTTGCTGCCAAGGCCTTTCACTACCAAATAACTGACTGCATATACACCGTTTCACCCACGAACGAAAATCTGGAGATAAAAATGCATGCCAATGATGAACATGGAAAATATTGCCGGTTTATATTGAGTAGATGAGATGTACTGTGATGACAGTAAGATGTCGATAATTAATTTTACGTTTAGGGAAAGGAAATGAATAATCAACTGCCTGTTTTTCATATTAAAAAGTAAAACACATCAAAATACTTAAGTGACTTCTTACGATCATATTTAATTATAGTAAAGCTGCCAAATGTTTCACATATTGTATCTTAATAAATTGTGGAAACTTCAACCACCTGAGTTGTTTATTTTCACTGTTTTACATTAATTGTTATCTTCGCCTTCCTGATCTATTCTCGTCTCCCAAAGAAGTAAACATCGATACTAACTTCAATAACATTCCAAATGGTTTGTGACGAAACAGCGTTTCGTTCATTTTTGTCATCTTTCTTCAAATAATTCGTACAGGTTCAATTGTTTCCTTTGTTGATAAAGTCAATTCAAGATTTTCTTTAATTAAAGAAATGTAAATGTGATTGAAAAACTTTCCGCTCGAGAGGTATTGTAAATCAAAAACAATAACTGGATGTCGGCAATATTGATTATAATTTTCAATTAAAGAAATCGCTTTATTAACGTGATTGCTATGTTAATAGTGCTGGTCGGATACAAAGATCGTACGCCTTCGCACTCAAGTACATACCTTGCCATTACATTTACGTATGGTTTAACCCCTTCAAATATCCAATGAAGCCAAAATCTCCACTTGCAATTTTCCCTTTCACGTGGCGGTGAACATACCCAACGATTCCGACGTCTTAACGAGGGCATTGTTGGCCAGTAAATGAGTTGAAACAAGGAGGATGGATCTGCAGAGTAAATTACCCGAGGGTGAAGGAAATCGCCAACGTGCGTGGGCGCAGCGCAATTTCCGGTTCGAGGAAGCACTGGGTCTTTCGGCGCTTGGCGCTTTGGGGCGAAGACCTTGAAACCCGTTCTCTTATGACGAGTTTGGACAGCGTAGCACTATTACATTAATTACGACAACGTGGCCACTCTAACACGAAAGTGAACTTAGCCGCCTAATTCCATGCACGGTGTCGATCTAATGACTGGGCACACATACTATTAGTGTTTACTTTTCATCCTAATGGCACTATTTTAAACACATAAAACATTTTCACAATTTTCACCCTTCAAAAGTAATAATTTAGTGTAATTATACTTAGTCATGGTCCACAAGTATAACAAATTGTGTTATGAAGTTCATTCCAAATTGCTCGACGTGAACATCGAATCTTAAAAATAGTGTGAGGAACGACCATTGCTTGCAGTACCATACGAGATATAAATTTACTTATTACAGGCGTTGAAATTAAAGAGCCTTGTTATACATACTATTGCAATCCACAACCACCGAACAACAACTAGATATTTTAGGTTGTTAACAGGTCAGCAAATTTACTACATAGGTTTTCTTTCCTCAGCCGTACCTTATGGCCTATTTTCCTCGGCTTTGATGCGATGGAGAGCATTTGGGGTGAATACCAGAATTCGAAAGGTTAGAACGTGGAAAGATGTATGTATTGTAATGGCTTTAAAAGGCCTTCGGTCTTGCCACATAGCATCAAGTTATCTAATTTGTCTGTAATAATTAGCTATTAAATAAAATAAATAAATTTACTATTCCACTATTTTTCTAATTAACTTTTGTTACAAATTTGTAAATATTAAATTTTATTTAAGAAAATGATATTTAAAAGCAAAATTGACAATAAAAGTGGTTCGAGGAGATAGTCTTTAACCAAACCTTGGAACAAAAGCGTCACTATTACGATATATATATATATATATATATATATATATATATATATATATATATATATATATATATATATTTGCTTGCAGTACCATATATATATATATATATATATATATATATATATATATTGGGGAAAAAGCAAATTAATTAAAATTAAAATGTGAGTAAAACAAATTTGTTTATTTTTCAAATGTGAAAAACGTGAAAATTAAACCAACTTTATATTTTATTCAAATTTTAATTAATGAGACTGTTTTTGCAATAAAATCCTAATTGTCCAGGCGAGGAGGAAGGGAAAAGTGAGGGGAAGGACAGGCGGAAGAGCGTGCGGAAGTGCGGAGGCTGCGAGCGCTGAGCTGAGGTGGGTCGCTCTGCGCTGCGCTGCGCCGGCGGCTGCCAGCTGCTTCCGTCACGAGCCGCTGCGCGCGCAGTTACGTATCATTGCGCGCCGCCAACACGTCGCCTCGCGCCGGCGCTTTCCGCTGCCGTCTGGACGCCGACGCCGACGCCTTTGCTCCACCGTCGTCGCCGTCACCCGTCCCGCGCTTCCCCACCCCGCCCCCGCCACATCGCTCGGTCCTTCCGTGCTCCACTCACCCCACCCCGACACACACACACACAGACACACTTACACACCGACACACACACACACACACACCCACACACACACACACACACAACCACACACACACACACACACACCACGACAGACACACACACACACACACCGCACACACACACACACACCACACACACACACACCGACACACACACACACCGACACACACACACCGACACACACACACACACACACACACACAACACACACACACACACACACACACCGACACACACACACACACACACCACACACACACCCGAGACACCCACCGTGACACGCCCTAAATACACCGTTCCCCTCAAGATGAAGCGCAACGGTTTAAGTTTCCGCGCTACGGTTTCAAGTCTCGACTCATCGATTCAGCCTTCCAACCGGTCTTTAAATTAGTAGTACCATTGACATTGTATCATTAAAATATGCAGAGTAGAAAAGCCTTGCCAAAATGAGGCGACGTACGAGTAAACTAGGATTTTGAAAAATAAATTTGGGAATGCTTGTGGAAGCAGCCAAAATTGTTACCTGCTTAAAACTGAAAGGGGTGGTATCTCCCCATTAGTGCAGTGTACTCGGCACCCTATCACAAGGAAAAACACTTAAATACAGGTCTGTTAACGATCTCTTAAATTAAAAGTATCATGCGAATTACACTTTTCTGGAGGAGGGATCGTCTTCATTGGGTAAATTTTTTAGAGTATTCCTCAACAGTTAGTTTCTCATTTCCGATTCTTTAATAGATATGAAAAGTGTGATCTTCATCATTTTTATCCATGAAAGGAACATACTTTTATTTCAATGACTTAGCCATGATCTTCAGATCTGCCATCTACAAATCGGATCGACTATAACTTGCCTAGAGAGGATCGTTTATTTCACTATGAGCCACGGAAAGTATCCTGTATTTCTACTATTCAAATCCGGACAAACCCTTAGTACCAAAAAAAATAGTAACTTCATTCCTTTTTGTAAGCATTTGAAAGTGCTCACTCTAAAACTCCCTTATACTATTTATACAAGGAGTTTTTCGCAATGTACTTGAGCATCCAAACACTTCTCTTCTTAGTTTCACTGCTTAAATAATACCCACAGATACGGTTACGATTGTCTTACGGCGTCGAACAGTAAAAACTAACAATTAAGAGAGTTATGCGAATCAATTACATTCATTTAATAGTGTGGATAATTACAAGCAATCTACACGAATGGCATTGAACTATGAATTTTATTTCATGAAGCATCAATTGCGATGATCCAAAACTTTGCCTGTAAGCGGAATCAACAAGTACGACTCTCACTATTATATAAACACTTATCTCAATCTCTGATCACTTCTGTAACTAGCTCTGGGCCATGACATAGTTACCATTACTATTATAAAAAATTAATAATCAAAGAACAATTATTACTACAGAAAGCAAATTCTCCTACTTTATTACGCGCAATCCGAGAAAATCAGACTAATTTAACGTGACTGTTTAGTGCGATTTCTTATTTCTAAGAGGGATCCATTCATTTTGTGGGATACAGGAGCAAAAACCAAATAAGCATGTAATTAAAAAGAGATTGTGAAGTTAATTTTTAAGATAATGAACATGCGATCAAAAGCTTTCCGTGCTTAACAAATAGGTAACCTGCGAACATTGATAGGGTTTAGTGCTCTTGCATAGTGATACTGATGCCCATACAAAAGCGACGAAATGTTTGTATGGTTTAACAGATGGTCAAGTGACTGTGACGAAGAACTGAGATCCATCAACTACAGTGGATCCATTCATGAAATGATGCGAGAGAATAGATGTGGCATGTTGAAACTGTTTCAAGGGTTGGAAAATGAGGAAATCTTTACGGGACGAGCAATTTCGAGTAACTGAAAGATGAAGAGGTGAGTAAGCTCAACAATTCTGACGCTCAATTGTACAGCAGACGATGTAAAATCTCCCTCGAAGCAATGCGAGTGACTTCATACTCCCCAGTAGTTAAGGAAAGAAAGAAGTATTAACTCATCGATTACCGCAGAAATCTTACGGTTTACCTATCCAAGTGAAGAAGTGGTATGAAATAAGGATTTTTTGTCTCCATTTACCTTTGAGTTAGATACAATTATAATTGTTTAATTTGTTAATTTGAAAATTGTCAAGCTTTTGACGTTTCATTTGTTTTCTTTTTGTCCGGCTTCTTCTATTAATTTTTAAATTAAAAAACTTACAGAATATCAAAGTCGTTTTGATTTTATTTTAGTGTATTATTTCTGTCTCTACTCCTTCAATTTTATTTTACGTAGATTTAGAGTTGCTGCTCATATCTGACCATCCACACAGCGA
This sequence comes from Teleogryllus oceanicus, assembly GCA_964035755.1. Classification (NCBI taxonomy): domain Eukaryota; kingdom Metazoa; phylum Arthropoda; class Insecta; order Orthoptera; family Gryllidae; genus Teleogryllus; species Teleogryllus oceanicus. The sequence continues at coordinate 114,789,487 of CAXIVR010000007.1, forward strand.
AGTAAGGATAAGAGCTAAATCCAAAAAATGTAATAGAAGGATCAAAAGGGTATCATTAAATATATTCTGCTTTAGAGACAAAATTCGGCTCTATCCAGTCCCCGTATACCCTCATACGTCCCCCATACGTCCTCCAAAACATTCAGCTGTCCCTACAAAATTCACAACCCTTCAGGTTCACCTGGTTTTAAGACACGCTTAGTTTCCGCTTAATGCTCTTGTATAAAGAGTGATGCAGTAATCTATTTCATATCATAATCTGCAAACTTTATTTTGTCTTACATCTGTTTGATGCAAGACTGGAAATAACTCCTTATCTAGTACTTACAGCCTTTTATGCCGGTAGTTTCTTGTATATTGTGAAAACCGTCACATATCCGAAGTGTTATTTAGAGACATGTGCGTTTCTTTCAAGCATTTATCCTTCGATGCCATCTCCTTGACACCCCTAATGCTCCGCTAAACCTAGCACCGCCATTAGAGGACGGTCGTTTGTCTGTTCCCGATGCGCAGCTGGGCAGGTGATGTTTTCTCACCGCGAGGAGCAGTGCGTGGCCAGTGCTGGTCGTCTGGAGGTGCGTAGCGAATCAGCGTTGCCGCGCTTAACAAGGATCGCGGTGCCCCCACTGCACGCTACGGGAAGCGAATTACGTTCCTGGTGTAGCATCTTCACTACTGTGGTCTCGTTTGCGTATGTAAAATGGATCGTGATATGCTGTTAATTTATTCACGTCATTGTCCAGAGTATTTTGTTTATTTGATCTTCCAATTAGATAAACTTCTTTTTCTTGTTCATTTCTCTTCTTCTTCTCTCCCATTCAAAGAATCCGCTTAAAACCTATTGGTGGATGTTTTTCTTCTTCCCGTTAACGTCAGCTTACGATTCATTCTTTTATGTTTTTTCTTCCTCTCCTCCAATATTTTTTTTTGGAATTAATTCCTTTTTTTTTTTTTTTTTATCTTTTTATCTATTATTATTATTATTATTTATTAATATTTGTTATTTATTAATATTATTTTCAAATATTAAATTGCTTCATCGTAGGGAACGTATAAAACGTTCGGAATCACGCGCATGAGAATTTCTCTCCGCCCAAACCACCGCGTCTGTTCCGCTCCGCTCCCTCGCGACCTCCTCTCGCACCTCATTCTCCGCTCCGAGGCGATGACGCAATCGCAACTTGGACGCCTCTCCTTTGGAAGACCCGCCCGCAATGACTTATATTCTAAACACGAACTCCCACATTTACCTTTGTAGGCAGCGATCAAGTCTTTCTAATTAGGGTTTCATCTATATTTTTACCTTTTGCTTGAAAATATGCACTTTAAAAGAGATATGATGCAATTTAAGTCGAATTGTAATACTTCTGGGGTCTATAATCATAAACAAAATATAACTTTTATAAGTTTAAAATAACATTCAAATGGTGAGATAATTTATGTTGAATTCATAGTTGAATCAATCTACGTTCAGATCTATTCTCGCACTATTCACATCTATATTCAGAAATATACACTCTATTCACATCTATATTCAGAAAGAATGTATAGCTACTATGTTCCTATAAGTACACACAAAAGACAGATGGCGATTATGAAATAAAAGACTTGCCTCAATGCCACTTGAAAAACTTCCCCTTGTTGAAAGAATTCTACGTACTAGGAGTTGGCTATGTGCATAACAAGATAAAGAAACAATGGGGTCTTATGGAGAAAGGATGTTTTGCAAAGAGCATGTGTAAAATTGCGGTAACCAGTAGTAAAAGAAAACAACAGGCTTATGTAAAAATTCTAGCAGTTTTTAAGCATTATTAAACAACACCATGAAATTCACATCGTTCTTCGAGACGTCGTTAATTAAAGTAGGTTCATTCCTTTAATATATGATAATAGTTTCGATATTAGAATCTTATAATTCAATAACATATAAACATTAGCCAGAGAGACATTTATAAATCGTTCACAACATCTACTAATATAGTCATAACAACAAATCGCAATATGATATATTCAGCATTTTTAAAATGTTCCTCTTCCCGAGAACAATTTATAATAGGTGCTTTGGAAATCGTCGATATACCCCTAACTCGCGAAGGGAGAAACGATTTTTTCTGAAAATTTCCAAAGCACGAGTGGTACTTAGTATGACTATTCCACAAATGAAACAATGTCCTAACAGAGTTCCAAAGTGCGCCAAATATTGAAAATAAAGTTACGTTAAAATCAAAGAGGTTATGTTATAGTGCATACGCGGCTTATTGGACATCGACATAGCGATTGATGTATACCGCCTCCTAAGTAGATGAGTCACAGTTTATGATTGGCCAAAAGGGAGAAGCGGTAAGAAAAATAGGATAGACGAAGCGATAAACTTTGAAATACACCGCCCTGATTAGGGCATTTTGTATGCATAGTTACACCTCAGTAGTTTTAATTTCACGAGTGGAATAATTAAACCCTAGTGTTTTTAATTTCACGAGTGGAATAGTTAACCTAGTGTTTTAATTCACGAGTGAATAGTTAACCCCTAGTGGTTTTAAGTTCACGAGTGAATAGTTAACCCTAGTGGTTTTAATTTCACGAGTGGAATAGTTAAACCCTAGTGGTTTTAATTTCACGAGTGGAATAGTTAAACCCCTAGTGGTTTTAATTTCACGAGTGGAATAGTTAAACCCCTAGTGGTTTTAATTTCACGAGTGGAATAGTCTCTCAAATGGCAAGCCGTGAGTAAGTGCCTCCCACCTGATCCTAACAAATCTTCTAGGGAGGCAGCTTCCTCTTGCAACAGTGTGCTCCGAGAGAAAAGTCCGTCAGCAGGTGCGCGCGGCGACGTCACTGTGTTGCTACGTCACCGCGCAGCAACGCGGCAACAACACTGCGATGCCACACGAGGCGAGAAAGAAAGCGGCGGTGATGAGGATGCAGTCTCCGCTGCACAGTGGTTCACGACGAACGCAACACGGAAAAAAATTAAGTTAATGGTGAGTAACTTTACTGAGTGCGGAAGCATATGGTCGCTTTTAAGGAATACTGATGTAACACAAAACCCCTGTTTTCTACATGAGAGCGCGATTTCATTTCCCTGCAACTTCACGTGCGGAGAAATCAACAATTGACGATTTTCAAGTTTTATCAAAAATTGTTTACACCTTAGTTTTTGTTTATTTCACGAAAATTGATCCTGTAAAACTGAATGTTTAACATTATTCCAAAATTAATAATATTATATATTATATTAATAATATTAATATAATATATTAATATAATAATAATAATAATAATAATAATAATAATAATAATAATAATCCCTAAAATAATTGGCGATTTCCGTTCAGAAATAGCGATGTATCCATTTCCAAGCGATTTTTGGCTTATAATGACAGAGATAAAGTTTATTCTATGTAAGTTTTTTTGAACTGATTGATCTTAAAGACACAATTTTCGATATTCTTTTTGTTACAACAATAATCCGGTATAGCTACGGTGTCTGATTGCGAGCCGGCGACTGAAGTCTCGTATACTACGATACTACTACGGTTATATTTTGATCCCGACTGTGGCGTGTTTTTGACACTAGCTAAGAAGTTGAGATTCGCAAAGGCGGTCCCAGTTTGAAAAATGGCGGGTTCAAATCACGCCTCGAGCATGGATGTTTGCTTGAGACCGCATGGTGAGGCTGTCCCAGCCACCATATAATACATTTGAATCATCTTTTCGGCCGGTCTGGGTGGCACATTTGCCCCGAAAGGTACATTATAATAGGGGTTGTGAGTTTGAATCCAGTAACCGTATAATACGTGTCGTGGAGGTTGTGTTTTGTAGCAATGTATGCATTTCCAGCACTCCTTGTAGCTCCCTTTAACCTAATTCCTCCCCAGGGTAGGCCTCTGTACATACCGAAATGTGCGAAGACGTAAACCAAGGAAGATTCGTAGATTAATAGTAAGAAACCTATTTCTGAAAATGTCTATACCGTCTGATTTGATCGTAAGATCCCGTGGTCCCCTCGAATATTTACAATCAATACAAAAGACTCCGACAGGCTGAAGAAACAAGGAATGGTAGAAACAGAAGCATAGGTGCATTAAGAGAAAACAAGATACGTAGAAAGAGTCCTAGGAACGTCCGAAATACAATTGCAATTGCACGCACGCATCTATAAATGCTAAAGCTACAAATGCAACTACAAATACAACTACAAATGCGGTCAAATTCACGCGCTTTCCGATCGGCCCAGAGCTAGTGATGGCAAATTTCAGCTAAACATCAATATATCAATTCTTCGACACAGCAACAAAAGTTTTCGATGTAGCTGAAAATATCGACAAAAATTATCGATGTTTTAAATAAACATGAATGATGAAACATATCATGAAACATATCTAAGTAAAATGTCCTGGTTCTAATGCAATACATAAAATGTCAATATTAGTTTATGTATATTCTGCCTTAAATTTGAACGTCATCTTAATTTTCTAATCAATGTTCTATGTAGTCAAGGTTCAAAATGCCGTGTAACGATATTATCACGTAAAAAATAATCAAACTAGATGATAACACTGGTTGCGAAAGGTTGAGAAAGGTTGCGTATAGCGAACGGTTTCATGCCGTCTGGGGATCGACAACAGTGACAGATGTGAATGATCGTTGATTGCTCGCAATCCTCAAAAAAACTTTTTAAACAATATTTTTATAAAACAAAAAATTGTTTTTGAAAACATCAATGTTATAATATCGATGTTTCTCCTCGTAAATATCGATGTTTTAAAAACATCGATGTTTCTTGCCATCCCTACCTGGAGCACTGTGTGCTCTCGCTGCGGCTCGAGAGCCCGGAGTGCGGTGCATTCCGTTCGCGCACGACAGAACGGGGACGCACGTCAACGCGCGACCGACAAACCATGCGATGCGCACCGGAAGAGCCCTCGTCCTCCAGGCGACTCTGTCACCGGCGCCAAAACACTATCCTGCACTCTGCTTTCGCAAGGAGCCAGCCTTCGATTGACGTTGCTTCCTTGCTTGCTTGCTTCATTGATTCATTGTTTGTGATTCCGCGCGCGTCAACTACTATGGTCATTAGTTCCGTAAGTGAAGTGCATGTTTTTGATCGGGAGGTGGCGGTGGTCTTCCCGCGTTGGATGGCCAGATCCGGCGCCGACCTACCGTCGGCTAACGGGGTTTTCCCCAACCAGGTATCTCCCACCAGCGGGCCGCCCCAGCCGGACAAGTCTAAGTCCCGACGTCTCCCGCGTGCATGTACCCCCAGGATCTCGAGCTAGGCCATGGAAGAGGAAGGAAAGATCGTGCGTGGTCCGTGGCCCGTTTGTGAGATCAGAGCAGCGAGACGCTAGAACTCTCCCCCAGACAGCGACTGCATTCGACCTAAGTGAAAAGTCAGTGTCGAAAATCCTGCCACCATCAGGACTCGAACCTAGGACCTCCCGGTCAGAGGCGCTGCAGAGACATCAGTTGATGCCACTGATATATATTAGTGAGAGAGAGAGAAAGAGAGAGAGAAGGAGAGAGGAGAGAGAGAGAGAGAGAGAGGAGAAGCGCTACGGTAGACATCTCTTTCACGTTAATATTGTATTCCTAGTAATACGAATTTTTTTATGTCAACTATCTTTTAATGGTGCCCATCATCATTTTATTCAATTAAATAAATTTTGAAGGATTCACTTAAGATATTTCGGATGAGAACTTCCATAACTTGCTGTGCCTGGGGGTGGCTAATATGATAAATTCTGGTGTATTGTACACTGCATCATGACTAAGAAAAGACGAGTTCAATTAAGGGACTGTAGTAACCATTAAATATTATATAGGACAAATACAAGCTGAAAGTATCAAAAACTCTTTAATCAACTCATTGATGACAGACAGCACGAGTTCATAATCCTTAAGGTCATGGAAAATTGTTTTTACGGATACGATTCAGGACCTACATTAATTGTTACGAAGATATTCCAATGATTCTTAATTTCATTTCATGGGACTTTTATACTAAATGACTCCTTAAAGCTACAAATGGACTTTGGACGACTTTACCTGAATGCTTATTACCTTACAAGACCGCGGAGTCACTCCCACGCGGCATGAAGTCGTACTTTGTGCAGTCATTGTTTGTGAATCGCGAGAAAGTGTTTCACTCACTCCGTCAGCCAGGTTTCAGTCGTATGGTGAACAATCCAGCAGCAGAAACGTACGCTGTATTGTCTTAGATAACGGGGAAATCAAATGTGATATGAGCTGTTCATATTGAAATATTTATAACAGCATTTTGTTCACAACATGATTAAATACATTTTTTGCACACATTATAAAACCAGTTCGTGATTTGTCACTACGCGCTCCTGAATGTTAACGGCTTTGAACAACCTCAATTAAAAAATGCGCCGTATATTTTCTCTGTTTATTTTCTTTAATCCTCTGGGATGGCTCATGGGCAGCGTACTAGCTTCCCGGGTTCAACTCCCGGTCGAGGCAAAAATAAGAGTTGCAGATTTCCTTTAAAATCGTCCCAATTTCTGTAGGTATGTGACGATGAAAAGCTCAAGCAAGCGGATCTTGCTAGTAACGGTGAAGAGAATCCGTCGTTCGCCTCATGTCGTTCTCCCCCCCCTCAAGCATGAGAATTTAAATAGGCCCAGGCATGGGGGAGGGGCACCGGTAGCTGGCCGGCTAAGTCGGACTACCGACCAAATAACACCAAATACATACATAGTTTACATTGTGTACGATTCAGTACTTAGCTAATAAAATGTTCCAAAAACTAAACAAATAATTAGATTATTTATTATTAATTTTGTAAATACTATTATAATAAGTGTATGATGTGACTTAAATATTGAATAATTAACATTGTCGACCTTGGGATGGGGAGAAGACTCGAAGCCCTTGGAGTCGAAGTTTGCGGGTTAGAGCCTGCATAGAGCATGAATTTGTTCACCATATAATTGTAGTGGTGTTTAGTAATCATGCTTACTGGTAGTAATACTCGGTTCTCATTTCTTAAACAAGTGCGAGAATATCAGCATACATATACGCGAATATAAACGTTCGTATATCTGAACCAACATTCCGTTCACAATCATTTATCTCTAATCATATTCTCCTAACATGATCGCCCTTACTGTTCATACCTTAATTCATCCCGTAAAAAGCATCGGCTAACCACCACTTAGATCAACTGACAGGAAAAGGAAATTCTAAGCTTCTGCCCTTCGCCTACGATCAGTAATAAATAAGAAACTCATCATGGCAATATTAAATTAGCTTATGATTACAGATCAAAATATATTGGATTAAAAAAGCATATAAAAGTAAATTTACTTTTCAAATATGAAAAAAATTGAGAGAAATATATGTTCCACCTCCTTTGCATTTAAGTGACTTCACAATTTTCCCTATTGCGAATCTCCTCTCAGGAAATTTGAACCTTAGCCTCAGAACCCAAACACTTTACTTGTCGATTTTTATTAACTGCATACTGTTGTAACGCATATCAAGCTGACACAAATATCTTAAGTCTCTTTGAAGCCTCATGAAACACAAATTTATGGCGATTGTTTGGAATGGACCCATATACGGCAATAATAACGTAGTAAGAGGCGATGGGGCTGAAGGGAGGGGGGTACATTAAGACTTAGGCTATTCGAAAATGTGGCAAACTAATACTCGCCATGAATAATAATTTTGTATTCGCATATATGCAATTAATTCAAGAGTATGCTGAATTTTATTTCTCGCGACTTTATCTCAACAGAATTGATGAGCTCGGAAGCAGATATTTCGTTTCATATATAAATATGTTTGAGACTGAAATATGTATATAAGGAGAAATGGTTCCGTAACATACATGTAACTACAAGAACTCTATAACAAATTAAACTGTATTATTTTGCCCCTTCTAAAAATTTAGTATTACTTACAGAAACAGACACTGCAAGGTAATCGGCTATGTTGATGGTAATATGTCCATTTTTGCTAAAATTTGGCTTAGAACTACCTGATTCCAAGCCTTTTAATTAATTATTTCAGCGTTCGGTAGTTTAGAATGCATTTTCAGCATTCCTCATTTCCTATGCCCGAAGTTCTAGCAACATTGTTTTTAATTGCTCAGATGTCCACGACAGTCTCCTTGAAGATACTTTTCGACTTATTTTCTTTCATAGCGTCTCTCCATTCCTCAGACCCTCTCTTCTCTTCCAACTTCAACGGTCTGAAATGGAACTCGCTACAGGAAGAAATAACATGATTCAGTTACCTTCATCGCCTTTCCAACCTCTATTTTTGTATCTCGTACTGTAGCTGCTGCGACTTCATCAAACAAGTTGAGCAAGTTATGATTAATCTTTGGAACGGGTCTCTAGAGAAACTAGTTGAGGTTAATTGGTTTCGAAAGTTTCAGAATTTTCCTATAAATAACAGCCTGGTTATCTTATCTTACATTTTATTATTATTCACATACTTTAAAAATATTTATTTTGTATATATTTACTGTGTTTGTTTTTAGAAATACCTGTCAAAATCCAACTAAAAATGAATATACCCTGACACACTCCATTGCTAATATTACTCTGCTTTACTCTCAGAGGTCAATTTTGCTGCCATCCTCATTGACGATTTTATAGGTTCTTCAACCAATTTGCAACAAACAGGGATGCCACCACTGCCTTGGGCGATAAGAAATTTCGAATCCAATATGTGGATGTCATTCCGAAATTATATATGGATTTCTATTACAACCTTTTCAACAATAATTTTGAACACACTCACACTGAAAGCCCCTCAAGCACAGTTTTGAATCCATATCTTATCTTGATACTTACTAATCTCTGAATCCAGGTACGGCATTCCTTAACTTGACAATATCTGTACACGAGATATTTCTTTTCCTTTTGATACTTGAGTGGGTATTTATTTTACAATGCTCTGAGCACAAAAGACAGTAATTTTAAAAAATTGAATTGACTGTTTACACTCGTATACAGTCGAAAAATTTCAACGACTTGCATACTCGCCATGCGTTTTTACTCCTGACTTTCAGTTCGACAATTTAATTTGACGTAATTTTGACGTAAAAAAAAAACTAAATATCTCCATCGTACGTCCAAGTTACGTATTGTTAACGTGCATGCTCATGATTCACAAAAAGGACATACTTTTATTTGAAAATAAATTACATAACTTGTACGTATTGTTTGAGCGCGTGAATATAACAAGTAGCATTTCATCACATCAGAAAAACAACGAATTAAAGAGGACACACGTTCGTCCACTTCACAACTAAAGCGCCGATACATCACTCTCAATGTCACAGTGCTGCCAATCAAAGCTATCTCCTCCCGCCACAGTCGAATACGCGTCCGAATTGGCGAGCGACCTTGAAACTGGGAAACGCGCGCCGCCCGGCACCCACAACGCGGATCGCTGGCGCCGACATTGACCTTAATATCGGAGGGCGGTGGTGGCGGAGGCGCGGCGAGGGCGGCGAGGCTCGAACCAGATGCATATGCATAGGCGGCCATGGAATTTAAAGCAGAGCGCGGGAAGCCGAGCGGTAGGCTGCGCAGCCGGCCGAGAGGCGGGTAGTGGACAGTGAGCGCTGATGCACGAGAGGACCGGTTTTGGGGAAGTAATACAGCAGTAGGGGGAGGGCGAATGGGGACGGGGGGGCGGCGGCGGGGGCGGCGGCGGGGGCGGGGCGGGGGCGGGGCGGGGGCGGGGCGGGGGAGCGGGCGGCGGGGAGCGGGCGGCGGGGAGCGGGCGGCGGGGAGCGGGCGGCGGGCCGCGGGTTGAAGGCGGAGGCGAGTAGCGGGCGATGTGTAGCGGGAGACGGGTAGGAAGTAACGCGTAGCAGGCGACAGGTTGCGGGCAACTGGTAGCAGGGGACAGGTACCGGCCGATGGACCGAAGGCCTGAATACCGGGTTTCCAGCAGCGGTGGGAGTGAGAACAAAGAGATGAGCGCGAGATGGAGGGCAGAAAAAGTGGTGAAAATGGCAGAAAAAGAGACCTTGGGGAGGAGAGGACGAAAGATACAAGTAACATGTATTGGCTACCGGAAGTTCCTTTCATCTTCCACCTTGCAGCTTCATGGCTGCCAGATGTTATTAGGTAATTTCAAGTTGTAATGTGATGGTACCGTGACAGATCATATCCCCAAGCCCATAACTCTACCAGAACAATTGATCGATTCTTAACAGTCTAATCAAATCCCAAACACCAGACCAGAGTAACAATAGAAGGTGATATGCTTGGAGGGTTAGATTTTCTTCAATATAATCACTCACAATTTAGCAACCCACAAATGAGTGAGGATTTCAAACAGCAAATGTTTATTGCGATTAACCTCACATCTTTCTGCTCTACCCGGTTAATCTGGGTACGTATTTTAACTTTGGAAACAAGTTATGTGCCCATTTATGAGTTATAAAGCTGGAATGTCGGCAAACAGCGTACAAATTAAATAATAATCGAAACTGAGAGGGAGAAAATAAGATGAAGATTTTAGATAGCAATGAAAGCGTGTAAGCTCAAAAATTGGCGAGGAGTAAACTGAAGCGAAGCAAAAACGGTTTATGAAGATATCTGGTACATGCCATTAAACGGTTCATTCCATATATTCTAATTTAGGCTAATTCTTCTGAAAAGTGGCACATGGTAAATGTGTCGTTTTAGTCTCACCAATAATTTTTTTGGCAAAGAGCCGCGAATCACCCAACGCACTAAAAACGCCTGCTTTCAGCTCAGAGACAGCATTACCGCTGACTCTGCATCGACTAACTGGGAGCTTGTTGGTTTGGGTCCTGATAGTGGCAGATTTTCGACTCTAGCTGGATTGTTAGGTCGGATTCAGGCGCTGTTTGAAGGTGAATTCTACCGACCGACCGGTAAATTTCTCCATCAAGCGTGACCAGCTTCTCCGATCGGAAGTTTTTCGAGGTTTCTCCTAGCATTACCAGGCGAATGTACACTAACAAACTGACCGCACGCAATCTTTCTATCCTTTTCCTTACCCTATGTTCTTCCATTACTTTCAACGCTTACATACGCTGTATTACCACACATGTCGGTAGACCAGTCGGGAGCTTAGAGTTTGTCCCATCGGAGTACCATGTTGGAGGAGATACCTGGAGGCGATTTTCGTCTCAAACCGATGTGTAGGTCAGCGCTGTATCCCACTAACCAACGTTGGTAGAACGCGACCTCCAGCGATTAAACACTCACTACACTAAAGGGGCGAAAAACCATAGCATATGACGTGCCCGAAAACAACCATACCTCTGATTGATTGATGGTAATGCCTTAAGGCGTTAAAGATAGTCACTACGAGGTACAAAACTGCTTTCCCCAATAAAACTTAATTATCCAACCCCATTGACTTATTTCCTTCAACCCGCTTTTTCCGAATTAGCCTGTTTGAGGCTTACGCGCAGCCCGTGTGTAGCAGCGGGAGCGGGAAAGGCAGCGGCAAGTGGCCTCCCTGTCCGCCTGCCGCCGCCGCCACCGAGCGTGTTTCCTGCGCGATCGGCCCCCCCCCCCTCCGCCCGCGCGCCTCGCGCCTTGCGCAATCACTGTGACCGACGCGACGCCCCGTCGCGCCGCGCCGCCGGTAACAGCGACGCCGGCGGGTGCTGCACAAACAGCGGCGGAGGCGGTGACGCTAGAATCCACGTCGGTATACAAAAGAAATCGTACGTCATTGAATGGGTGTTCTTTTCCAAAGACAGGGAGCACTCGAAAATGCTTCTTGAAAGTCTAGTGACCCATGAAGCGCTTTAAGACAACTTCTCCGGTTAACTTTTTCTGAATACAAAATTTTGTGAGTATCATGTTCGAATGTAAATGGATATAAGGTTTTCCCATGCATCTCCTTTTATTGTATTAGAGACATATCATGTGTTTTGTTTTATCTTGTATCTCAGATTCGATTTACAGCTATTAATCACTTAGAATAATGTGCATAGGAACAACTGCATAGGTGAACAATTCGTCCACAGTTGAAATTGGAGAAGTTAGCCAAGTACAATCCAAACTGACATGAAAATATGATTTTTTTCATTTTTTAAGGTAAGGCTTTTATGAATTCTCATCTAAACATTAGAATACTCAAAGTATACCACATCCATTGCGCACTCATAGCATCTTTATTTCCATGTCTGGAGTTTTTATTTTCTCGGCTTTCTCTCCTCACAAGTTAGTAGATACCTCAGGCTGTATTTAAAGTGTACTGTGTTTATTCAAGAGCTACGACAGGACCCGAGACCAAGGGCTTCACGGCGGTAGCGTCAGCAACAGCGGCATTGGCGATGGAAGTGGGGGCGTGTATAGTGACAGCAGAGCAGCGACGGCGACCAACCAAAAAATATTTTTCAGTTTTGTGAACGCACTATAGATCCAACGCACGTTGACTCGAACGTTGTGACCCACTCTGTCCCTCACGAGCATCTATGTATGAAGGGATCGGTGGCAGTGTCGGAGACGGCGCCGGTGGCGGCAATGCTGTCTGTCGGTGATTGCGGTGGCGGCGGTGGTGGCAGAGGTGGCAGCGGTGATGGGTCGAGGATAGGGACGACGGCGGAGGCTGAAGCGGGGGCAGCGGCGGAAGCGAGAACGGAGATGGCGGAGGCGGCAGAGATGACGGTGGCGGAGGGGACTGCACACGACGGCTGTGGCGGGAGTGGCGGCGGCGGTGGCAGCGGTGGCGACGGCACAGGCAGGGACGGCGGGAGCGGCGGTGGTGGCGGAGATGGGGCTAAGGCGGGGGGGGGGGGCGGTGGCAGCGGTGGCGACGGCAAGCAGGGAGGCGGGAGCGGCGGTGGAGGCGGAGTGGGGAAGGCGCGGAGGAGGAGGAGGGGAGGGAGGAGGCGGAGGAGGGGAGGAGGAGGAGGCGGAGGAGGGGAGGAGGAGGAGGAGGATGAGGCGGAGGAGGCGGAGGCGGCAGGGGTTGGGTCGGGCGCGGCTGCGCTCCGTGATGCGACCGCCAGTGCTCTGGCGCCTAACGGAACCTCGTCGACCGCCGCCGCCTCCTCCCCTCGCCCCCGAGACAGCGCTCCCGGAGAAGCCCCGCAACATCTCTGGCTTACGGGGCGTCGCCGATCGAACTAGGAGCATTCGCGTCGGTGCAGTTACGACGTACAGGAACGCCCTCGCTGCCTGACAACAACACTACTTCTGACTCGTATAACTTCACTCTTCCCCTAACTGATCTACTTCTGCCATTTAGCCGTACCAACATTTAGAACTGAACAATCAGATCAAAACACAGCCCGGTATTTCAGCAAGGGCCTCTCTTCCTCCATGAAACCACGTTTTAACAACATTTTTAAGATTCAGAAGGAATTATTGCATTTAGTTTATCCCTCAAAGACTCCAGGTGCACTGCGGTCACTTTGGCTTTTTATAATAAGTCAATTATAGATTTGATTCAGTCCATTAAAATATGAACTCTCAGCGGAGAGGTATAGTGCTTTGAAAGTGATTTAATGCATACTCTCTGGTTCTGAGAAAATTACTTTTCAAAATAATTGCAGCTGGAAAGAAGGCGAACTGCTATTGCCACAAAGTGTACAATGTTTAACTACTTACATTGTTTTTCTAAACGTTTAGCGTTCAATCGTCTGGTTCGGTCACCGTATTTACTTGATTTCCATGACCGGAGGTCCTAATCACTAAGTTCGGATTGTTTCCAAACAGTAATTACGCTGCTGAGTCATTGCCTTAAATTCGGAGCCGCTGTAAAAATTCATCTCAAGACCTTTCTTATCTAAAACGATCACGCAAAGCTAAAATTAAATAATTTCTCGGAATGTTGTCTCAGATATGCAAAGACTCAAAATCTCTCGAAGAAAGGAATGAAGTTTCAAGTGCAATTACTGGGCATGATACGCAACGTTCTCGCAGGAAGAAAAGCATCAAGTCGAAAATACTCAACTAACAAGACAATGATTCAGCAACATCACACGAAAAAACTTCTCAATTTTGAATACCTTATGCCTCATTCACTTTTTTTACACTGAGTTGCTAGATAATGCAAAAATAACAACAGAATCACCGTTCTGCCACATTACAAAAATAAACTATCCATGTCATCAATATTGCACAAAAATTCCGTTGATTATTTTCCACGGGCTTTTATAGTATCGCGGACAATTACTTGAGTGCCTGCAGCAATGATCCGGACAGCGGGGAGGAACGTAACTATTTTGCAGTTAGATGAGAATCATGTTAAAATGATACGAAAAACATTAACAGCATGACATGACAATAACTGAACAAACGTGGATTGGGAGTACCTAGAGAAAATGTGCTCCGAACCCGCTTTATTCACACCACAAATTTTACGAGTACATGAAACTGACATTGATCTGAATCCCGGTACCCAGATGAGGAAAGTTAGACGCTGGCCGCTACGCTATGAGTTCTCAATTCCTCCTCAAAAACGAGAGAACTCCGAGAAAACCGAATCCGCTTTGTTCACCAAAAATTTCACATGGAACGTCTACGATCTGAACCCCGATCTGCTTAGATGAGAAAAACTAGGCACCGGCCTCAACACCATAACTTTCCCTTTCCCCTCCTAAAAAAATGGGGTTGAGGTACTTAATATGCGGATAGGTGCAATCCATGAAACACGGCCTGAAACCAAACCTTCATCCAGAACACAGGAACTCCGTGCGCGTGGTTTTGCTACGCCGCATGTTTCGTGGCCAGCGCCGGCACGGGCTGGCCGGAACGGGGCGGGTAAGCGCGGTGCTGCGGCTGCGGCGGCTGCTGTTGCTGTGCTTTGCATTCGCTCCTGCCGCACGTCACGACCGCCGCCGTTCTTTCGCTGATCGCCAGGTGGCGGCGGCGGTGGTGGCGCGGAAACAGAGGCGCCCCGTGGGGAAGGGGGAGAGTGAGTTTGTTGAAAGGAGGAGAGAGGGAGAAGGGGGATCCAAGAAACGGCTGGTGCAGGCGATTTGATGACTGCGTCGTTGGCACGTCAAGTTAAAAAGCGTGCTCACAACACCGCTGCGTCAACAGCGTGGCCCACGTAAAAATCTCTTTCTCCTTCTGTGAATAATGTAAGTCTCATCATCTATTCATTGAATGCTTTCCATGTTTCGTACTCGTTTATTACTATATTTAACAATACGTATGTAAATCCTGTACAAAAAAGTATAGGGAGAATGAAAAAATGGGTTTTACATAAAACACGTTAAAATACTGGCCAAAGATATGGAAAATAATAAATAGGAATAAATGGCTGTATTTTTTGATTCTAAAATGTTTGAGTTTCAGAAACATTCGACTGGAATCTGCCTGGCTTTCACCGTTCAAAATACCGTGCCCTGCAACTAGAGACCGTCTATACTTCCGCAGTGGCGGAGAAGGGCGAGAGGCCTCGGGCCCAAGGAAAGGGTGGGTGCTCAGGACCAGTGGCGAGTAACGATAGGTGACATGCAACAGGGGATTTGAGGTAGATGACACGCACGGGTGTATCTCGAGAGGCAAAGGCGAGGACATGTAGCGAGGGAAAAGCGGCGAAGGTGAGGGAAAATCGCGAAGAGCGGAGGCGAGAGTAAGTAGTAGGTGCGAGATCGAAGGAAACAGTAAGGGGTGAGGGGGGGGACGGGGTAGGACGGGGTAGGACGGGGTGGGACGGGGTGGGACGGGGTGGGACGGGGTGGGACGGGGTGGGACGGGGTGGGACGGGGCGGGGCGGGGTGGGAAGCGGTGGGAAGCGGTGGGAAGCGGTGGGACGGGGTGGGAAGCGGTGGGACGAGCAGAGACGAGCTGGGATGAGCTGGAACAGGCCAAAACGCGCTGCAGCGGCGGGTTGAAGCGAGGTAGGGCTAGGAGGGGCGGGGCGGGGCGGGGCGGGGCGGGGCGGCGCGCTGAGGGACGCTGCCCATTCCGTCCCCCACGGGCGACCCGGGGCGGCAGCGGCCCCGGAAACAGAGGTCCGCGGCCCGGCCGGGGTCCCCGCCTCGCTTCCGGCCTGCGCGCCCAGGTGTTACGGCGAGTGCGCCCGCTGCCCCGGAACGCTCGCCTATGACGCGCATGTTTTAAATCCTTGACACACACACGCGCGCGCGCGCCTTGGTTTATACATTGGCGGCTACGTTTGGAGCGAAAGCAAGCAGGGACCGTAACTCATACCAATTGAGTCGCACCACACAGAGTAACATTATAAATATGTGTCAAAAGAGCATACTCAGATAATAAAGAACATGCAGCAAAAACGACTGACTTGAAACTCTCAGGCAAAGTAGAAAACAATAGTAGAAATCAGGAAAAAGGAAATATTATGTTACTACAATGCAAATAAAAATGCCAAAGATGAGACAGTCAACTCGTCGAACAGCTTTTAGGGGTTGGGAGCCCCTTGAGACGATTACACCCATACGAGTTATGAGTATCCAGAAATGTAAAAGAAGTTTCAAAAAGGTCTCACTTTGTAGAATTTCCCTTTCAAATCATAAATCGGGCTCCATTTGCTCCCCACATGTTGTCTCCCTATCTTATATTTCCCACCAATTTCTCAGTATGTCATCCGGCATGTTCTCCGCAAGTTCCTCAATGATCCCTCATTCTTCCTCAGGTTTCCCGCAGTTCCCTACGTCTAACCTCAATTACTGAATTTCTACAGGTTACGTCCGCATTTACGCATTTACTCCTCAAATGTTTCCGAAGTTCTCATATGATCCCTGCGTGATCCTCAGATTCTAGCATGTTAGACGTCTTAACCTAAAAATTGAACAGGAATTTCTAACAATGTGTCTTTTTATTACGAATTACTCTGTAAACGTTTGACGGCGGAGAGTGTAGTTCTTCCCTGATGAACGGAACGGGACATTCTAAATAGCTAGCGTACCTAAAAGAGTATACATCTCAAAAATAGAATAGAAGGGCTCCCAAATATATTTCGCAAACAATTGCAATATCAAAACAACAGTTTTCAATCATTGTTATAAAAGTGACTCTAGAATTCAATTTCCTTCGCTTCGGGGTAACGGACCTTTCCAAAAATGTCGGAGTAAAAAAGCGAACCCGACAAAGAAATCGAACGTTCGTTTCGTTACCAAATTCTAATGTAAACGTACGAAAAGTTTATTTGAATTGTTAGAATTACGAAGAGATACCAAACTTGATGAAATGAAAGTAGTTCACTGCAAGTAATTTACAAATGTAGCGCGTGAAAATGTGCTCCCAATTTTTTTTTCAATCAATGTTTAGCCTGAGAATGTGCAGAAATTCTCCCAAACTTTCGAAAGTAAATCATAATTTTCAGCCATTCACGGAAGTTGTCTTAAATATGAATTCAAACATATATTAACATTAAATTTATAAACATTAAAAACAATAAATTTTAAATATCTCTCATAATTGCAACTAAATATTGTATCATACGCTAAGTGAAATAAATGAAAAAAGGGAATTTTATAGTTTGCTTATAAATGGTCACGAAAGTGTCCCCTCATGAATTTATTTTTCTATATACTTAACTGTCAACGTAGGAATTACTTATAAACAAATTGTTATAATACCATCAATAATAAACTATTACTTAATCGGTAATTGTATTGGCGTTATTCCGGTTTCTCTCTTGCAGTTACCAGCTCAACAAAATTACGGTATACTTTATACATACATTAAGAGTAAAATCAATAAAAGGTATCTTTCAGCACTAAAGCATTTCACTCCATAAAATAACAACCAGAGATGTCTATGTTATATAGTACGCTTAATTGACAGCATAGCTTCTTCATATTCGCTAAAACGGGAAAGAGAAAGTCTTAAGAGTAAAAACATCACTGTCGCAACAGAAAGTGAGGTTGGGAGATCGCTGACCTAAAGCAGCCCCCCGAACAGATAGGAAGCTTAAAGAAGCTTTACGACTTGTTCATATTGCATTGTGTGGCATATTGTGATAACGATGACGAAAGGGGCGTGTCGATAACGCACTCCGACGAGGTCATATTAATGACGTGATACCCAGCTTAGTATATACTTCCACAGACATATGTGAAATGAATGAAACTAATTTAGTCTTTGATAATGCGTAAGCATCGTATTCCATTTTACTTCATACAATACGGAGAGTTACTGATAATCTTTTTATATTTTATATGCCAATGTTTGTCTGTTTTACTACTTTCCTTATTTTAATTAACAAAAAGAAAACATGAAATAAAATATGATTCACAATAATGTCAGAATTAATTGGCATTCCATTTGAATATTTAGTTTATGTACTCAATGTATTAATCAAAAAATGATACAATGCCTTGATCATCATACACTTAAAAATAGTGAACAGAAATATTCAGGTTTTCTGTAATACTACTTTCACAACAAGAAAATTTTGGCCTACGGCGGCTGTCCTCAATTCTTTTCTCAGAGCTCACGGATGTCTACCTTGTAAGTAACACAAACCTAGCCGAGCGTTGAGTATGATGAAACTGCTGATGTCTGAGAAAAGCTGTTGGTACAACTTCGTTTCTTAAAATAAAGGATGATGTGATGGAAATTAAGGTAACTGGAGGCGCAGCAAATATAAAATTTTGAAAAAACCGTCGTGCTGCTGTTATTGCTGCTCCCTCGCCACATCCAGGAGTGATTAAAAAGCAAATTTATCTCACTTAACATGAAATAAATCTTTTGTATATGTGTGGGATATAATACCAGATTACAAAAAAGAGATCGAAAATAGGTAAGAGAAAAACAAATGCAATGAAATAAATGTATAAATGGACCACGAAGAAAAAATTACAATTTAATGAAATAAAGTTAATAAACATTAACTAATTTTTAATGGAAAAGTTAATTATTACATATTACATTTGATTTGATAATTTTGGCTGATCTTTATGCTTTTTGGTGTGCTGAAAACGAAAACGATGTCGTTCTTGTCCATCATGAACAGATTTTTTTTTCAAATCCATAAAACATAATTCCTGTTTTGAAGGTACGCAATTTTACATTTGTAACAATTATTTTTTAAACGATTTCTAATTTCTAAACAATTATTATGTTCAAATAATAGTCTCTCTTAGTAGGAGGATGGGAGGACCAAAAGCCCATGGGGATGACTGATACTTTTGTACTTGCGATGTTCAGGTCAATTAACTATCCTAATCTTGAATCTGCTGGTTTTAAGTATTGTGCTAGAAAATTGATCAGCCTCGAATGTGAGTAAAATGTCTGTCACTGTGCACCACGTACAGACTACTTCGAGCGCAGATACGCCGTTGTGAATCTCGCGTCCTTTTCGTTTGCACCGTTCCGATCGATCACCTCTGACCTTAACCCTTTAATCACATCTCCTCCGTCTCAGTTGCATCCGTTTCCGAAGCGTCTCGCATTACCTCGGTGAGATTCCCAGCACGGTATAACCCTTCCCGTCGTCACGGCCGTCGCCACCTTTCGCGGCGTGCCACTCCCGCTCGCCATCTGCCCGGGCCGCGGGGCTTCGGCCGGCGCGGCGGCCGGGCAGGGCCGGGCTGCGCGGCGCAGGGCGGCTGCGCGCGGCCCGGGCAGCGAGGAGTGGCGTCGCGCGGGGCGCAGCTCGCCTAAGCGGTTCAGCGGCGGAGGCCCAACGGCTCCGCTACGGCAGCCCCGACCCGACCCGACCCGACCCCGACCGACGCGCTCCGCCCCGACCCGCCCCGACCCGACCCGACCCGACCCGACCCCGACCTGGTCCTCCCCCGACACGACCTATTCACTTCCCACCCGATCCGACCTCACCCGCTCGGATTGATTAATTATTTAGTATTCCACGTAGGGCTGGTGTAGGGCGCGTCAACTACTCTAGTAATTAGACCCACAGTGGAAGTACATGTATATTTCAGGAGTTGGTGGTGGTGGGGTGTTCCTCTCCCGCTGCAGCAAGTGATCAACACCGACAATTGCGTAGACTCAATGGGCTTGCGGGTTTCCTCCTCCTCCCGACAGGTCACGCAGCGGGCTGCCGCTCCAGTCGGCAGAAGCCCTAATCTCCCGTCTGCTCACCTAACACGTTTTTTAGTATAGTACTTATAAATGCGGACGGGTAAACGGAGAGGAAGAGAGGGAAGAACGCGCACTCTCCATGCCTGGTTTTTAAGGCACTGATCTAATTGTTATTGACTTGCCAAATCACGGAAAACTACCGATCAGAATAGCCGACTGCTAAAATTCTTCTCGAAACAGTGGCTGGATTTGACCTATCTTCGTGTCGAAAAACTGCCTCTGTCGGAACACGAACCCTCGGACCTCTCAATCACGTATTCAGCGGAGGCACGGTGTTATCACTGAAAAATCACTGCCGAAGATCCGACACGTGGCGGCTCGGACCGACCCGACACTCTCTGATATGACTAACTGCTCCGACCCCATCCTCCATCACCCATGACCTTCCCCACTACACTCATTTCTATATATCTCTCCTAGCAGAACCCTCGTCTTCCCTCGAGTATATACCCCACCTCACCGTACTCTTCACCTTCTTGCTTCTGCCCGTCATGCCCTCCCCGTCATTCCGCTTCCCCACGTCGCTTCTATGTCTCTCCGCACAGAATTACCCCCACCATTCCATCAGCAACCCACCACCGCCCGATCCGCGCCTATTCTCGAGGGCACCGTCGCGTCCGCATGCATGAAACCCCGTGTGGTCTACAACACCACAATTCTCTTCATCAGGGGGACAAGTCCCCGGTGGGCACCTTGGCCTCTTGGCTCAAATCCGCAGCCCCCACCGACGCGTTAACGCCGACAGGCCGGTGGCCGGATTCAGCCGGAACTCATTTACCGTCACGACAACCTCCCCATACAATGCCTGGGTAGGAGCCGGCCTGCTAGCTCAGAGCTCCTAGCTATTCAGGCTAGTACCGGAGTCTCAACAATGCGCGACTCACATGCGCCGGGACAACCTCTTTGCCCAGAGTATCGGGCCACTGCCGAGAGCCCAACTGCGGGCCACCTGAACTAAGGTCCAGGCGGCTCGGAGTGTCCATCCCGTCTCCCCAATGCTTACCGGCAGCTCACGTCTTGGTAACACCGGTACCGGAGGAATCTGATGGGTGGTTACTGGTTTCCCGCCGGACTTTATAGTGTGATCCAGAGTACTCCGAAAAGCATCCTTCACCCAATCCTGCTCCAAGGTCGACGCGGCATAGACCCAACTGGTGGGTGGCCTTGCCCAGCCACCAGGAGCTACGACACTCCGCCAGAGACAACCTACGTCATCCTGATCCCCCCTCTGCACGTCCGGGCAGCAGCCGTTCCACGGAACAATGCGGGACCGCGACGGGCCGCGGCCGGGAGCTGCGTGCGCGGCTGCGAGGCCCAGGCCAAACAGCCCAATTTGCAGTCATTTGCGTCGGCGGAGGCGGCGGCAGGCGCGCCGCAAGATGCGCCGATGTGCGGTGCCGCTCCGCTTGCGCCGGCGAGCTCCCGCCCGTGTCCCGTTCGACCTGCTTTCGCGGGGCGGGAACAACGCTCCCAGGAGCAGGACGCGTCGCACAACACGTGAATTCAGGCAAATCGTGTTTTGGAGATACGAATTGGCGAAATAAAAAAGTAAAAATAATCAAATTCACTAACGATTCAATAAATATAAAAGTCTGATGAAATAAACAATGAATTTCGTCGTGACATAAATTGT
The DNA here is from genome assembly GCA_964035755.1 of Teleogryllus oceanicus. Classification (NCBI taxonomy): domain Eukaryota; kingdom Metazoa; phylum Arthropoda; class Insecta; order Orthoptera; family Gryllidae; genus Teleogryllus; species Teleogryllus oceanicus. The sequence continues at coordinate 114,811,123 of CAXIVR010000007.1, forward strand.
CGTAACCATAAATTAGGGACATTACTATTTAATTTATACTGTGGCTATTAATATTATATTAGATTCTTTCAAATAATCTAATAAAGATTTTATCAAAAAAAATATTTCGCGTCAAAGAGAAATGATCGATAAATCAACGTTCCGCGCAGGGACAAGTGGATATTTCTGAGAATTTCCCATGAACGAGTAATGTTTAGAACAAATATTTCACAATTATACTTACAAATAAATCTTAACTATAAAAACATATTAATTTCAAATTTTTGAACAGTTTGAAAGCCCTTACTAAAGGATAGATATAATAATGAAACAATTCAACGGAAAAATAACAAACTTCCTACGATAAAGTGAAGTTTGTTAAATGAGTTAAAGAAGGACAATATACGAGATTATACATGAAAACAAACTTCATAAAAAGAAATAAAGTATTTAAACAACATTCATTAAAAACAAATTTGAACTTCGTACCCTGACATTTCATTTCTCCGACTTCTGTAATGCTTGTCGATCATTTCGAATTTTGTTAGAGTATGATAATGGTGTCCCTTGTATAATTACAGGGATGGTTTTACAAGCATATATTTATGAATAGCTTCGTGATTTTGGAAACACCTACGCCATAACAGAAATTATGGCCCAGAGACTTTGAGTGATTTGTAAGTTATTTTCCTTCTATCCAAACTAGCCTTTTCGTTCGTAATAGAGGACATTTTTAAATTTAATTTTGTCCAACTGGGCAATTTTTAACCGCAATACCACACTTAACCACAATTTTTAAACCTGCGCGTCTGGATGTTGGAGTGCCACTATCATTTGTAGAATTGACCGAACGTAGCGTATGTGTTATTAAACCGAAAAAAATCTTGTGAAAAGCCATATGGACGGGAAAAAGAAGTAACAAACATTGAAAACAAGTGCACAGACGCGTCGAGGTGATAAAACAAAACCAATAACATTTCACGGGTAAAATGCCTCTCATTGGACGAGAGTGAACCCATTCGTACATTTATCATTCGTACATGCCACTATCATTCGTACATTCGTACTTTGGCGGACATTTCATGACTGGAATAATGTATGTAAAACGGTGAACACAAATATTCACAAAACGTGAATACTAAATCATATATATTTCTTCATAATATTTTAGTACTCCTTTGTTTTAAAACGAACCCATGTACACGCTAAAAACAACAGAGGGATGAAATCTCCTGAAGATGACGTCATTACAGCAACCCGCATTACATAGAAGTGCATAGGCAAACAATTAAGGGGCGAATCTTCGAAAAAATTTTGATCACGGCATATTGTCTTCCGCCAGGAATGAACTGAAATTCGTCATTTCCACAACTATTCAGGATGAAACCACTTGTGTACGACCGAAAATTGCCGTTTTTCACTCCCGCTTAAACAAACGCCAAGGAAAATCTATCGAAAATGTAATATACTTCACAATAAAGACTAGCTATCGTCTTCAAAAGTATTTGTGATGATAATACGCTAATTTACTGCGTATGAAATACTGAAAGGTCAATTCATACATGAAATTGGACTGGTTGGTACGTTTTGGTAAATTTGGGAAGAGCACGAACTACATCATATACACATACACTATCCACATCTTCTCAAACCAGTATTTCCGAAATTCACCTTGATTCCAAAGAAAAATCGAAACGACGAGATAACTGCCATTTCTTCGGGGATAGAAGAATTGAAGAGCTCATAACAATGCCCAAACAAGAATTTTCTTTCGCGAGAAACACAAATGAACTTTTGATATGGGACAGAATAAATTCATGATACCGGGGTACGGATTCTGGACACGTACGCTCGAAAGCCCATTTTACGAAATATTAACGATATTATTTTATTGCGTAAAATGTGTTCACTTAAACTTTTTAACTCATAAAAGAAATATATGACCTAATCTCTTAAAATTAACCGTTTGTTGTTGTTGTTGTTGTTGTTGTTGTTGTAGTTTTATCGAGTCTGACTCTGATCCTCTATCTATTTCAACCGCCAACAATCAACCTACGAGCGATGGCAATGGCACTGGCTCTTCGCCCAATTTCCATCCCTGAGCGCTGGAACCAGCTCAGCGGGGCGCGGGCACGCAGCATCTCCTACAGAGAGCTTGTTGACACACACACACACACAAATAAAAATCACCCAATTTACATTATTCAACTGCTTTTATCTCTGCATTAATTTTCGTATGTAAACAAATACATTCATTCCTTTTGTAAATAATAAATTATTTACATTTTTCTGGAGTGTTCATACGCTTCTGAATGGCAAATTTAGCATAAAATTATTTTTTCAAATCAACTTTTGAGCGCATACTGCGGCTCAACCATTCGAAATATGAAGAAGGTTAGTGGACAAAAATGCTTAAAATTGACTTTATTTCAAAGTTTCGTTGTCTCCTAAAATACTATCGGCATAAAAAATATTTAACTTTTTATTATTTTCTTTTTAATCTTAATTATATTATTTTTATGCATCGATAACAAACTAGTTAATTAGAGATGTGTGTTAGGAATCAATAAACTGTATGAACCCAAATATAAAATGATTTTATAGAAAAAATCTTGGGAACCCCTATCCATGGGGGTCCCAATCACGTGCATAGTCTGCAGATGTATAATGTCTATGTGAAGTGGTTGGACAACAGCTGTAGGTGGCCTCCTACATGCTTTCAATCCCAGAAGAACGACGAATTATTCTTACACAAGTCATTCATCAAATATTAATGCCAATTGTCCTGATGAAATTAATTATGCTATAAGAATATTATGATCATTTCTTTTCGTAAATGCAACAATTAATGTAACTTAACAACAAAATTATCTCTGAAAACATTTAACTTGTTTTAAAATCTGACCACAAATAGGATGCATAAAAATAACATTAATGTATAAATAAATGTCAATAATCAGAATTTTGGCCAGCCAAAATGAAAAGATAAAAACATTAGTATGTCCATTTTGCAATATTCGAAATATTGCAAGATTGGAATGTCCTAACACTAGTAACAATACTACTTTCAATACTAGTTTGCTGTTTTAAACACCTATTCAAACAATAATAAAGCTGTCCATAAAATAGAAAAAACTTGTTTACGTTCCTTTTTATCGTTAATCGCGCCTATTTAACGATGTATATAAATGTTCTTTACCATAATTTGTTGAAAGAATTCTATCAAAGGAAGACAAAACATTTGCGTCATTTTACAACCACTTTAATTTTCTAAACATGAGAATAGTTATACAAGTAACAGGAAGACATCATAAATTCCGCAATTTTCAGCACGAAATACAACTCCACAAACTTTACGCCCCAAAAAAAATGTAAAATAACTGAAATAATCAGATTCATTGTCGATACAAATTAATTATTGCCATAGAGTTCATCTCAACCATATGAACAACAGAGAGCAGCACCTCCTTAGTTACTCGCAAAACCCTAGCAGTTCAAATAGCCCATAGATAACGTAGATAGCTGTATTTGCTTTGTATTCGAGGTCATTGTGATGGCGAAACAAACATTCCTCGGGCTGCCGTCAGAGTGTGTTACACTAGCAACAGATTCACTCCAATGCCACGACTCACTTGGATGCGTCATTGACATCTGCTAAGGATACACTTGCTTTCAGTTGCTCGGCGCACCGCGGATGTTTGCCCTGCACAGGTATTACGCACTATTCACGGAAGTCATGCAGCCAACACGTGTGTAAATCTCAAGATAGCAAAAGTGCTTTCTGGCTCTTCCAGATATCATCTGACGAAGAAATTGTTATCTCATTCATTTATTGCACCCTCAGTAAAGACTGAATTATCACTTGAAGTTAGATACCATCAAAAACAGAAAGAAATTCAAATCTCACCACAAAGTTTATCGTTTGCAAGGGAACAACACTAAGTAATTATAATTTTATGCTCTATTCATTAGAGACGTAAGCAGTAATTACCCTTTCAAGTTACCACTGTTTATGTTAATATAATGAAGATCACTATTTAATGTCGCTTAGTAGAGTATAAAAACGGTCATTTCCAGTCGACATATTACTATCCAACGTCGATAAAACTTAATACCCATATTTACAAATCATCGACAATTTACCGTCTTGTAGTTAGTTGATATCTCCAATAGATTATGTAATACAAATTTCGGACTACTTTTTTCAAATACATTTTATTCCAACTTTGAATCATTCCGTGAAATGAGTAACAAAAGTCACACAATTGAACTATGCTTCGAATCGATTGAAACAATGTCGATTTCAAATAAAAAGAGAACTCTTCTAATCAATCCTGTTTTGCTACCTGCAGAAATAATCAGACGAACAGTCTCTTACATCACCAGCAATCCAATGTAAGTGTGAACTATTTTAAAACCTCGCGCTTCTGAGAAACACGTGTGTACCGGGCTCTACCGCAACCTCCGACGCGGAATCCCCAAAGAGAGCCGGCAACATGTTTTCCTGATGAAGGTGAAGTTGGCTGGAGCGAGACGGGCGCCTGCGGCGATACAGGCGCGCGGGCACACTTGTCCAGCGAGAGGCAGCCTCCAAGAAATGTAGGAAATATAATTAAGAAATAACGTGAATCAAGTTAAGGTGACTCACTATGATAAAATTAACTGAAACAGGAAGTAAGAAATAACTAAACTCCCCGAAGCAATAAAAAAGGAATTTAAGTTGGCATTTGAGTAACTAAAAGACCTTGTACGTGAGAGTAAAGGGTAAAAGGTGAAAGGTGAAAGTAAAAATGGCAGGAAAGTTCGGTTAGAACCAATATGTTAAAATAAATCATTATTTAAAAACATAATTTTTCTGTTGAAAAATCTGAGGGGACGAATCAGAATATCAACAAGTTAGTTAGTACCCGGCACATGGCGAGACTCGGGCCATCAAGCCCGCTCTTCCGTCTAACCACGCAAATTTCGCTACGCTCCACTCCACGGAGGCGGAGGCGGTGACGGAGGCAGAGATGAAGGCGGAGACGGAGGCGGAGGCGGAGGCGGAGTCGGAGGCGGGGCGGAGACGGAGGGGAGGCGGAGACGAAGGTGAAGGCGGAGACGAAGGTGAAGGCGGAACGAAGGTGAAGAGCGAGAACGAAGGTGAAGGCGGAGACGAAGGTGAAGGCGGAGACGAAGGTGAAGGCGGAGACGAAGGTGAAGGCGGAGACGAAGGTGAAGGCGGAGACGAAGGTGAAGGCGGAGACGAAGGTGAAGGCGGAGACGAAGGTGAAGGCGGAGACGAAGGTGAAGGAGGAACGAAGGTGAAGGCAGACGAAGGTGAAGGCGGAGACGAAGGTGAAGGAGGAGACGAAGGTGAAGGCGGAGACGAAGGTGAAGGCAGGAGACGAAGGTGAAGGGGAGACGAAGGTGAAGGCGGAGACGAAGGCGAAGGCGGAGACGAAGGTGAAGGCGGAGACGAAGGTGAAGGCGGAGACGAAGGTGAAGGCGGAGACGAAGGTGAAGGCGGAGACGAAGGTGAAGGCGGAACGAAGGTGAAGGCGGAGACGAAGGTGAAGGCGAGACGAAGGTGAAGGCGGAGACGAAGGTGAAGGCGGAACGAAGGTGAAGCGGAGACGAAGGTGAAGGAGGAGACGAAGGTGAAGGCGGAGACGAAGGCGAAGGCGGAGACGAAGGGGAAGGCGGAGACGAAGGTGAAGGCGGAGACGAAGGTGAAGGAGGAGACGAAGGTGAAGGCGGAGACGAAGGTGAAGGAGGAGACGAAGGTGAAGGCGGAGACGAAGGCGAAGGCGGAGACGAAGGCGAAGGCGGAGACGAAGGTGAAGGCGGAGACGAAGGTGAAGGCGGAGACGAAGGTGAAGGCGGAGACGAAGGTGAAGGCGGGACGAAGCAGGGGAGGCGGAACGGAGGGAAGGCGGCAAAAGAAGCGAGGCGGCAAAAGAAGCGGCAAAGGTAGAGACAATGGTGGAGTCAGCGGCGGAGAAGGCGTCCACAGCAGAGGGTCCGCGGCGGACAGATTGCCCGTCGCGCGGTGGTCGGCACCGTTACCGCTCCGCCGGCTGCGGGCGGCGCGGGACGCGGGCGATGGGTGCGGGGCGAGGGGGCGGCGCACGGCGCCGCAGCATCCGGCGAGCGGCCGCACAGCGCTGGGGCGCACCAGGCCGACGGAGCTCTGCCGCCCGCGGTGCAGCGAAGGCCGCTCTCGGCCGCCGCACAGTGATTCATCTAATCCTTTCAGTCGGCCCATTGCGCAAGATTTCAACGTGTATCCATGTGTTCGCGTAATCAAATAGAATGCTTGTTTTGAATTGGATGTGCTTTAAAAGGGTTGAGCTTATACCAAGAAAATAAATTTGCATAAATTAAAATTGTGATACATGAACTAGATTAGAAACATGTACACTCAAGAAAACGTAAGATTCTTTTTACTTTTTACAGCGCAAGTTATAATAATGTTTCCTATCCAACAGGTCTTTGGCGGAATTCTGGCAGTTTGTATTATTGAAACCGCACTCTGAAATTATTGTAGGGGATAGATAATCTGAATAGAAATGCAGTAGACTTTCTATTAACGAAAAAGATTTGTGCTGCGTACTTAAGAAAATATAGGAGACTTTCATAAGGTCATGAAGCCATTCATAAATTGTGGAAGATTATTAATGGGTTTAGTAATGTGTTTGCGAATTAAATTCACTCTTAGAATTGTGACTCACTATCATTTATTAACTGCATTTGGATTCGCGAGTTTAATTCCGCTCTTGCTCTTTATCACCATGTTTTTTTATTTGTCACTCTTTCTTAGAATCGTGAAAAAACCCTCTTCTCGTTTCCTATCCTCATTTCCCCGTCTTATCTAGATTTCGACCTATTTCCTCCTTTCTTGATCTCTTTTCAACTTCGTTTAACATTTTCTAGCTACTTTCTGAAGCACGTTTTAAAATGTTTATAGTCACCCCGTAGGATATAGCATTTTAAATTTTGAAACTGTTATTATATTCTAATCCAACGACCCCCAGAATCCATGACCGTACCTCCAAAACCAGTTCCTGCAAATCTGAGGTGCCTTTTCGTTATTAAGTGAAATTTCTTTCGCCTTCTACTATTTCTGGACCACTAATTCTGAACTAGAAATTAACTTTAGGAACTCAAAAATAACCATTAACATCGATTGGAGCACTTTTGAAAATATTTATATCCACCCTGTTGCATATATCATTTTAAATTTTGAAACGTAGTCATTATATTCTAATCCAACGACCTCCATAATCAATGACCGTACCTCCAAAACCAATTCTTCCAAACCCGAAGTGTCATTTCGTTATTAAGTGAAATTTCTTTCGCCTTCTACTATTTCTGGACCACTAATTCTGAACTAGAAATTAACTTTAGGAACTCAAAAATAACCATTAACATCGATTGGAGCACTTTTGAAAATATTTATATCCACCCTGTTGCATATATCATTTTAAATTTTGAAACGTAGTCATTATATTCTAATCCAACGACCTCCATAATCAATGACCGTACCTCCAAAACCAATTCTTCCAAACCCGAAGTGTCATTTCGTTATTAAGGGAAATTTCTTTCGCCTTCTACTATTTCTAGACCACTAATTCTGAACTAGAAATTAACTTTAGGAACTCAAAATAACCATTAACATCGATTGGAGCACTTTTGAAAATATTTATATCCACCCTGTTGCATATATCATTTTAAATTTTGAAACGTAGTCATTATATTCTAATCCAACGACCTCCATAATCAATGACCGTACCTCCAAAACCAATTCTTCCAAACCCGAAGTGTCATTTCGTTATTAAGGGAAATTTCTTTCGCCTTCTACTATTTCTAGACCACTAATTCTGAACTAGAAATTAACTTTAGGAACTCAAAAATAACCATTAACATCGATTGGAGCACTTTTGAAAATATTTATATCCACCCTGTTGCATATATCATTTTAAATTTTGAAACATAGTCATTATATTCTAATCCAACGACCCCCATAATCAATGACCGTACCTCCAAAACCAATTCTTCCAAACCCGAAGTGTCATTTCGTTATTAAGGGAAATTTCTTTCGCCTTGTACTATTTCTGAACCACTGTGCGGCGCCGACGAAGTGTCCTCGCAGCTGGAGGTTTCACTTCTTGCCGCAACGTCACTCGCAATTCTCCGCCCCGTGGGCTTATGATTACTGAATAGAGCGCCTAACGTCACGTCTTTGACTCGCGCGCTCCAGTGGTTCTAAGCTAACGGTCCCAGGAGCTGCATAACCAATGCCAAGACGAGCCTCTCAATATGCATAAAACATCCTTGGCTTACAATAAATCCCTTATCAATGGCGGCGTCTGTTTCGTGAACTGAATCCCTGCGTCGTTTGTAAAACCTCCGTCACAGGAAATCATAAATTATCCGTACATTGATGTTAATAATTACACTTCAAGCAATCAGATCATGGTTGAAGTGCAGAATAATGAAAAAGTCCACCAGGAAATGTAATTAAATTTGCATTTAATAATGATCTGATCTCATTTTAACTTATTATCTACATAAATAATACCATACGAAGCGTTAATAAAAGGCATTTTGTTACTGTATTCAGTTTTCCTACCGCTTATACTTACGTAATCAGATTCGAAGGTAAATTATATGCAAAACAGCGGCCGACCCTCCTACATTCGTCACAAAAAGTAATAAAACGTCTTGTACACATCTGCATGAAATAATAATATTTTCTTGAGTGCGAATCCTCGTTCAATTTGAGTTGTCTTGAAGGAGACATGGCTCAAAAGGGGTAAAAAAACACCTTCGATTAGAAAAAGCGTACGCAGCGGCGAACTCTCGCCGTTCGCGCGAGGTCACCAGGGGCGCCAACCAACAGGCGCTGCAAGAACCTTCGCCGGAGATATTTAACAGTTGTTCAGATAAACTCCCGAGATGGTATTGATCTCCGGGCGTGTACCGCAAACATGCAGTGCGACTCACTTTGTGGATTGGTGATTCCACATTTGAAAGGAATTCCAGCAATAAATGTCTTCATGATCACTAAATCGAGATATATTCTCATTAATTCACTATTTTTATTTCCTTCAGTATTTTTCTTGACAATTGAATAAGTTATTAGAACGTAAATTTATGTGAAACATGATCAATATTTATTTATTATTCTAAAAGTCTTCTGAAATATCACTATCTATATAATTTTATAGTTTCTTATATCAATGTCGTTACGTAGTATGGAACATATCGAACCAATGTATTCGCAGATCACGAATAACTATTGACCCATTTTTTAAAAAGAAAGTATATCAAGTCGACAACTTAAAATACTTTTAAAGACGTATCCACGGCGCTACTTCATATTGACATCCGCAGATAAGCTGATTTATCGGGATATGATTAGAGGAGATATAAATTTAAATTTGAAGTGCAGAACTGATGTACAAATAAGGACAGAAAGTCTTCTTAATTTTGGAATGTTGGTAGTAAATTTGCATTTAGCGAACCAAAAGAGGAAAATATTTCTTATCGCAAATTTCAATGGTTCAGAAGATTTGAATACACACTGACTTCCTTTTTAATGAACAATGATTGTGGTATTTCAATCGAGGAGCAACGAACTAAATCACGCATTTCACGAACATATTTTTGTACACAGTTTCCCTAATGATATTTTCCCAGAGAATTAACTCTACTTCACATCTTTCCACAGGAAGGACATTTTCGAACACTCTTCGAATTTGAAAAAGTAGCATCATTAAACGCGGTCTTTCTGAAACAATATTTATGAAGTATTCTTCCTTGTATTTGCGTATGAAATTCTCCCATCTCTACATTTTTAAATTTCTAAGTAAAATAAATTGTTTTATTTCACGATCACTACCTGGTAAATAATGTTTTCGGTGTGATACCCTGCTCTAACGGTTTGTAGTAACAGTGGAAATCATTCTTTGTAAGAATCCCTCTCATCGTTGTACTTCAACGAAATTCACCAACAATAAAATTGCTAACTAATCCATTACCTAAAGCTTTCCTCACGACGCGTCGTGACGTCACATACGTCGCGACGTATGCTTTCCTCTGCCACACGAAATGCCGCCTCTCTGATTCTACCTTATAAAATCAAAAACCGTTTAACCTCGTGGGTATGATGAGAAGTTAATAAACATACAAACAATGCCTACTCAATTTGCAAACCTAATTATAAATCGAATCGAATATAATTGGATGCGAATCATCGCGGGCTAAGAATGTACAAGGTTCGTGAGGGGGATCCTAATTGTACAGGCATCCGTACGGGATTCTAATTGTAAAGGCATTGTTAGGTTCAACTAAATCCACTATCCATGAGCAAAATAACCAAAAATACTTATTTATTACCAAGAACATAGGCCATTGTACAAAAATATTTTGTAAAAATAAATTAATGAGGAAATGAAGTAAAATATAAGAAAAATACGACAGACAGAATAGGACAGCGTTGAAGAAATAAGATCGCGCTCCTTGCTCCTATGGCAGAGACTAAACGATGCCCGTATGTGCAATTTCTGAGAAGACAGAAGATCGAATTTTCTATACATACGCCGTTTAATTTCGCGAACGCCGTAAATGAAAATGACAAAAACCTATCAGAGGAACAAATCTGATTCTTTCTCGGGATTTGGCAACCAGTTTCAATAGCAAATAGCTTATGATTCGACCTGGTGTCCCCTTCAGAATCTCTCTAAAATAGCTTTGCGATCCTCTAGAGGACTACCGTTTGTACCTACTACTGTTAATAAAGAACAGTTTGAAATCGATTTTTTTGACATTAAATATGGTATTAAAATATTGAATTATATTCAACTATTTATTTTAATCAATTATTACTATAGGAGTTCAATTTCGTCCCGTCATTTTTGACAGGCTACAACTAGTTAGTTGATAAATTACTGGAAAAATACAGGCCGCATGTTATAACCAAATTCCTCTAAAAGAAAACGAAGTCACAAAGAGACATCTAGCTAACTTAAACACGATCGTATCTTAACGTGAAGAAAACGATGAAAAGGGCGGAAGTATTTCAGAAGCACCTCTGTAATGTAGTTATTGTTCAGAAGCACAAGTGGAAACGTTCTCTATCTAAACAATGACATGCCTGTTTTTAGACTAACAAGAGTCCCGAGGTAGAGAAATAGTGGCTGAATATTTTATTTCATTATCAAGAACACACAATCCCACAGTTCTTCTATAAATTGACTTTGCTATTGCTTGTTGGTTACGGGGCATAGGGGTTGAGCCTTAAATATTGTCTCATCAATGAAGTATCCTACACAGCACATATATTTTTAATTGTCCCAGAAATCGGTATCGTAATATATCAATAGAAATATTCTGTATTTAACTCGCATCGATAACATTTTTTTGCTTCGTGTAAACAGACCAAAAAAGGGGGCGAAGTCTTTGAATGTAATGAGAGAAACTAGATCATATCTTGATATCATTTCTTGGAAAAGTGCAAGCTCGAGTTTAGTGCGACTCTGTTGAGTCTTTTAAGCGAAAGGAGGCAGAGATACATTTTGTTTAAACATCATAAAAAAATTCTCTCTAACAACGGTGTCGTAGTTATTATTCTATTAACTAAAACATTCTTGAAAGATCTCTTAATAGCTCTCATTTCGTATTGATGATCAAATAGTGGATGGAAGCGAGATACACAGCGGTGTCGGAGGGTTTTTCGAAATGATAGTATTCAAGAAGCAGTAAGAAAAATTCTATTGAAGGGAATTGCCACAAATTCCACCGTCTTCGTTTCGCTGAAAAGCAGATACCCGGATGAAAGTATTCCTTCACGAGTGGTGCAGAAAGCGTTTGGCCTGACTCGACTGCAAAGCTGCACAAAAAAGTGCCAGTAAAAAGGATCGCCCTCTAAAACTGCGCAGCTGAGAAGAACCGGTATTTACCCAACGTTTCCCCAGACACTGCATCGACTCCAATACTAACAACACCCAAACCAACACCAAAAATGTCGACGACACCGCAACTGATACATCCGTATTATTTTCCTCAGTACATCAGGTTCGCCAACATCAGCCTCTTCAGCTATATCTAGAATGTATTGTTTGATAAAATGGGTTATAATGCTGGAGCAATGATGGAATAGGAGGAGACATTCGAGAAACCCAAGAAGGACTGCCACAAACTGCTTCTCCACTACAAATCTCATAAGAATAAAACGGAATTTGGAGCTTTGGTACCCACAGAAGAAAAACGAGCGATCTTCCTATATATCACGGATCGCCATAACTGGCCCAATCTGCTTCTTCGCTGTGCTACCGACATCACTAAGAGCCACCGCCGCCGCTACCGCGATGACAACGGCAACACCGCCCTTGCCATAATCCCCGCCATTCACACCTCCACCTCCAGACCACCTGAGGTGGCCCACAGCATCAACTGATTTCCCTGAAGTGCCTTTGAAGGGAGGTCCAACCGTTCGAATTTCCACTGAAGCGGATTTTAGCACTAGTTAAACAGCTAGGTCGAATTCAGTGGCTGTCGAGGAGAATTCTAGCGGACGGTTGCTCTGATCGGAAGTTCTTCGTGGTTTCTCCGATCAACACCAGGCGAATGCCGGAGCAGAACCCTAACAAACAGGTCACGGACCGCGCGCGATCTTTCTTTCCTATTCCTTGTCCTATTTTCTCCCCTTATTTACATACACTTACACTTACATGCACCACACTACCACGCCATCGGAAGACTACACGGGAGCTTAGAGCTTGCCTCGACTGGGGCGGTGTCTCGCTGATAGGAGATATCTGTATGGGAATATCCCGCAAGTCGACATGTAGATCGTAACGGATCTCTCCATCCAGTGGAAGAATACCCCCACTTCCTATGAAAGAAACATGTTCTACACTTAAAGTTCTAATGACCGTATCAGATGACACGCCTCGAAACTCGAAATAATCAATCCACTTTTGCCATCTTTACCCACGCATTCGCCATCTCCACCCACGCTTCGCCATCTCCACCCACGCATTCGCCATCTCCACCCACGCATTCGCCATCTCCCACGCATTCGCCATCTCCACCCACGCTTCGCCATCTCCACCCACGCATTCGCCATCTCCACCCACGCATTCGCCATCTCCACCCACGCATTCGCCATCTCCACCCACGCATTCGCCATCTCCACCCACGCATTCGCCATCTCCACCCACGCATTCGCCATCTCCACCCACGCATTCGCCATCTCCACCCACGCATTCGCCATCTCCACCCACGCATTCGCCATCTCCACCCACGCATTCGCCATCTCCACCCACGCATTCGCCATCTCCACCCACGCATTCGCCATCTTCACCCACGCATTCGCCATCTTCACCACGCATTCGCCATCTCCACCACGCATTCGCCATCTTCACCCACGCATTCGCCATCTCCACCCACGCATTCGCCATCTCCACCCACGCATTCGCCATCTCCACCTACGCATTCGCCACCGCCACCTACGCATTCGCCATCTCCATCTAGACATCTGCCATCTCCGCCATCTCCAATAGAACTCGCCACCTCCACCTACATCTAGGCCACCCAAACCTCCACCTAAGTTTCCTAAACCTACACTCCGCCACCTAAACCTACACCTCAACTATCTACACCTACACCTCTGCCACTTATTCTACACCTCCGCCATCTACACCGTATCTCTGCCATCTACACCACCAACACCACAACCCCGCCACCGTCGACGTCACCTTCACCTCCAGCGTCTCCTACCGGGAGTGGTAGCTCAGTGCATCAACTGATGTCACTGCAGCACCTGTGACCGGGAGGTCCTAGGTTCCAGTCCTGATGGCGGCAGGATTTTCGACACTGGCTTTTCAGCTCGGTCGAATTCACTCGCAGTCTGGAGGAGAATTCTAGCGACCGGCTGCTCTGATCGGTAGTTTTCCGTGGTTTCTCCGATCAACGCCAGGCGAATGCCGGAACAGTACCCTACCAAAACGAGCCACGGACCGCTCACGATCTGTCCTTCCTCTTCCTTGTCCTATCCTCTCCCCTTAAACACACACACACTAACATGCACTACACTACCACATATTCCGGGAGACCGATCGGTAACTTAGAGCTTGTCCCGGCTGGGGCGGTACCCCGCTGGTGGGAGAGTCCTGGTTAGGGGGAAACCCCACTATCCGACGGTAGGTCGGCGCCGGATCTCGCCATCCAGCGGGAGATCACCGTCATCTCCCGAGAAAAAAAATATGCACTACACTAACGGGACTAATTACCAAAACAGTTGACGCGCCCGGAAACAGGAAAAACAATCAATCAATCCAGCGTCCCTGACACCTTAGTCACAATCGCTTCTGCCGGCGGGGCTTCGCGTCGCGTCGCGTCGCGTCGGCGCGCTCCGCCGAGCCTTTTGTCGCAGTCGGGCGTCGTCGCCGGGACGCGCGTGCGGCGTCGCCGGCGTCTGGCACGCGCGTGCACGAAGGCGCTCGGCGGCGGGGGGCGGGGCGCGAGGCAAGGCCGGCCTGCGACCGCCCAAGGTAGCTTCCGCGCCGGCTGGCTCCCGCGAGCGGAGCACTCGACGGACACGTACGTGGGCATTCTACCATACGCGAACCGCCGCACCTTCACCGAGAACAGGTGGATATACGCACTGTTAAGCGGCCCTCAGACTGCCAATAGTTACGTCAATATACTGCACGATACTGGATACTGTACAATAACATTGACCGTCTTTAAATCAATATTGAAAGATCGTTCAATATATTAAGTCAATCAAAAAATGAGTGTGATTTTTATTGTGCAATGTAGGAAATATAGTGACACCTGTGGTTAATATACGATTCGGTTGTAGTTCCACAATAATCGAGTGAACATAAAAATAAGTTAAAAAATTTGTTGTCCAGTAACAGAAAGTTGTGAAAATCACTTGGTCACTAATTCTTGGTTCAGATAATAAATTTTCACGAGTATATTCATTTTTTTTCTTGAACCATTCGTTCATCATCTGCGCATCTTCTTCTTTTTTGAATTCATAAGTATCACAGTGGCTACACAACTAGCCGCTTTCTTATCATTTCACATATTGAATGAAGAAGTGTCAGCAGAGAACTAATGTACTGGTCAAAAATAATGCGTCGTGTAAGTTGGCCCAGCAATATTATTATGCAATATACTGATTTAAGTATTGACCACCTAGATGCCGCTTTAAGACAATATCCAACAATCTCGATGAGGTTAATTTTCAGCAAGGTGCATTTCAAAGGTATAGCAAGAGAAATAAGTGTCTTATTGGCTGAGATGGGGTAAAGCGAAACTCGTCCATTAGTTTGATATATAACGGATTCAAATGTCATCCTGGCCATAGAAATTTCTCCAGTGTCTGGACGGATCTTCAATTCATCTGATTCCATATTCGAGATGCCACATTCGATTCGAAATATCCCTTCAGTAGATTGAAAACATATCTCGTTTCGACTACAAAAACGAACGTTTCGAATGCATAAAAGCTCTAAGAAGAACTTAAAAATGCATTTCGGCGGCTCTCACACCTCGCTAAACAAGAGGTGAGTTCTTACAACTCAGCCACTTCAATCACTCTTGTGAAGGTAGAACACAACAAGAGTGACTGATGACAGGAGAAGCACGGTGTGCTGACACAGGCAACTTGACTGGCCGAGGGTTTGCTCTGAGACGCCCAGACCGCAATGCGCGTAACGACCTGCAATGAGCAATACTACGAATCGCAATAAGAGGCAATAAATATTAGCATTGAAAGTTTATTATCATATTCATTCCTATACCTTTTATAATTATATATTTTTAATAGAATGTTCTATCAACATTGAGCAAGCGACGAACTAAAAATGTGGAACCAAAAGATTTTAATAAATTACTTGATGTCTCAATCGCAAGAGTGAATTGAATTTCCAAACTAATACTAGTCAGACAGAATACGAAGTCAGTTGATACTCTTCAGTACCTACCTGATTATCTTCTGACGAATTCAATGATTTTTTACGCCCAAAGTACAAGAAAATTTTCACTGAAACAAAACCTGCTGCGTTTCGATTCAAATCCTTTCTCAATACATTATTATTTCTTCTTGGTAGTGGAAACTTTCCGTATTTTGTGAACAGAGAGCGTTCAGTATTAAGAAACCTCATCAAAAAGGTGAGACTCGTCAATGAACACAATCTAGTCCTGTCCAAACAACCTATTGTGCCACGATTATACCCCAGCACGTACACATCCCAAACACACACACACACACACACACACACACACACACACACACCACCACACACACACAAGTCATCGGAGAGTATTAACTAAAGAAACGACTTACGAAACATCTCATACGAAAACGGCCACAAATAATAACTTAAACATTCCTTAACCATTAAACCCACACACAAAACACGGAAGAGAGCGCGAGGAGAAACCAGCCGCGTTGCGCCAGCGCGCTCCCGCCGGCCTCATCCGCTCTTCCAACGGCCCGCAGGAAGGCGCGCAGGCAGGCCCCGGAGCGAGGGCCGGGGCGCCTTCGGATGGCACCTCGCGTGTAAACAAAGGCGCCGGGAAGCGCCAGATGACGCCACGCTCGCAAATGAGCCTCAAATGAACTCCTCTTTCGCCCTTACGTCATTTCCAGAGCATCGCCTACTCGCTTTATCCTTTACAGACACAAGCGCTCTGTTTCATCCGCTAATGTCGGATGTAGTTTGCTCTGCTAGTGCGGTGGGAGAAAAAGCGCGCTAAGTAGTCACAAAGTTACCCATAATAATGCATTCTTAGTATGAAATGCTCTAGACAACCGATTTTAAATTGATGTGATATATAAAAAACATAAAGAGGCCTCATAAAACTAAGAATCAAATCATATTGATCTTATTTTACACACTTCGAACTTTATATTAATTCCACAACATGATTTTGGTTGTCTTGTTTCTGCTTAATCTGAAATCGATATTATATTATATTGTTTGTTTTTCTCATCTAATGAAAGATAGCGCAATAATTATTTGAGACGAGCGCAAACTTACAATCTCTCTTTTGGAATTAGAGTTATCATCCTAAGTTCGTATTTCCATTTTTAGAGAGCAGCTGAAGACAGCAAAAATTATTAAGAAACTAAACAAAGGAATACAGATGTGGGTTTCGAAAATTATTCATCAAAAAGCATTTTGCTTCGAAAAGGAACCACAAGTGGTCGGTAATATAAGTCTATCATAATTCAATTCAAGTTTCATTTAAATCCCCATCAACCTACGTTTTCAACTCGTCTAATGCTACAGCGCAAGTGTATTTCCAAAAGAATTATTTACAAGAATATGAGTTCATTGCGACGTGAAATCTGCTCCATTAAAAATCACATACCACAATTTGTTCCGCCGGCACATCCAGAAAATGTTAGGTTAATAATTACGAAGTGAAACAGAGATCATGTTTTAATGAACGTCTACTGACAAAAGCAAGGAAGAATAAGTGAGTTATGAAGCATGCCTTTATCCATTATCTCTACAAAGCAACTAATTGCAAGAAAGAACCCGAAATTCTTAGTTTGTACCATAGCAATTTCAAAATGAAACCCGTGTTTCTTTTCAAGTTTGTGTTTCAATTTTCTCTTGTAGGACGACAGAAAATTACACGTTTATAAACTAATCTCATAGGTCTTAATATTTCATGATAATGTTCAATGTAGAGCACCAAAATATTTTTGTCCCATGAATGCAATATAAACTTTTTCCAATATCAATTTGGCAAGGCGAAAATTATGCCAAGTAAACAAAAGTAGTGCAAAATTGCTTTTGAAATTTTAAAATTAATGTAAAAGGTTTTCTTAGTGGACGTATTGAGAAACGTGTGCGGCGCAAGCAAATTTCCAAAAAGAACAATGACCTTATCGTAAAGTTATAAAATTAAGTTCCGAAATTCAGCAGAGTGCCACCAACCGATGACGCCAATACTAACAAAATTAGAAGAAGCAAAAATTGTGCGCGATGTAAAAAACACAAAGACACTATCTTGATATAATCACGCTCAATTGAATTACAATACAAACAGTACTACTAATACTCAGTACTAATAGTAAAGTATCAATAATATTACTATATCATTAGGACAGATTTTCCCTGAACCGAAGGAAAGTAAAATATAGTCCCACATGCAAGTGAATTGCCGTAAATTAACTCTCGCTAATTTAATAAACCGAATCGTCATAACTTTATCGTCTGTAGAAATGTAGTCCAAAGAGAGAAGTTCAATTCTAGGAAGTTATCTTCAAACGTGTGTGTTTAAGGCACAAGGAAATGTTACTATTGATTAAGTTCGCACAAATTCCCTGAAGCTATCTTTAAAGAGAGTTTTCAGCCTCTTTTTTTTTTTTTTTTTTTTGCAGAATTGCACGATTTCAAGTATTCTCCATTATTATTTTCTTCATTAGCTTTGAGTAAAACAAAAACTACAGTACACTTATAGTTGGAAGTTGAGTTAGATTTAAAATTAACTCTCTCATAAACGGAACTGTTACACTCAGATTTTTGTCTGTAAATGTCTTTTATTCCCAACGATAATTTTCGATGATTTAATCCCGACCATTGTATAGTAATTTATTTTAATTACTGGAGATTCACTGTTTGAAATGTTTACTGATCCAACGACCACCCGCCTGTTTTTCACCGCGATCGCCTCCTTTCACCATCCAAAATCTGCGAAAAGAAATCTACAGTGCCACTCACTATTAAGGAGTACGGAAGACTACTGTTCACCTGGCACTGGGATTTTTAATTACTCCAGAGAAAGCTTCGCGTCTCATACGCCCCATTACATCCGCAAATTATATGATCATATATCACCTCTTCATATCTCGCTATTCAGTTTTACGTTCAGGGTTCGAGTCCTGACGGCGACAGGATTTTCGACACTAGCTTTTCAGTTAGGTCGAATTTAGTCGCTATCTGGAGGAGAATTCTAGCGGCCGTCTGCTCTGATCGGTAGTTTTCCGTGGTTTCTCCGATCAACACCAGGCGAATGCCGGACCAGTACCCTAACAAACGGGTCACAGACCGCGCGCGATCTGTCCTTCCTCTTCCTTTTTCTATCCTCTCCCCTTACACACACACATTAACATGCATTACACTAGCACATATTCCGGGAGACCGGTCGGAAGCTTAGAGCTTGTCCCGGCTGGGGCGGTGCCCCGCTGGTGGGAGAGTCCTGGTTAGGGGGAAACCCCACTAGCCGACGGTAGGTCGGTGCCGGATCTCGCCATCCAGCGGGGGATGATCACCGCCATCTCCCGAGGGAAAAAATGCACTACACTAACGGGACTAATTACCGAAGCAGTTGACGCGCCTGGAAACACGAAAAAATCAATCAATCAATTTTACGTTCAGTACGCCTCCCAGAACGTGCCTTCAAAATCTGAGAATCTCCTGAATGACTATTATAAATATATGATTACTTGACCACGTAATAGTAAGTTGACCACGTCCCCTACAGGTGCAACTCGATTACTCTACATGATCCCCAGTTAATGCAAAGGATGTAATGTTAAGATGCAAATTGGCAGTTTTCCCCAGAAAGGCTCATTCAAACCTTCAGGAAAGGAGATTAATTGTAGAACTGATGAACGAACGTAAGACGATGTTCCTTACGTAACAGTTTTAATAAATCCTAAGAATTCTATCAGAATTTTTTTTTCAATTTTCTTTATTTAAATATCTTTATATGTTCATTCTGAAGTGTTAAAATCATAAAGTAAGCCCGTAATATGGGTTAACTGTACCCCTCAAAAGGAGAAATGAACCCTTTTTCATAATACAGTTCAGTTATATCGACTTAACGCAGCAGAGAAACGTAAAGTCCGAACAGGATTTTACAGTCCGCCATCTGTCTCGAACAATCTGAACAAATGTGTAACTAAAAGATGCTGAATGGGTACTCTTTCTCCATACAAGAAGTACGCCTTATTTATATTATCTTTTCTTTTATAAAAATGGAATTTTAACAAGTATTGAACTACTCAAGGTCGATATCATAAGATACGGACAACTCGAGGTTAGTTATTTGACCTACATCAGTCTAATGACGATAATAACTATTCCAGCAGAAGACACCAAACTGTCTCCGGGGACGTTCCCTAATACACACACAGTTGATTGATTGATTGATTGATTGATTGATTGATTGATTGATTGATTAGTGATTCCGGGCGCGTGAACTGCTAAGTTCATTAGTCCTGTAAGTGTAGTGCACGTTTTTATCGCGAGAGATACGGGATTTTCCCAACCAGGTATTTCCCACCAGCGGGAGATAGCCCCACCCGGGATAAGCTCTAAGCTCCCGACAAGTGAGGTAGTGTAGTGCATGCGAGGGCATGTGAAAGTAAGTTAGGGGGCGAAGATAGGACAAGGAAGAGGAAGGGAAAAATCGTACGCTGTCCGTGGTCCGGCATTCACGTGGTGTTGTTCGGAGAAACCACCCGACCAGAGCAGCTGGCCGCTACAATTCTCCTCCATAGAGCGGCTGATTTCGACCCAGCTGTCTAGCTAGTGTCGATAATCGCAACACGAACCCTAGGACCTCCCGGTCAGAAGCACTGCATTGACATTTGCTGATGCCCTGAGCACATTAGCCGGTCACACATACGCACACCGTCCTTGCGCTCCCTGTGCAACGTGCAGAGTCGCCTCCAATAGCGCCGAGTCCGCGCGTGGGCGGGCGTTGCGTCGTCGGCGCCTGGCGTCACCCAGTTGCGCACGCGGCGGCGCCAGACCGCGTCGTCGCCGGAAAAACGTGTTGCAGGGGGCCGTGATAACCGTCGGAGGAGGCGTTGTGTGGCAAGACGCCTCGACCGCGGAGAATGACACTGCTCAGAGAGGTGGGACGTATCCTACAATTTCTCTCATTTGAATCGTACAGGGCTTCAAATCGATTTGTTTTGTTGTTGTTTTCTTTCACCTCGTAAATAATAACATTCGAAAATTTACACGCTTTATAAAAAGGAACTTAATATAATGTAATAAGAAGGAACATACCACTGACATACAATTACCTTTCGGAGACAATTCGGCAAGAGCATTAAATGTAATACGAGGCTACTTAACAACTGTACCGGGAAAATAACACTATAACTGATAATGATATCGCTAGCAAGCACATTGAAGAAATAGAAATCAAAATATCTTAAAACTAAGAGTAGTGTACGAAAATTGTAGCGAGTTCAACAATAAAGGATTCGTAAGGATTCCCAGGATTTGAATTACCAAAAATCAACGTGGAGAATCATGGTTTCTAATTTCGAACCCTTTCTGAAATTGAAAGTCGCGGACAGCCACGGCCAGGGCCGACTTCAGCAGGCCATTAGGCATTCAAAACGCTGGATCTTTTTAGTAATCGAACAAGACAAACTAAAAGACACGTGGGGAAGAACATTCCCACGTCTTGGGAGATAACGCAGAACCCGAAATAGAATTGTTTCTCGATTCGCGAGCACACTGACGCAAGAAACGAGTTCGCACACAGCGCTTCCAGGTCTCTAAACACCTGGCGTAAGAAATAATATTATTTGGCTTGTCATTATGATTTAGTCAATAAATTAGTCAAAAATTGCCTTTCCTATTTAAGAACTAAAAAATGTTTGTTCGAAAATTTATTAGGGGCCCTCGCGCAACTGACACCCAGTGCCTAGATTACCGAACAGGCTGAGTAGGCTGCTGTCTGGGGCGCGCAATTTCTGGGGGCGAACGAATTTCGGCGGATGCAAAATTTCATAAGGCGAACTTTTGAATGTTCTTTATATAAATATTTATTTTCCATATTTGCAAGAAAAGAAAGTGTTAATTAATCAAATATATCCATTGATATGTACAGATAAAACGAATACTATTGTACATTTTTTTAAATCAATATCGCGGTGAGAATTATTTATACGTATAATCAATTATTCATACGTACACGATATTTGCGTCGGTTACAAATACCGTACAACAATTTTTTATTGAAAATATTATAAATGTCTCTAATGTTATTTATACGTATAATCAATTATTCATACGTACACGATATTTGCGTCGTACAACAATTTTTTTATTGAAAATATTATAAATGTTTTAAAAAAAATTAAAAGGGCACTAAAACATTTGACAGCCTAGGGCGCACATAAGTCAAAGTCAGGCACTGCTAACACCCCTCTGAGATTGGGACTCCTGCGTAGGCGCCTGCGTAGTTCACCTAGGTGGAAATCCGCCCTTGGCCACGGCCGCTCGTCGCCGCGTCTTCTTCCTCCTCGGCCGCCGGCGCCCAGGCGTGGCAGCGTCCGACGGCAGACGCGTGGACCAGAAACAGGCGAGAGGAACGACGGTTCCGCCGAGAAATCGCGCCAGCCCTGAGATTGTGAAAGTGCGCCGTACCGTTGGGCGGCACGTACGGGACGACGCGACGAGCCGGCAGGCGTCGCTCGGCGACATGCGACGGACAGCAGCTGGGAGGACGGGTGGGACGTCGATGTTGATGTTTTTGTAACATCATCGATGTTTTAAACATCGATTTTTTCAAGTCCATGGTTTTGATCATCAATGTTTTGTGTTCTATATTTTATGTGGTTGATATTTTATTTTTTTTAATGAAAAAGTACCATCATATTAAACCTGTAATGATTCCCTGATATTCATGAATTGAACATACTTCAGACAAATGTGATTAAGAATGATAATAATTAAAATGGAGTTTTCATTTTGATTAATGAGGTCTTTATAATTTTTTAATAGCCAATCAGATGATAAAAGTGTTGTTAATATCCCTGTTATTTTTTCACTGTGCTTTTCAATTAAATCTCTAATATATATAAATAAACCTTCAAACTGAATTACCCAAAGTAAACATTAATGGTTACCAATTCAGTTTTAAAACATGGATGGTTTTGAGGCAATGTTTTATTAACATCGATGTTTTAATTTTGAACATCAATGTTTAGAAACATCGATGTTTTGCCGGCGATTTCGCATTCCTACTGCGGGTCGCCAACATTTCAATTCCGCGTGCGCCGGGAAATGCGTTGTTTTTGTAGTCGCTGATTACCATCAAAGGCGGGATGAGGACTGAATTTTTCATAAACTCGAGTACTAACGTGAATCCTCACCGGCTTTTGGATCTCGAATTCTTTACTATGCAAGATAAATAATAGTAACTCTATAAATAACTCTACATAAATAATTATAAAACAAGGAAACAAGACATTATGTGACAATTTTGAAGAAAAAAAAAGTTCTTGATTGTTAAATTAAATATATCTTATAATGCATTTCTTTCGTTTGAAAAAGAAAAAATGATTAATGTAGAAAACTACTTTTGCATTAACAACGTCACAGAAATATAAAGTCTCTAAACGTTTTCTGTCGTAAAAGCATAACAAATTATACTTTTGATTATTGAGAGAATCAAATAAAAAACAGTTTAAGGCTCGAGTTTTCAATATTCCTCTAGATTCTTGGGAGTTGATGATTTAACTGTTCTGTCCTTAATTAATTGTTTGTCGAAAATGAACTATTGCTGTAATCGACAATAATGAGAAGCTCAAAAGAGAAAGTTAACAAGACAAGCTTTTGACTTTGCAAGGGTCCAAACTCCACATAAAAATGGAATATAATTCTTCGAGGGTGGTCCTCTGTTTTAGACAAGTACGTGCTTTAGTTATACGTAAAGTAATTCATGCAAGTTACTCACCCGGACTACATGCATTGAAATCTCAAACATTAACAAAAATCAGCGAGAGTTCTCTGAGGTTGCACAAAGACGAGGTCAGGATAAAAACATCTGAGAATGTCACGTGAAAGTGACAATAGCAAACCTCGTGCCAAATTTCTTTGTGCTTCGCACTTGGGTAAAATGACAACGCCAGTGGTATCCCGGCACCCACTAACAGTTCAAGTTTTTCAGGCGGCGTCATTCTGCAATGTGGCAACCAACACGGCGCAAACAACTTAGGGGTGCGGCAGTCCTCCCACCTGTTGAATGCCATCTTATGTTTAAAGTGTTTGTGTAGTAACTGCGAGTGAAGCAGTTTGTTTACGAGTGTGGAGCGAGTTATCGGTCTCGTTATGGACTTGTTTATTTGTTGCATTTTTATCCACCCAATTCACGCGCCTAGCACGAGACGGATGTTAATGACGAGACAACCTTACAGAATTCAGGAGTAACATCAAACACCAACAAGAAATCATGAACGAAATTAAAATATTAGTGTAATGAGACCAGAGACGTCTGTAGTTTCTCCATCAACAGAAATTTGCACGAATTCGTATTAAACCACGTTTATCAAAAATCTGAAGTGCCCAGTCATTTTACCTCGCCTCGTAAGTATTCTAATGTATTATCAGAGTGAAGTGATGCTTTGGACAATTGATCATCGTGCATATCGTAGCAACTGTACAATAACTCATGTTCCAACTATTTTACACTGTCAGCCTTGCGGAATCATTACTAAAATTCCTCTTCGAACTAGATACATTTAGCTACATGCAACATTCATGAAGGCGGATGTCAGCAGGGATTTGTCTCAAGTCGATGAAGTTTCCACGAACCACAAACATACAAACATTTAACGGAATGCAAACTGAATGAAACTGATGACTTAAGATTTTTTGGCAGCGGTACGTAATAAAATTACTCCCAACAGCATCTATAATAATTAATCTACTCTACAAAACTATTATAAACATTCTGAGTGTATTACATCGATATACTGTCGTTCACAGTCCCCCCGTAGATTGTCCGTTTATAATAAAATTAACGATTTTCATCACAATTGAACCAATGATATTCAACCAACACCAATGAATGTCAAGAAATGTAATATATGCAAACCAACGCAATAATTTTAAGAAAAGATATTGACCAATACTACGAATTTTAAATTTGGTAATAATCACTGCCTGATTCGACAGGTGTTCCACTGAGTGGGCTCACCTCAGGCTGTACGTGACGCTGTCAGTGTGATCAATTGACTGATGTGTTCACAGCGAGTACTACCTCACCGTCTGCAGGGGCGTTCAGAGAAAACAAGGGGCTGGGGGCAGTAGATCCATGGGAGACCCTTATTTCCAACAAAATTCCCCTTTATTATTATTATTATTATTATTATTATTATTATTATTATATGTTATTCTATTATAAATGTATATTTCAATAAGTTAATTTTTTTTTCAAAAAATATATTGAAGAAAATACATTTTGTACAAATTTTTGGGACCTCAGTTAAGTGGGGGCCTGAGGCAAGCAGCCCTACCCTCTGAACGCCCCTGCTACTCTGACTGAACGTGGGTATTTGATCTTAGTCATTTGTACCCGTGTGTTCATGTGTCGGCACCCATCGTCAAGAATTGTCACTCACTTTAAAGAGCCTCCGATTAAATATTACAACACCCGAAAATGATGGAATGGGAAATATTTTAGCACAATGATCCATGATTTTAAATGCGGTAATTCTACAAAAGAAGTAATGGTAACTCTCATCTCCAAATCAGCGTTTTCCTTCAGTTACTGTATCAGGATTGGAGTTACTTCGAGAATACTAAAAAATATCCAGACGAAGAGGGAAAGAAACAAAGCCTACAACTGATGAAATGCACTTATTGTTGATAATGACAATTGAATTTGTCAATTTTGTACATGCCCAATAATGACAGCAAGTTTTCACTAGTGAGTACGCAGAATGTGGTGTTCCTCTCACAGTGACGAACGTCTACGGCGCGCTATTTAAGTGACAGGTCAAGATACTGGACAAAACCGCAAGGGACGGGTTTGAAACGACGCGAAGTTCGAAAGCTAAACTTTCTGCGGAGTTAATACATTCCAACATTGTAATCTTAACATTTCCTTAAATTGCCTAAGGAAATACCACAGCTGAAAACAAATGAAATATATTTATTAAACGACCATTTCACGTCATAATGAAAACCGAAGTTATTTCATGACAAGGATATCACGTGGCAAATGTTAAATCTAGCCGCTGAGCACAACATTTTCAGTTTCGGCCCACACAATTAAGCTGTTTTTAGTAACATAACATTCGACAGTGTTTTAATAATTACTTGCAAAAAAAGAAAACAAAAAGCTGAAATTCGATATCCCTACTGAATCAACCCAGAAGTACTTTACTGATTGTTTCTAAAAACATCAAGGCGAATTACTAAATCCAACGTACATTTCAAAAAGCTATATGTGCAACTACGATAGACCAACACCGAAACAACATTTTTTATTAATGAGTTCGCGTACAAATAACATTTTCATGGTTTCTAATCTCAATGGCCAGCACATACATCACGTCCAACAAAATATTCCAATATAGTGCATGGCAATATTTAATACAATAAAGCATGTACTTACTTCATCCGAAGGAAAGTCATAGCATTCAGCTATCTTCTGGTACAGTTCCCTCACATTGGTAAATCCACTAATAAGGCCAGTAGGACTTCCTTGAGCTTGTTGGACATGAAAAACGAGTTTGGGTGGAGAAGTAGGGACACTAGATGGTTTCTCTGGGGACTTCGTAACTTGAGGCAATTGTTCTTGAGGATCTCCTTTCACAGAGTCCTTTTTGCCTTTTTGTTTGAATATCGGCATATTTACGGTCTTGCAGACGAGTTGGAAACACTACACAGCAATTCACGTACGAATCGTAAGATGAGGATACAACTACTGATAAAAATTTGTTTTATCGCACTCAAGCGTTATATCAAATCATTCTATTTATCTGTTATCTACAATCACCCCGTATCTTTAGGAATGTCATTCCAAAGTTCACATCCACGTCGGCCACGAGCACTTCCAAACACCTGTGAAGTAAGACTCACACTGACAGCGTCACGTACAGCCTGAGGTGAGCCCACTCAGTGGAACACCTGTCGAAGTGCCTGCAC
Source organism: Teleogryllus oceanicus (assembly GCA_964035755.1). NCBI lineage: Eukaryota > Metazoa > Arthropoda > Insecta > Orthoptera > Gryllidae > Teleogryllus > Teleogryllus oceanicus. The sequence goes on from CAXIVR010000007.1 coordinate 114,838,026, forward strand.
TCTAACGGCGTTCTTCTGAACTCCGAGAACGCAAGAGACGACAGTCATCTACCTCAGTGACGGAAACCTCTCAAAGCTTGTAATGAAAATGTGTTCCTTCCGAGTTCTTTTTAAAGAGTATTATTTCCTAAAAAGTCATTCATTTTCACTTCCAGGGTCCCGAAATACTGAAAGGTACATCAAGTCTAGGGGAGAAGCGATGTAGTATACCTTGTTCGTAACAATTTGCAGAGAATTTGGAGTATGCAGTAATTATTGTGAGTACTCAGTGCGAGTGTCAAGATATGGTTTTTCGGAATTGTATTAGGCCTTTTAGACCAGCTTTGTCTGTCGCGGGAAAAAGTTTTCAATCATTAGAAGATAAACCGGTGTTTACTGCTGCGTTACGAAGGGATCGCGTTATCATCGTACTTCCGAGCTATTATATTTCTCGATAATTGTCAGGAGTGCAGATTGCAGTTCCCTCATCTTTTTCACGTTAATAAATTTGCAATTCCCTAGTCTCTTTCACTTTCATAAATGAGTATCTTTTAAAATGATACTTAAATGTTCAGTAATAAAACAAGTACCCGTATCGTATAGAAACAGTGGCACTTATCAGCAATTCGATTCAATGAGAAATAGTTTACAAGGTCAGTTATTTGCCACCTTATTATTTAAAACAGCTGAAACCATTACATGGTGTCTTGAAATTGTCAATCTAGAGCATACAGAATTGCTATAGAAATTGTTCAAGAATGTAGTGAAGGCTTCTCATATCCAAAATATTAAAATGGTTTCTAATACAACAATGGTATTCACGCACTTTCTTGAGACTTGGAATATCTACCCCCACTCCTTTGCCAACAGTTGAATTAAATGATAGAAACGAACGTTGTAGACAGTGATAAATGTTTGTTCCCATGTAATAGAAACTTATTTTGCATTGAAAAGCTGAGAAATCCAACATAAAATTCTTTGGTCAAAATAACCAAACTTCCCACCCTCACTGGCAAAGCAAGGACTCAAGAAAAACATGTGTGGGGATAATACCAGTACCTGACATACCAGTTCACGGATACATTCAACAAAAAACCACACAGGAAGGGAGTAGGAAAGTGTTGTAAGTAATCAACTGCAATCCTATTGTCAATTATATTTAATATTTTTGTTGCATTCTTATACTTGCAAGGAAAGAAACCAATTTCTTGGAATAAAACTGCAAATAAGTTTGCATTTGTATTGTGTAATTTTTTTAAACATTTATATCACAAAAAAAGAGGTTATCTAAAACTTACTGTACAACCTCTTTACACTAACACTAAGCTTAGAACTATGAAAAATTACACACAATCTTTCACGACTAATATTCACCTCAAACCAAGTAAAAAAACAACAACAAAGGAACATATCTGTTTACGAAAATGTTTCTGCAAACCAGTCCGTCCATTACATGTCAATTCTAGGGAAAGTTAACAGACTCAAGCAGGTGAGAAACTTCAAATGAAACACTATTTAATCAACATTTTTTTATTTAGCAATTGTTACATTGATACATTTATGCAGCAGATTTACGGGGAGCAGGCTTGCCACCTTCACGGAACCCATTCCTACATTAAAACAAAAAAAGCAAATTAGTTAATGGTACAGAAATTAATATCAGCAAATGTTATATCAAATTCAATATTAAACAACTGAACTGCACAAAAGATTTGAAATTTATCTATTATGCTAGTCTTAAGAACCAATCAGCTCTATTGTATTTTATCTCCACATACAAAATAAAAATTACAATGAAATAAAATGTTAGGCATTCCTCCTTTGCCAGGATGGCCACTTCTTCCTGGAAATAATTTCCACAATTTTCCTGGTTTTCCTGTGTATTTTATTTATTTTTCACTGATAACATTTGTAGAGTAAATTACACTTTTTGTATAAAAAAAAAGGCAAACCTGATATTAATTTGTCAGCCCTGATTTCACCATGAACAGATGAAAATTTTAAAATTCTGAATAAAAATTAGTCACATTTTTCTACACCAATCTCTTTTAAAAAATAACATTTACTTATATAACAGTCCTTTTCCCTAGTTTCTAATAACTCTTCTACAAATTATCTTACTTTTCCACAGCAATGAAATTCACTGATTTTTTTATAGTTTTTCTAGAAAGTGGCCACTGTGCCTAAACATTAGCCCACCATTGTAATATCCTGTGATATCAATGAATGTCAAAGTTTGATTCTTGGATAGTGAATCTTCGACTGCACCACAATCTAAATGGTTGTAGAGCTCCCCCAATTTTCTGGCTTCAGTATTAGCTACACATGATCCAAACAGCTACATCACTACTTTACTCTTTTTACAAAATAATGATATTGTCTTTCATATCCTACAAGAATAAGAAACATATTAACCAAACTAAAATAGAAACTCTAGCCTCCACATTTGTTTGTTCAATACCTTGCTATTATCCCCACATGTTTTCTTGAGCCCTCACTCCGCTAGTTGCAAGTGGTGTGGGGAGTTTGATTATGTAGCCAAAAGGAATTTTAAATCAAATTTGTAGATCCTTTTTCAATGCCAAATAGTTTCTATTACAAGGGAGTGAATATTTCTTATTATCACATTTTGTCTATGATGTTCATTGCTATCATTTATTCTTAATTCAACTAATGTTGACATGAAAGTGGAGGTAGGTATTTTGAGGCTCAAGAAAACATGTGCATGTAATACACAGTCCATTACACTGAATTCAGAGCACCATTTCAGACTTTTACTACAAATATTACAGCACTCTTTTGCATCTTTGCAGTAAATATTTAACACAAATCTTGCAACATACAATCATAGCAAGTGATGGAAGATATTTTTATTGCTTTACCAAATAAACTACTTGGTACTACATACACAGCTGAAGCTATGCTAACACTTCTCAAAATTGTATTTCTTACTGCATTCACATAAGCATTTTGTAATAGCATTTAAGAAACATCTCCTTAGTTCCAGAAGAATTGTTCTCCTTGTAATCATTACAATCATTTAGACAGGAAAATTGACACTTCCAATGTTTAATCAATTTAATTAAATACAATACTTAAAGGTAATGGATGACCATTGCCTAAAAGAAACTACGCATGGACTGAAGTTAATATTTACAAGTAAATTTATATCTTGAAATTATTTCCTTTGGTGACATTTAGTCTTTTCAAAAATTTGTTTTCTACATTAAAAAATTGCCAGGAAGTAGAGGTCACCCAAATTTTCAAGCAACATTTAGTTTCTTTTACTTTTGTCTGTAAAAGTAATGAACTGAAAGAATTATATCAGAACTTACTGGAAGACAAACTGACCACTCACAAAAAACAATTTAAGAAAAAACATTTTCACAATATAAATGCCACTGCCAATTTTATGTTACAAAAGAGGTAAAATATGACTAGCTTAAAGGAGATCATCCGCTTTTGGCAAATTCTCATTCATAAATACAGCATTCAACATCATTTTGAATAATCAAAACCTGACAAATCAAATCCCAAGTGTCCAAGCTCATTCCTAAAAAGCTACTTTAATCTTGCACTATTCTTTGAAATGGAACATCAATATATCACGATTTAAAATAAAATATTAATTATTTGATATAAAAGCCCTTCAACTGTTGAGGTAGTTATGCCCATAGATGATTTAGTAGAATATTGCAAAAGGTAATTTTAAGAAACATGATCCAGGAAAAGGCAGGGAAAGTAGAGAAGACCTCCCCAGAGCGTTGTAGTTTTACATACATAAATGTTTAAATACTGACCAAGTGCAGAGAAAGTTATCAGTTAGTTTCATGCCTATGATCGAAGGCTTAATTCCCTGATAAATCATAAGATACTAAAAACAAAGAATTAACACTAAGAAAGGCTGATTTGCTACAAGCTGCAAGAGGCTTTCAAAAGTAAAATTAGGCTGAATATAAGCCTCTACCTTGATTTAATTCACGAAATTTGTATAGTAGTAGAACTACTACTCGCTTCAAGATTACTTCAACGTTTAATTAGTCTGAGAGCAATCACAATAGCATTTTAATACTTCACCTAAAACTATAATTGGCAATAAAGGGAAACCAATATTAACCCTACATTATCAATCCCTCTCTGAACACCTGAATTGTCGTCTCATGCCCAAGGGTAGCACTGCAATGGCAGTTTTTGCCTTAGCACGCTCTCGTGTGCAAGGCACCTATTATTTTGAAGAACAGTAGCTCTTCTGAGTGATTACTGCTTTTGGAATCTCTCTCAGCTCACTATATCCACTTCAAACCCTAAATTCCAAAGATTTTTCATGTTCAGACAGGATTGTTCATTGAAACTCTCCAAGAAAATAGCCAGGAACTGTGATAGAACAGCAGTGCCAGTCCACAATGTGTTAAACACGAAATTTTTTATCTCAAAAGGCCCAATATGCATCTTGCTTCAAACCTTTTTAGTTCAGAAACATTTTAACACAAAAATCATAATTATATTCAATAAGTTACATCTAATAATGTATTATTCTACAAATTAAGGACCTTTTCCGTTATACGTGTACCAGTTCACTAAGCAAAAGATTCAGTTCCTTTGACACGAGACATTTTGGAACCTATTCTCAGCAATGTGAACAGATGAACATTGCGATACCAGTCAAAATTTACACGGTCCATTTACACTTTAGTTTTACATAAATATAGTATTATTAGATTTTAATAGTAATTATACTACTGTATTACTAATTTATTAGTGCTCTATTGGCTACTGTCGCTCCAAATTCCCCCACAACCCACAATTCAACTAATTTAATCTTACTAGTTAATAAATCTGAAGTTTAAAGTGGACACACTTCCTTTGATCTGTGAAGTGATTATTCATATTTTTTAAGGCTAGATATCTAATTTTATTGTCAACAAATTTTATAACCAACGCATTTTAACACCTGTTAGATCCAATGCGCTACGTTCACAAGGGCCTACCGGCCCTCACACTCAAGACCTGGTTCGCACCTCCGCTCTCACTCTGTTTTATAAGCATTTAAATCACATTTAAGAGAATTCCTTTTAAGGGTGTAGTAAATAGGTAAAACAAAAAGTAACTCGCCTATTAATTTGCATTACATATTTTTGTGATGTGTTGTAGGAATTTTTCATCTCGATAGACAATACAAACCAACTTAAAAAGACTTGCAGGGCGAAAAAACACAAATTCCACACCAATACAATGAGAAACGTATCTTGAAACGTTTATTTGTTTATGAAACAATTGAATAATTGTAATTTCTCATTACAAAAAGCCAATATGAATTTCCTAAAACTTTGTGAAGTTACAAATGGAGGAAAAAGAAATAGATTTCTTCAAGGAAAAAGGAATATTACATAATTTATTATATTACACAGTTTTATTTACATCCTTTTTACATCACCATGCTTGCATGGTGAATTTCTCTAAGATGAAGTTCTCGTGTTGTTAGCTGAAATTGGTGTACTATCAAATATTAAGTGAAAGGTGGAATTGCATGTTTTTTCTGCACTGTAAGTCTTTTAAATTGGAGCGTATTGTCTACCAAGATGAACAATTTCTACAACACATCGCAAAAATATGTAATTCGAAGCAAAAGGTAAGTAATTTTTCTAATGTCTATTTATTTATTACGTAATTCTTGAAAGTGAGTGTTCCCTTCAAAATAAATTCTCTACAAAGTGAAATTTTATGTAAAACTAACATTTAAATGTTGACATGTATCACAGCGTTCTATTCGTTTACATTGTAGGAAACAGATTCTTTTAGGGTGAACAAAATTTCTCGTGTCAAAGGAACAATCTCTCACCTAGTGAACTTGTATATGTATAACAGAAAAGATCCCAAATTAATATTGAGTGATATGGAATGAAGTTTGATATCAACTTAACAAAGCTATAATACAGACCTTAAGGTAATTGATAAAACCAAAAGCAATACTTTAAAGCCCCAAAAAATACTTTAAAAGGAAGTGAAAGCTGTTCAAAACTAAGAACCTAACTATTATTGACTCTCTGCGTATAAGCTATGCTGTACAAATCAAGCTTTTGTCAGCACTATCCTTAAATATAATTGAAATTGCCACGAACTGAAAATTTTGTATCATACACAACAATTTGACAATTTACTTTCGATGCAACCAATGCAGACTGACATTCAATTACATAAAAGTGCAGAGCCAAAGTACTTAATAGAATTGCAAACTTCTGAAAATAAAATACCAAATTTCATAGAAACCTTGTTCTTCTAGAGCCAAAAAAACTAATCAATTACTTACAAATAATGAGAATGTTTCGTTTGTGCTTACAAGGCATTGTTGCATCATAATGAATCATTGTGTGTAACTATTTGGTGCACAAATGTACTACCGTAACAATATTATGTAAATTCTCTTAGTTTTCTAAATATTTTATAACTGCTATGGATACCCCTTACCTAAATCGGCGTCGCACTATCTTCAGAGTGCGCAGTCTGCCAGTACCAGTAGTCTTCCTTCGTTGAGCCTTCACGCTCCAATTATCTATAACACAAACAAAATCGTTCAATTCCTTAGCAAATACCACCCAAAATTCACGCAAGATTTGTAAACTTACAATGCCTTAGCTTAGGACTAGGATATCCGCATTGCGCACACTTGGACTTCTGGATGTGATACGACGATCTTCCACAGCGGCGACACAACGTGTGTGTCTTATTGCGCCGTTTACCAAAACTTGACGTACCTTTCGTCTAAAAGACACAAGAAGTATTATTAAAACATTTTCGAGTGTGGAAAAACATCAATCATAAAATCACCACGCTGTGTTAAAATATTTCCATCAATAAAATTCAACTAAACAAAAGCAATTAAACGATAAAAGCATGCATTAAAATGTATAAAAGTATCAGATTGTAACAAACCATTATAACTTATTAACCGATCGCCACTTAAATCGAGGATAACACTGGCCACAACACACTTACCATTTCTGTCTTCTACACGTCCTAACAGCAAAATGGAACCATGGAAATCACTGATTTACAGAGCCTGCTTACAGGAAGTGCTACACACGATCAAATAAGCTCTGGAAGAGCTACAATTTTTTAAACTTTGATATACTATTTAAAATATACTAATTAAATAATAAAATATCGCCAAAAATTGTTATTTTTAATTTCATATTTAGATTAATACATATGTAAATATTCAAAATCGTCCACAAATGTAAAGACTGTGAAATATGTATGTTCTGTGTTCAGCTTGAAACTCCACCTCTGGCTCTAGCTCATACTACACACTCTTCTCTGGCTATTTCAAGTTTAAAATTTCGATCTTCATTAAAACCCACGGTGTAGATATTTCTAATTAAAATAAATCTTTTAAACATCGCAAAATGCGTAAGTTCAACTTAACCTAAGCCAAAAATTTTGTTCTTAATTTTTGTTTTTTGTTTTTTTTTCAAAATTGGGGGTAATGTACAGATTCCTCACAATAGTAGTGTTTTTTTTGTTTTTTTTCTCCCTTTCAAAATTCAAAATTTATTGCTTATTTATCCTTGAAAATAGATTTTATTACATGGGAGTTTTTTTTGTTTGTTTGTTTTTTCTCCCTTTCAAAATTCAAAATTTATTGCTTATTTATCCTTGAAAATAGATTTTACTACCTGGGAGTTTTTGTTGTTGTTTTTTCTCCCTTTCAAAATTCAAAATTTAAGTAGTATATGACTTAGTGTAGGGATCACAGAATTTTGAAAATGTGCACACAATTCACTTTTCCCCATAGCACGTCATACGCAGTTTTTAACTGTTTTTTGGCGTAAAATAAATAAATAAATAGTGACCTGCAGTTGACTTCGAACCAAATCATTCAATTTTGTAAAAGTGCACGAAGATTTTCACGAAAATTGATCTTTTTTTCTTTAAATGCTTGGTAGACAATACACAAAACACTCGTCACTTGCCTTGTAAACCAATTTGATGAATATATGATTCTTCAAAAAAGTACATGAAAATGAGCGGAAAAATCGCGCATGTTGTTAATTTTTACAGTATATGTGTAGGGGCGGACTTACACACGTCGCCACCCTGGGCTCCATTAATTTGGCCGCCCCTTGAAAATGTATATTTATAAAAAAAAAAAGAGATGAAGATTTGTGTAAAAATGTGTGTGTGTGTGTGTGTGTGTGTGTGTGTGCGTGTGTGTGTGCGTGCGTGTGTGTGTATGTGTGTGTGAGTGTGTGTGTGTGTGTACAAACATACTTCTATAATTAGTATATAGGTGAGCCACTAACTTTAGCACCTGCTGTAACATTTGAATGATTAAAGTTATTGCAATGCACTTTTCAGGGAAGTGCATGAGGGAATGGGGTTAATTGATATGTGTTTTGTATGCGCACGCAGTATACTCTTTGCGTGCACGTTTTCTTGTGCACTGAAACCCCTTCCTTCACTCCTTTGCCAACATTAGTTGAATTAAAAATAAATTACGAAAACAAGTAAACAAAATCCCATAACTAGACATGTTCCCTCCCGTGTAATAGAAACTATTTTGGATCGAAAAACAAGTCATAAATTTGATATAAAATTCCTTCTGTGAAAAGAACCAATCCCCCCACTCCTCTCTCAACTACCGAAGCGATGGCTCAAGGAAACGTGCGCGGATAATACCTATTCCTATTTATTTTATCACTTGTGTTTTACGATAATTGAAGCAACTTTTTTCAAATGGAACTATACCTATTTGTTCAGTCTATCATGACGAGTGTAAAATCCGAATCCAATGTTATACATTTTGTCATATATGAGATAAGGATTATTTTTAGTAATTTTGATGTTTTGCGACTAGCCTCTAAGAGATATTTTGAATGTAACATTCCGCCACATCAGAGATATACTCTTTGCGCCACATAAGGTCTCGTAGCGCTCCACCGTGGTGGAAATAACTCCATGCACTCCACCAGCAAACGCGCACTCGGGGAAGGTAACAGATCTTAGTACTTCACGATACGAAATACATTCCAAATATTCACAAAACTGTTGCACTTCGCTTCCTGAACTCTGCTTTCCATGCTTCCGCACTTTCAGATTTTTTGAGGATTGAAAATACGTATTTGTCATAAGTAGTATGCAAAACTTACCTCCCCCGCCCCCATCTGCTTCGTGGAAACCGCGTCATTGGAATCATGGATGGGGTATGTAGTATGTCAAGCAGAAGGAACTTCAACCATATGCTTACTCGTGTTTCATAGACTCCATGCGTAGCTCAATTTAAAAAATCCAGATCATTGTCTTATCCCTTTTCTGGATTTGGGAGGAGGGACGTATGCTCCCTTCTCCCCCCCTCTTTCTATCAAAGGCTTCACATTACTATTAACTTGAGCGCCGGCCCTCCTAAACAACGTTGTATATAATACGGGAAAACTATATATTTCGGATGAAACTAGCTGATAATTGCTTCTGTAGGTGTAAAACTTTCTTTGAGCCTCTCCGAATCCATCTTAAGACCATTAATCCATCTTAATCCATCTTTGACAACGTACACTGCTCGGAAAACGCTTGAAGAATGGAATTTTAAACATTATAACGAATTTTTATTTCACATATTTCCTATTTTTCTTATGTATTTTTGAAAAAGTAACTATATATATATATATATATATATATATATATATATATATACATATATATATATATATATATATATATATATATATCACACACATATATATACATATATATTGAGATATACAAAATTCCCTCTCTCTACATTTATATCTGCTAAAGATCTTAGCGTCCGGCTTGCTGGGTCAATGGGTCACGATATATTATAATCCTTATTACCTCTATAATGGATTATAGGATCCGTCGACTATACAGCGCAGCTGGGAATCTGAAATAGAATGATTCTATTCCTAGTTCATTTCTGTTTGGATTGACTAAATGAAAGATCACTTTCTTTTCTAAAGAACAAAATTCAACAAAGTTTATTTTTACGCTTTTAGCAAACAATTTAGTGAATTTACATTTTTTAGGCCTTTGATCAAGATATCTTTCAATTTTCAATTTATACCGCGGTTAACTTATCTTTTCTTCGTTGATGTCTCTCGTAGATTTATCAGTCGAAATATCTTGCGAGCTTGCCGTAGTCCAAAGTTCCACGAAATCCTCTTCTGCCCCTATCCAAGCTGGTCTCAAACTATCAAAATTATCAGTCCCGTTCCCCCTTCCCCCGACAAAGTTCCAATTTATCAATATTGCTTCCACATGAAAATATCTGCAATATCATTCACTGTCCTTACAATTTCACTGATAACCCAATTCTATCTAGATTGTACTCGTTCCCTCTCACGAACCTACGATCAGTTCAGAAGCGCGTTGCCGAGCAGAATGAAATCTTCCTGTATGATTCATCCCTCGAAGACTTCGTATTAAACTATCTTCATTTTTTTTAATAACATTTGACCGTCCTTCTCTCACCCAGCCAATCCATACGTTCGTTATATTTTGGTGTAGCTGACCTTTTGATCGTCTAAACTTCTTCGCCCAATCCCAAATTTTCTACTTTCGGCACCAAGCCATCTCTTAATGCATTTAGAAAAACAAAAACTACATTGTTTATTCACGGTCGTTGCTAAGCTCTAGCTCTCGTGATATTTCGTAATGCATGTTCCACCATATTGTCTACAAATAAATGTTAGTTTATTTTAACGTGACATATCGGTATGTCACAATATATATATATATATATATATATATATATATATATATATATATATATTTAATCAAAAATAAAATATATCCAAAAATACTAAATAAAGGTACGTTACTACATTACAGTAAATTACTTTAGCATGTGTTAAAATGTTCACATCCACGCAAACATCTGCAGGCACTTTTGAAAAGATTTCTTAACTGCAGGCAGTGTTTCTCATTTAACTTCAGAACATGCAGCTACAATGCGTCTACGCATATCTTGTGGTGTATACTTGGGTTTTTCTAATGTGGCGGCTGAGGGTAGTAGCTCAAAGATGGAATTTGGCACGACTTTTCGAGTCTTTCTCAGTCCTACCGCAAGACGTCGCATGATCGCGACTGCATCAAGCAGTGCTGCAGATCAAGCGACTCTGGCGGCATGACTGAGAATGAGTCAAAAAGTCGTGCCAAATTCCATCTTGCAGATACTACCCTCAGCCGCCACGTTAGAAAAACCCAAGTATAGTTGGAACCTCGGTACAGGTGATTTTTAAGAAAACCCCAAGGGAAAAAATCTAGTGGTGTAAAGTTTGGAGAACGCGCGGGCCAACACGTCCTATCCAACATTTGAACTTAATGTTCAAAAATTTTGTCGCCACGTTTGAGTGGTGTGCAAGGCATCCGTCATGCTGAAACCACATATTCATACGTTTCTCCAACTTTACATTTTCTAGAAGTGTTGGTAGAATCTTGGACAGGAAATTCTATATATCGTACCATTTAAAGTATTTTCCCAAAAAGATGGTCCTCCCACTATTCCACTCCACACATTCACTCTGCATTGGCGCTGGTTCAGTGTTGCCAGACATACGATAATTATCGTACATGTACGATTATTCATTATGATGTACGATTATCGTATAGATAAAAGTACAATAATGTGACCAATTGAAGCCGCTGATCGGGGGATCTATTCTTGAAACTATCGCTCTCGTGCGATATGCGATTATCGCATTTTTTAACGTGCGTTTCCACATTAACAATAGACCCTTAAAAAACGGCACTTAAGGTGGTTCGAGCGAGATACGTGTTATGTTTAACATGCCTTTTTTATTCTTTATATCAAAAGGTGAGAGGTTGTTCTATGTTCTGGTAGAGTTTAAATGGTTTTTACCGTCTAGTTTTTGCGAAATGAGACCGTAAAGTTTGTCGTTTTAACATGTCTTAGGCGACGTAACAGATGACCTGAATTTTAAAATTGTGGAAAACTAACTGTTGAAATTGTTTTTAAAAACTGTTCCTTTGGTAGCTAGCATTTCGAAAAATCAATGTGCGTAATTTGAAGGACATTCACCGTTTCAAATGGGAGAATTTTGCAAAATTATAAGCTATAATCAATCCAAAGAGAGACGTTACGCCCTTCCTAGAGGGTCGGGACGGTAACGCGCAACTCGGCAACACTGTGCGCGTAGCGCGCTTCATTCAAATTGAGTGACAGGCCGCTTGCTATACAGCACAGTTCCGTGTGGCCGCTAAGTGCAATGCAGCCACACTTCCCTGCTGTGGAGCCATCCCTATCCTTGCGGACATCTATGGCTGATCTGAAAAATGGAAAAAACGTGGTCAGGAAAGACAATAGCCGTTCGGCGCGCTTGTGGCGTTGTTTACCGCAATTTTCTTGCCAGTATTGGCGTTAAGCCCGTTTTATTCTAGCATATCTCGCGAGCGTTTGTACGTTGCCGAAGTGTCCGGCTCGTACAGGGCTAAATTTGCAATTAGTTGGTTATTTGATTGATCTAATTTTGAAAAGAAAATTTTTAGCTAATTCTTTGAAATGTTCTTCTAAGAGTGGGATTTTTAAAACTGAGTGAATTTCTGTATTTTTTATGAAAAGTGGTGCGCAAAGAATTTTCCGTAGGCACGCATTTTGAACTATTTGCAGCTTCTGTAAATGCGCATGCGCCGCGATTCCCCAACTTGGGCAGGCGTAGTCCATAATGGGCCTAATCATTACTTTGAGAGTGACAGGTCTTCGGCAAGAGATCTTACATTCCTCTGGGTCTTCTGGGCGCGATTAAAAGATCCTCACTAATGGAAAAAATTTCCTTCGATATGAATCAGATATTGATGGAATGACATGGATATAATGACTTGTGCAATCTGAATGAAAACTTAATTCAATTATTATTCCAAATTAATCACTTTGATATCACTCTCTATGAGCAAATGGGTGATTTTAATTTTTTTATCTTCACTACAGCATTATTATTTCATATTGTGTTGTATGTAAACTTTTTGACTTTTGCTCCTGAAAAATAATTACCTATTTATTTTATTTGAGTGATTAATTAATTATTCGAAAATGATTCATATCTTTTATTATGCGAGATACACAGTAGAAGTCATTGCCTTCTACACCACAGTTGCAGGATACACGGGACTCAAAGCAGCAACCTTTAGCGTAGGTTATCACCTCAATGAACAATGGTATCAAATGTGTAGAAATTATAAAATATTGTTTATGCTTGTGTTATTATCAACCATTCAAGGTATAGGTAATTTAGAATAAAAAGGTAACAATATGCGTACGCTTTAATTGTGAATCCGCCATTACGGTCCCCCCTCTGCTACGACATGCTGCTGAAATTCAATGTTTGAACCATGGTGGAAATAACACCATGGCTTCCACCATAGTTTAACTATCCCAACTGGAGTACTATGCATGTACTCTCCCGATCAGCAATTTCAATTTGTAATATAATAATTTGTATATGATTTAAATAAATTCAACAAAGATTTTCAAGCTGAAAGAGTTATTCTTACAAATTTACACTCCAAAATGGTTTTGGCTTTCAAAGATTTACTTGGTTGCTTCATGAATCGTCAACATATAGTCAGAACAAACTTGCAAGACATAGATCCTAGAGCATTTGAAGAATACGTGCCACTTGAGAATTTTTAACTCGGAGTTGGTGTAATGAAGCACATGGAACGAGAATATATACAATGTTCCCCTAATCTCATTGTAGACTACAAGAAACGGCTGCCGAGAATTCCTGATTACTGGCTGTATACAACTTCAACAGCGATATGATTTTGAAGATCCAGTTCTTTCTTCAATATCCATTCTGACACCAGACAGAGCGTTATCACCTTCAGAGAAGGATGTAACACCTTCAATAATCCCGTTGGCCAAAAACGTTCCACGAATTCTTGCTGTCGACGACAAACTTAAAAACCTAGATGCCGAGTGGAGACATGCCGTTATTTGAATTTCCCGAGGAGATAAGAAAGGAAACTGAAGTTGACTTTTTTGGCATAAAGTTAATAGATTGATTTATATTTTACTTTTATATTTATTATTAAATACAAAATAAATATCTCTCTCGTGTTTAATTTCAGGTCTTAAATTACAAGGACGCAACAGGTGTGGCTTATTTCAACGTGCTTCCACTCATGGTGGAAATAACATTATTTCCACCTTATTTCCACCATGCTTCCACTATTTGCATTAGGTGTATTGTCGTTACCACATGCCAATACTCAATGCGAGCGGGTTTTCAGTAAAGTCGATTTGTCAAAAACCAAAATTCACAATCGTTTGAATACATCGACGATAACTGGTGTTTTGTTGAGCGGTGAGTGTATCAAAGGCACGCAACAGAAACAATGCTGTCAAAATTTTGAAATTACAAAATCAATGACAGCGGATAATATATATCCTAAAGACAAAACTGAAATACTAGAAGAAGAACTGAGTGATGAAGATGTTTAAAATTAAAGTTGTGTTAATGTTTGTTACGTTGTCATTTTTATCTTTTAAGAGATGTCATTATTATAAAAGTGACGTCAGAGTCGATTCTAAGTTTCTAAAAAAACTTCTGTTCAACTGAAACGCCACTATAAATTTACTACTAAGATTCCGGCAAATTTATTAGTGGAGTTTTCAATCAAGTAGAAGTGCGGTATAATCAGTTCGACTCTGTATATCAAGTAAAAAAACTTTTATTATTTTGATTTGTTATATATTATATGTATGCATACATATTAACAAAAGTTAAGGTAATAAGAATATATTATATTAGTTGTATCCCCATTGCATTCATTCTCAATTAGAAATGCCGTTAAAGAAAATAATTTAAGTAATATGTTTGAAAAAAATCATTAAAAAATACGATAATTTTTACACTATTTTATTAATGTACTGAGATATACAAAATTTCTCTACATGAATATCTGCCAAAGATCTTAGCGTCCGGCTTGCTGGGTCAATGGGTCACGATATATTATAATCCTTATTACCTTTATAATGGATTATAGGATCCGCTGACTATACAGCGCAGCTGGGAATCTGAAATAGAATGATTCTATTCCTAGTTCATTTCTGTTTGGATTGACTAAATGAAAGATCACTTTCTTTTCTAAAGAACAAAATTTAACAAAGTTTATTGTTACCTTTTTAGCAAACAATTTAGTGAATTTATGTTATGCCTTTGATCAAGATATCTTTGAATTTACAATTTTATACCGTGGTTAACTTATCTATTCTTCGTTGATGTCCCTCGTAGACTTCTCAGTCGAAATATCTTGCGAGTTTGCCGTAGTCCAAAGTCCCAAGAAATCCTCTTCTGCCCCTATCCAAGCTGGTCTCAAACTATCAAAATTATCAGTCCGATTACGTCCTATGACATAGTCCCGAAATCTATTACTCGATTACCACTCCCGACAAAGTCCCAATTTATGCATCAATATTACTTCCACATGCAATATCTGCAATATCATTTACTGTCCTTAAAATTTCACGATCTGATAACCCGATTCTGACTATCTGTATTATACTCGTTCCCTCTCACGAACCTACGATCAGTTCAGAAACGCGATGCCGGTCAGAATGAAATCTTCCTGCATGATTCACCCTCGAAGACTTCGTATTAAACTACCTTCCTCTTTTTTCATAACATTTGACCGTCCTTCTCTCACCCAGCCAATCCATACGTTCGACAAAGTCCCAATTTATGCATCAATATTACTTCCACATGCAATATCTGCAATATCATTTACTGTCCTTAAAATTTCACGATCTGATAACCCGATTCTGACTATCTGTATTATACTCGTTCCCTCTCACGAACCTACGATCAGTTCAGAAACGCGATGCCGTCAGAATGAAACCTTCCTGCATGATTCACCCTCGAAGACTTCGTATTAAACTACCTTCCTCTTTTTTTCATAACATTTGACCGTCCTTCTCTCACCCAGCCAATCCATACATTCGTTATATTTTGGTGTAGCTGACCTTTCGATCGTCTAAACTTCTTCGCCCAATCCCAAATGTTCTACTTTCGGCATCCAGCCACCTCTTAATGCATTTAGAAAAACAAAAACTACATTGTTTATTCACGGTCGTTGCTCTCGTGATATTTGCTAATGCATGTTCCACCATAGCCTACAAATAAATGTTAGTTTATTTTCATGTGACATATCGGTATGTCATAGTACGATAATTTGATATTACCGCCGTACGATAGTTGAACGATAATAATAGATGGCGCAGTACGATATTCACTTTTCAACTATCTGGCAACACTGCTGGTGCTCTAAACGCCGGAGCCAGATTCTTCACTGCTCATGCTTCACTTACCATGGCTAGTGAATGTTGCTTCACTAGTAGATAATAACCGATCCCCAAAAGTGCTGTCATCCCTTATCTGACCCAGCGCAAATCAAATTCTACGAGCAAATTCTACGCGCCTTTCAAAATCTTGACCTCCCAATCGTGATGAAGGCAAACGTGATACGTGTGGAATTTCTGGCGGTGTAAAATGCGAGGTGTAATTAGATTACCTTTATGTACTATTTTTTACTATATTTTTGGATTTTTTTATTTTAGTGATTAACTATTGTTATCTTTCTGGATAATTCTATCCCTAACTAATTATATACTTATTAACATTGAAATTGTTTGCTCAAAATATGTAATATTCTCCCACTAACATGTAACATTCTTTGTTACTTGTTACTCAACTTTATTTATTTTTATCATGTTTTGTTTCAAGATCCACTTTTTTTAACGTGGCTCTCAAGGTCACGCATGAAAGAGAGGAATTGCAGAATCCAATAGGGAGGCGTACAAATTGGAGCTCTACTGACGTTGCAGCTCCTCATTGAAGTCTGCCTTCCCTCTCCCTCTTTCGCGCGTGACCTTGAGACGCCACGTTAAGAAAATCGAAGTTTACAATACACATTTATGACAAATACTTATTTTTAATCATTCAATTCCTTCAAAGAAAGACAAAAAATCTGAAATGCGGAAGGATGAAAAGCAGAGTTCAGGAAACAAACTGCAACAGTTTTGTGAATGTTTGGAATGTGTTTCGTATCGTGAAATACTAAGATCCCTTCCCCCAGCGCGTTTGCTGGTGGAGCGTTGCGAGGCCTTGTGTAGGGGACTGTTACATTGAAAATATCTGTTAAAGACAAAAAGTCGCAAGAAAATCCTTATGACAATATGTATATCACTCCTTTCGTCTTTTTACGCTCGTCATGATAGACTAAAACTAGAGGTGCTACAGAATGGCACAGACTTCCTCGTAGTAAAGTTATCTAATTTCTTTAGTGTGGACTGGTCCTGTCATAGAGTACCTCTTTAGTCTATGGTACTGTACAGTCTTGCCCCTCCTTACCTGCTGGCATCTATTGCCATCCAAAGTACGTTAAAAAAAAGATTTCTCAACTTTTCGGTTTCCAGATACTAGAACCGAAATACTATTTTAAGAATATTAAAGAAGGCTAAATCCTTGGCCTAAATAGCAACAATAATGTGTATGAATCGATAGAAATGTACAAATTAACGGCGTGAGAGATATTGAAAAAAATCATTGGTGTAATTTTTGAAAAAACAAAAGAATATACCAAAATTAACTTTACGTCATATTAAACAGTGCCATTACCACTCTCCGTTGAAGAAAAAAAATGGAGCCATCTTTGAGAAAATGGCGTTTGGGCGCTTCAAGGAATACTGAAATTCGAGCTCATTGTAACAAAAAACTGTTGAGTTTTCGAAAAACGTTATTTGACTTTAAAGACCATGTAGAAATAAATACAATAACGTAAAGAAAACGCCTCTAATGTAAATATTACCGACGTGAGACACATGTCAAAAAAATAAATTTTTGAAAAAATTAAAGGATTGAGCTATATGGCGTTTCTGTCTTCGTGTAGGGTGAGTTTGGCAACCCCACAATTTTAAAGAAAAAATTTGGAGCCGTTTTTGAGAAAATCTTGTTTCTGTTATTTTCTAAAATGGTAAATATTGCAGGCACTATTGCACGAAAACCACTAAAATTTTCAACCCCCCAAACAATATGACCTTAATTAAGAACTATTTTAGGACAACAAATTTCATTTGAAGGAAAAATCTGTCTTCAATTTTGTAGTTGCATGAAGACGCCGAAAAAATTCAAACTTTTGCAATTTTCGAAAATTTAGTGATAACCGTGGAAACCGGACCTATGGCACCTTTATAAGTGTATTTTATTCTACTCTTAGAAGAAATGTAAAGAAAAAGTTTGGAGCCGTTTTTGAGAAAATTTTGAAAATGTTCAGCGGTAAGGTATATAAGTACCCCCAAATATAAAAGATTGTTTTTGAAAATTTCAAAAGTTCAACTAGAACAGGATAGTCACGGGTTTCAATTTTGAAAAAACCCTACGTATGGTTTAGGCGGGAGTAGTGCTCACAGACAGGCGGACGGACGTTGGAAAGAAAAAAAAGCAACACTTTCGCGATATCAGGGGACCCCAAAACGGGTTTTCCGTTGAAATCTCAAAATCGATTGTATGCAGCATTACATAGCTTTCTCTATACAACGTATATTATTCCGTATTTCCGTATGTATACGAGAAAGTAAAAATTGACTGCAAAGGAAACGATACTTCATGCATTCTGGGATTTGACAGATGTTTGATAAACAGGGCCATACCATTGTATTGAAGCTATGACAATAAAAAGATGTTTACACGAGACGGATTGTATTGCATGAGGAAGAAATGAAAATAGTATGAAATACATAACGTAGAAGAATGAATGTTATAAAACTAGTCCTTTTTATATAATCGTGCCGGCCTAAACAAAAATTGGAATATGATGGCCTTAAGATAAGTTGTTTGTAAATTATTTTAACAAACTGTAACACTTTAATTTATTGATCCAACATATCTTCACAAAGCTTGGAGCAACAATCATAACACAAATCAAAAGCACATCCGAAATAAATTTAATTGTCTAGCCTAAATTTAAAGAAACTGTTTTTTTATTAAAATGCTGTTAAAACATGTTTATTAGACAACAATATTAGTTTACAAAATAGCAGTGTGCATACACACAACAGAAACATTACTGGATTTAGATTATTTTTGCTCTGCCTTAAAATTACAAAAATGAGGGTTATAACTTTTGTTACCATAACCCCTTCAATTGGATACTTACCTTTAGTCTACCAAAAAGTCATTGTGCATCACTTTTTACCAAATTAAGGAATATATTGTGACATACCAATATGTCACTGAATATTGTAGAATATTTATTATAAAAAATGGCGTCAATTAAAGGGGATAAATTATGTGAATATGCTAGCATAGCAACGGTAAGCGAGCCGTCGTCAAGGTCAACCTATTCATGCAGTGACAAACGCGGAGACGGCTAGTTAATTCTGTATAGAATTCAGGGATTGCCCGAAAAAGCAGTGACAGTCGTGAAGACGGCTAGTTCGTTTTGCAAGAAATTTAGGGATTGGCTAGGTACGAAGTGTTATCTGCAAATAAACAATCGAAAAATGGACCGAGCTTTGCAGTGCTGAAAGAACACGAGAGACATTCATTCTGACTGATGTGCTCATGAACGGATCGTGCTCCAATTAATGTTAGGAGTTTTTTTTTGGGGGGGGGGACTTGTAAGCATCTACCAGGGAATGGATATTGAGAGAACATCAAAATTTGAATACTAAGTGTGACAGTGGAGTTTAAAATATTTCATGTGAACGAGTTGGAGGGACATTGAGGGCTTGGGCGAAGTTGTCAGTCATTGGACTGGAATGTTAGCAGCAAATAGTTTATTGATCTGACGAACGGTGATCGAAGTGTGCTTCCGAGAAAAGAAGAGAGATGGTGTCTGGACCTGAGGCCGGCGGCGTCGGCGTTGGATAAAGATGGTCCAAAAGCGCGCGAAGACATAAGGTTGGAATTGTCATGACAAAGATTTAATTTTACATTAGGTAAAGTTATACAATACCAAAATTGTTTTAAATTGTTTAATAAATTTCCATATTTTTGTGAAATGAATTTATGATTTTTCATTGAGCCAATTCTAGCAATGAACTAGCAAGATAGAAAGATATTTGCTTTTCAGGTTCCTCGACTCAGGTAGTTTGTTTTAAATATATTCAATTTATTTCAAAATGGCGCCCAACGTGGGGCTGAATTTCGTCACAATTTATGACATATTTGCGTAATTATTTCAAAATGGCTAGCCCAACTATGGAGCAGAATTTCTTACAATTTATGACGGAATAATGATTGTTTCATATTGTAACATGTTTAAAAATGGCGCGTTTACTGACGCTGAAGTTGTCATAAATTGTGCACTTATATATTGAAATCGATCTGGAGGAATCTGAAATATAAGAATTGGCATGAAAATCATTTCGTAATTATAAGCAAAGCCAAAACCATTTCATTGAGTAAGAAGTAAATATTATTCGAGTAAATTTTATTTGTAGAGGAATTTAAAGATGGATACTAGAAGTAAGAAATTACGTTCCGAAAACGTTAATGTAGACAATATGGCGGCTACCGATACTAATCCCGAGGAAGAAATTTCACGAGAAATAGTCGAGTTAGAACCGCAATCAAAAGAAGTAATGGCAGCATCATTAGATAATACCGATCCTAGCAGTTAAATTATTAAAATGCTAGCAGAAATGAATACTAAATTTGAAGGAATAACTTCGGAAATAAATGCGAAATTAGAATATAATAATACTAAATTAGCAGATATAAGTCTAGAAATGAAAAGTCAGGCACAAGAATTAAAGAATTTTCGTGGGGAATTACGCGAAGAAATAACGCAATTAAGGGCGGATACATTTTAAAAAATTAAATAAAATTTTAATAAGATTAATTCAGAAGTCAACATTTTAAAAGACAATGTCGTAGCATTAGAACATTCACAGGAACAACAATGCGAAAAGTTGACAAACGCCGTATCACGTATATCGTCGCTAGGCAATGGAAACCTCGTAACTCAAATTGGTCAAATTTTACAGGAGAAACAAAAAACTACTTATAAAAATCACATGGGGACCTGATAAGTCAAATGTAGTGGTTTCTACTACACAATATGTATCCGGTCATTGGTACATAAGACTTTATTATGCTCTTCAAATTGTCTGCTGGTTTTTGGAGTTACGAGGTTTTCACAGTCATATTTTTGGTAGTGATGGAGATAAGAGGTATGTAACGAGTGCAAAGTTAAGAATTGAAATGAATGAATGTTTTATTTTTTTTTTTAAATACTTAAATAAACTGTGCATTATTAGTGTATTATAAATCATCTGTAAGGATACATTGTTACAGATATAAAGTGAAATGAATAATTTTACATTGATCAAAATATTGGAATCTGGATGTTAATAAATTACAGTGTTTAAAAACATAGAAACAATGTTGTTAGCTTGAATTAAACGTTTATTACTGTAAACATTTGTGCAGTTTATTAACATTTATTATTGTTACTATTACTGCTACTATCACAATCACAATCATAAGTGGCTGTAAACAAGTTTATTTTCGGCTGATTTTTTTAGGCACGGACATGTTCTCTCATTACAAATGTGAGGCAGTGTGTCATAAAATGAATACACATCCTTAGGAAGGACCAGCTTTAGTTGTTGCAAATGCGTAAACTTTTCTGCACTGAGTGGTGAACCGTAGAGAGGGGGCACTGTAAATGAGCTGGGTATGTTTGACATCCTTCTTGGAAGTGTTTCCCACGTATCGCTGAATTTAAATTTATATTCAATTTTTCCGGAGGGATCATACTTGAGACACCGGATATCAGTCATTGTTGGATCCCCAATTTTGAATCCTGGTCGAATAGACGAATACAACGAGAGTTTATCATAGGACTTGAAAAACGTGTGATCCAAATAATTGACCACATAAGGTCTAGGATTTTGTCTTGCGGTAGTACAAACTTCTACATAGCCAGCAGGAGTATAAATGTGTCTGTTTTTTTAACTTCCTTTCAATGGTGGAGTGCATAGAATCACACTCCATTTGAGTGTGACCTTTCTCCAGATATTTTTGCACTATTGTAATGCCTTTCTGAATGGCGAGATGAGCCAGTGCATTACTCATGACTGAGTTTCGATTCTGGTACGTGCATCCGTCGCTATAGAAAATGGCTTCTGAATCATTTTGGACGTATGTTTCTATAAAATGCACGAGTATACTGGCAAATTCCGAAGCTGTTAGTCCACCTTCACTCTCGTGCCAAAGGTAACAATAACCATCGTTACTTTTTAAATCATAGATGGTAAAGTTGTGGACCTTAGTTTGCTTTTATAGTACAGTGCAGATGCTTTTAGTCTGGGAGAAAGCAGAAGTGCTTGAAGGTCCATAGTAAACACTCTGGCTGGTCCTAATTTATCACTATTTTTGGCTTCCCTTGCCTCAGTTTTTCGGGTCATATGCAAAGAGTATTCATTGTCTGAGAGATTGCCTGTCTGGTGAGCACAACAAAGATCGCACTGGTCCTTTTTACGCGAAAATAAGTTAAGATTATTTTCATCGAATACCTCGCAGAACTGTTTGTAAGCAGCTGGGATTTGTCCTCTTTTCTTGCAAAATTCTATGTATTCCCTATGTAGTTCTGATTTACTCTGCCAGTCAGGTTCCAAGTAGAGTTTTGTGGAAGAACGACGGCAGTAATGCGATTCCAGTTTTGGCAACTCTGAAAAAAAATCTGATGCTGATTGTCGTCCACCTGAAACTTTCGTTGGTCTCTTCTGCATTTGGGGCCCTTCTGTAAGCGTTCTTCCTGATGCACTAGATGCCCATTTTCTGACACTCCATTCGCCTAAGCACAAAGTATTCAGAAACATAGTTTTGCAGACAGTTTTTCTCTCTCCTTCTATTACAAAATTGTAATATAGTGTGTTAGAACGGTGAGATTTATTAGATTCTGAATTATTTCTACGTCTTTTAACTGGAACGTAGTAGATATGTCTTCTAACAAAAATGTTTCTTTCACCCCAAGACATATCCTGCCAGAAATGATTAAATATTAGCTGTCTCTGCTCTTCTGTAATATCCTGGCAATTCCTGTTCCGATTTAAGGAAGAATGTTTACAAGTACATCGAGGTTTCATTTCCCTCCTACTTCTGCTCATTGTTGGTCTCTTTTTGCCAAACTCATCTTTTTTCATTCCTAAATAATCCTGTCCCCTCATACGTTTTTCTTTCTGTAAACTTTGAAGTGATTGATTGCTTTTCCTTTTACGGCGCTGCTTAGTTCTTTTTACTCCCACATCAACTTCGTCATCGTCTTCCGTGCAGTTGTTACTGCTATGGTCATTTTTGTTTTTATCTGGATCATACACATCACTACTGCCGCTGGGGATATCATTCTCGCTGCTGTGTTCTAAAAGACTTTTAAACTCAGTGGAATTCTCCTCTGTATTGGCTTCTTTTTTCGCATTATCTGTAGTGTAAAAAATAATGCTTCAATAATATTTAAATAATTTAATCACCTCAACTTTCAAACGAGGATCTTACTTGAAGTTACAACAATATAAACTACGGTTTACCTTCATTTTGTAGGTCTACTCTTTCTTTTGGTGCAGGACAAGGAGGAACCTGACTAGAATCTTCTTCCGGTGATTTTATACGATATGACTCGTCTGCTTGTTTCACAAGGTGAAGAGTTAATTTACTCTTTTTACCCATAGCTGAAAACAAAGTAGTTACTGTAGAATGTATAGGATTCTGATTAAAACTTCGTATGTACCGAGTGCAGTCTGCTTTATGCGCGATGAAATTCACATTGTATTTAACGAGGTCATTAATAATTCTGTATATTAAAATACAATACATAAATACCGAGAAATACTAACACGTACCTGTAGCAATAAAGCAGTGTTGGGTCTGTCACTCAAAAACGTTTCTATCACATCAAAAAAGTTTTAATCTCGGAGCATGTGTTCGCCCTGCACACTGACAATGGCGACTACCGGAGATGCGAGGTTTTCAGCACAAACTACATATCCCTGGAGATAAGAGTTTTTCATTATTGCTGCTAGATGGCGACACCGTACAATTCGAAGAAGGAAGTTTTCAACAAGCTACGTGGCATAATTTTCTACATTGGTAATGGAGTTACGTGGATTTCCTTGTCAGGTGGAGTTACAAGGTTTTCCTTGCCTAGCGACGATATGTCATTTAGATAAAATGTCGCGACAACATGGTGATAAAATAGAGAATATAGAAATAAAAATGTTAGACTCAGATAAAAAATTAGAACAACAGACACAAGAGGGTTTAGGAATATTAAAATATTACAAGAATGTGAGTCAGGGAAACAGATAGCAGAAGATTTATTAAGAGAAGATACAGACAAACGGGCGGAAAATAACACGTATTTAATTTTGAAAGGGGTATTCAAGAATATATCTGTAGATGTTTTGATTGATACAGGGGCAAATGTTTGTGCGGTATCGGAAAAAATACATGAACGAATAAAGAAAGAAGGGCATGTAATCGAAGAATTACCAACTAGGAAGTTAGATATTCGTACAGCTCATGGGAAGCGCATCGAAACAAGAAGTCGGCAAATTTGGGTGGACCTGGAAGTCCAAGGGGTGACAGTACAGTTTCCAGCAATAATTATAAAGAAGTTGATTCGTCCAATCATTTTGGGGATTGATGGCCTAAAGATGTGTGACGCCAGGTCGACGTAGCTAACAGAGTATATTGTTTTATTTTTTTTTATTTACGTCAGAAAACAGTTAAAACTGCGTATGACGTGCTATGGGAAAGTGAATTGTGTGCACATTTTCAAATTCTGTGATCCTACACTTACTCATATACTTAAATTTTGAATTTTTGAAAGGGAGAAAAAAAACAAAACTCCCATCCAATAAAATCTATGTTCAAGGATAAACAAGCAATAAATTTTGAATTTTGAAATTGATTGTTACGAGGTGACAAAGGGCAAAAACATTGTTTGGGGATCAAAGACCAGGAGGGCGAAGACATATGCATTTGTGAGATTGCGGAACAAATTGAAGAAACCAGGGACCAGATTCACGCAGCGGCGAAGGGCGCAGTCGACGAAAATGGAGTAGATGCTAGTCAAGCGATTGAAAAGTTAGTTAATAAATATAAGGATGTTTTTGGAAGTTTGAAGGATCCAGTAAAAAGATATCAATTTAAAATTGAATTGACCGACGATGAACATTTTAATTTGAAGCAATACCCGATCCCATATTTAAAACAGGAAACGTAACAAATAAACAGACGCTTGAGGATGGTATCATAAAAAATCTATGACACCGTATGTGAGCCCGATAGTTATAGTTCGCAAGAAAAATAATAAAAGTAGATTCTGTATCGATACCAGAAAACGTAATAGCAAGACCATCGCTCGTCATGAAAAACCGCCAAAATTAGATGACGCGGAAGATAAAAGGACCGTATGAAATTGAAAAAGTTTTAAGCAAAAATGCTGTAATCTTAAAGGATGAAACTGGTCAACAAATGGGGACATATAATTATAGGAATACGAAGCCGTACAAAAGAGATGATATACATGATTAGATGGTTTGATGGGACAAATAGAGAATTGTAAATAGAATTTTGTATATATTAGTGTGTAGTGTTTTTCGTTTTTGTTATTATGTGTATTTTTGTGAGGAATTAGAAGATCAAGGAATTTTAAATTGTTATACATAGGATTGAAGCAAATAACGGGCAGGATAGCATAATTAAATAATGCTCAATGAAATGGTTAATGACAATGTTGGCATAACAAAGATGTAAATAGTTTAAGGCTGCAAGAACCAAGATATGTGTAGTGTAAAGTGAAGAGTGTTACTGAATATTAGTGTCATGAAACAAAAAGGAAAAGTTAAAGTTGTCTTGTCATTTAGTTGGGTTTTGACTAACAAAATGACGCTTTGGTGGGGGGGAGTTGTGACATACCAATGTCACTGAATAATGTAGAATATTTATTATAAAAAATGGCGTCAATTAAAGGGGATAAATTATGTGAATATGCTAGCATAGCAACGGTAAGCGAGCCGTCGTCAAGGTCAACCTATTCATGCAGTGACAAACGCGGAGACGGCTAGTTAATTCTGTATAGAATTCA
Organism: Teleogryllus oceanicus; assembly: GCA_964035755.1. Taxonomy (NCBI): domain Eukaryota; kingdom Metazoa; phylum Arthropoda; class Insecta; order Orthoptera; family Gryllidae; genus Teleogryllus; species Teleogryllus oceanicus. Next base: position 114,864,132 of record CAXIVR010000007.1, read on the forward strand.
GGGATTGCCCGAAAAAGCAGTGACAGTCGTGAAGACGGCTAGTTCGTTTTGCAAGAAATTTAGGGATTGGCTAGGTACGAAGTGTTATCTGCAAATAAACAATCGAAAAATGGACCGAGCTTTGCAGTGCTGAAAGAACACGAGAGACATTCATTCTGACTGATGTGCTCATGAACGGATCGTGCTCCAATTAATGTTAGGAGTTTTTTTTGGGGGGGGGGGACTTGTAAGCATCTACCAGGGAATGGATATTGAGAGAACATCAAAATTTGAATACTAAGTGTGACAGTGGAGTTTAAAATATTTCATGTGAACGAGTTGGAGGGACATTGAGGGCTTGGGCGAAGTTGTCAGTCATTGGACTGGAATGTTAGCAGCAAATAGTTTATTGATCTGACGAACGGTGATCGAAGTGTGCTTCCGAGAAAAGAAGAGAGATGGTGTCTGGACCTGAGGACGGCGGCGTCGGAGATGGATAAAGATGGTCCAAAAGCGCGCGAAGACATAAGGTTGGAATTGTCATGACAAAGATTTAATTTTATATTAGGTAAAGTTATACAATACCAAAATTGTTTTAAATTGTTTAATAAATTTCCATGTTTTTGTGAAATGAATTTATGATTTTTCATTGAGCCAATTCTAGCAATGAACTAGCAAGATAGAACGATATTTGCTTTTCAGGTTCCTCGACTCAGATAGTTTGTTTTAAATATATTCAGTTTATTTCAATATCAACTTGCTTCAAGATTATTTAGTCAAGTCAGGTTTATGGGGCTTGATCAGTGGAGAAAAAAAAATTCACCATTGACCCAGTACCATAACCCTGACTGCACTACAGAAATTTATGGTCATTAAGGATGCACGTTTTAAAGCTATTGCCATGAACATAAAAAACAGAAGCTTGATAGGAACTGCTATTTGCATAAATTACAGGACTCATTAAAAATTAGTAAACCTAATTTCCTCTTAAAGTTTTTCTCAATGAAGAAAAATTCATTAACTCAAGAATTTGCATTTAAAACTTATTAGTACTAGCATCTACCCAGCGTTTTGCAGAAGATATAATTGTAAAAATCTTGTTTGAAATTTGAGTTGTCTTGATCTTATCAATTGTCATCTTGTTTGCTCTCTTTTCTCCACCCCCTCTTTCACTTTACCCCCACTCTCTTCTCTAGTATTCCCTCTCTCCACTCTTTCTCCCCTTTCCATACTACTTTTCGCTTGCTCTCTTTGGTCCTCCCTTTCCTTTTTTCTTCATATTGTGCCGCTCACTCCTGCTGTCCTTCTCAACCTTGCCCTACATCACACGGCAATGCTCAGCAATAGTGAAGTTCAGGTGTATTGGAAACTGCATTTAAATAAAGCATCATCTTGTACTGCAGTGCCATCTAGCAAAGTTACAATAATTGTACTATTCCTATATCCTTCCTAGAAGTGCAAGCAATAAGTTGACCAAGTTTTATCGCAATTTGTGAACAGTATGACTGCTCACCGAACACTGGGAACCTGTCTCTTAGCGCAAGCACTTTATTTTTGCATTTGTGTTTATGACTGCTCACCGAACACTGCGGTTCTACCACACTGCCACTGGCTTCTGGTGGGATATACTATTAGGAACCTGTCTCTTAAGCGACAAGCACATTTATTTTCTGCATTTGTGTTTAATTAATCTTTACCAAACTTTGGCAGGACACTGCATCAAATCCTGAAGAAAAATCTGCATATATTTCATATCAATTCACATTCCTTTTTGTGGAATCTATGTTTATCACAAACCATTGATTTTACTTTTATTGCTATTATTACTTATATTTATTATATTGGGTGACTATTTGGAGCCTACATATCTGTAGAATACCAGTGCCAATTGAGTTTAAAAAATGACAAAACAAAAGCATTTGATTTAATACGATTTATTTAATACACATCATCAAACAAGCATTATATTATGATCTTGGTCTTTCTTTCTTCTCCTTATACAGAGCAAGAAGAGATACGTTGGCAACTTTCACCACCTTGAATCTTACACCTGAAATACAAAGAAAAATAGAAATTAATAACCAAAAACATCTTAATAGCACAACTACAATTTCTATTCTAACTGTTCTTTCTATTAGTTATTTTAATTATTTCCTAAATTAACAATTGTGCAAAAGGCAATATATTAACAAACCCCACAGTTAATGTACAAGCAAACTGAAAATCCACGTCCAAGATACCATACAACATCTTGTCATAAAGTGTATAAAACTAAGAAGTTGTAGGCTATTGCAGCCAGTCTTGCAAGTGCTGATCTGAAGACCCTGACAAGATGGTCAACAATGTCAGCACCTCAGCTTTTGACAATGCATCATTCAGACAGGCAAGAGCACTTTTACAAAAATCTGATATTTAGTGACAAGCATGTGAAATAAAGCCAAATAACTGTTACATAACTTGTGTGAAAATATTGCATTATTGAATGGTATTGTTATTACTCAAACGAGTTATCTTTACAATGCAAAATTTGCTGTGTCGACAACCAAATTTCTAGTGGAAACCAAATTTATCAGCAAATTAGATTACAAAACACAATCTATCCTTTTCCTTGCTGTGCTTCTTCATTTAACCCTTGTAGCCTGACATCCCTTTTTGGTGTTCAGTGTTGTGATGCTGTATGGTGCATGTGTGACATTGACAGTTTGAATGTCATTTGAAATCCCCCCTCTCTAAACGGTGTTTGAACTTGCTTCAGACAGCCATTTTGTTAAAAATAAAACTTCTAAAAATTATCACCATTTTCTTTAACACATTCACAGCAATGCACATTCTAGCCATACCACAGCACCCTTTCCTATACTATCTCTTAGTATCAATATTAATTTATGCATTCTCAAAAGCAAAGTTAAGTAGTAATCACATTAAGCTATATACCAGGGAAAAAGCCAGATGGACAAAAAAGATTTTGTCCATCCTAAGTGATCTATGAACAAGGAAGTAGATATATCACAGAAAGGTGGAAGCACAATCAAATATTTTCGTACTTAGACAAGTGATCATACAACAAGTTCTCTTACAAAAAAAAAAAAAACTAACTTATGCTGTAAGACCATTTGGTCTCGCCAAAAATAAATAGACTCTCCCTATGAGGCCATTTTGCCGCAGATGGCAACCAACAGTGCCAGATTACCGAACAGGCTGAAGCCTGGGGTGCGCAATTTTTGGGGGCAGAAGAATTTCAGTGGATGCAAACTTTCATAAAGCAAACTTACAAATATCGTAAGACAATTTTTTATTCAAAATAAATAGCATTAACAATAACAATTCAAATAAATAGCATTAATATTGAAAAAAGCAAATTAAAAGGGCGCTAAAACATTTAACAGTCTAGGGTGCACGCAAGAAAGTCGGGCACTGCTATATGTTAGGACTTCTAAAAAAAATTTGTGTTTTTCAAAACTGTATTTAAAGCACCGAACTTAGCAGATCAAACTTTACCTTTTGCGTTCTCACATGCAACCAATCTTTAAAGTGAGGTCTCTAATGAAAGAATTTCACAGGCATGTGACAAATTGCACTTGTTTTAGAAAATATGAAGGATTTGTTGAAAAAATGCATAGAATATTCATATAAAATGCAACTTGCAATACTTGCCACATTTTTAATATATATTGTTAAATAATTCCCTGAATGAAGCATTTTAGGACCTTAAAAACTAAAATTTTGAGGCCAACAGGTCTCAAAGAAGGAACCATCTCCACAAAATTTCCAAGGTGTTCTGTGTGTGAATGCAAAAGATAAGGCAGAAGTCTCAAGAAAATTTGATTTGAAAAAGAGCATTATCCGAGAGTGAAGAAACTAAGATAAAAAGGGGGCTCTTACAACTTTTAATGTTCTTCATCTAAAAGAAATAATATTTGTTAAGAATGCATGATTGTGTACAGTGAAGAGGGACGACTATGTCTTGTTAGGATGGCATTCTGTTTTACTTGAGCCAGTATTTTCTTTATTAGCAGCGATTGAGTGAAATTTTCAAGTCGGTGTGTTCAGTTATATTGGCAATGAAAAAGCTGGGAAATAATATTTTCCCTACGATGATTAGTAATTTCAACATGTTTATATCTTGGACAAGTTGAACAATTTGCAAGAAAACTACGATGACTATTCCTGTAGTACATTTAATACTTTAGATGCTCTTTTAAGCAGGTTAGAAAAATATATATTGTTACATGCAAGCTAGTTAAATTTATTATAAAACACATTGATTTATTAATTATTGAAAATAGGTGAAAATATGGTTGGGGCAGCATATGATAGTCCAGATATTGCTACTTTATCTTAGGTTTAGTTTATATTAAAAAAATCCTCCCCTATATTATTTCAGTAGTATAGTTTTGTGCACACACAACCGGTCTCCAAAGTAAGATCTTCACGGAAACTTGACAATTTGCAATTGTATATGAAATTACTTGATGTTGTAGGCGCTTATATTGCTCATGTGTACCTCTCGGTTCGGCAATAAAGTTAACATTCCAAACCATAGGGTTATGCTTACCCGATCCTATATTTTCGCATGGACAATTTTAAGTAGATTTATCAAGGGTAAAAAAACACTCACGGAAGATTGTATAATTACTTCAAATGTTAAGTATAGTGCATGGTTCAAGTATTGTGCATGGTCCGAAGAACATGTCTATAATACTGAAGAAGTCTTTATTCAAAATTTCTTTCAAACATCTATTTCATAGTTCTTTATTTCATTTTAAATTTTGCAAGGACATGGGAAATTACGTTTTTAATTCTTTTAAACAAATAAACACGTTTTGTTATCAACATCCCCTCTTAATATGGAAAAAAAAATTGGGAAGAGGGAGGAATTTAACTTGCGAGAGTTCTCACACAGGTAGGCTAGTAATGAAATAAATAAAACAGCATTTTCACTCTGTTCTACATCATGCCCGAGTTTACTAATAGTATTGGTGGTTGTGTGAGCTAACCAAATTGGTCTCTACACAAAAGGTATTGAAGCACGAGATGTTGCCAAATTGCCCCAAATCAATGTTACCACCACCAACTGATGACATTTGCCCTAAACCTGCGCAGACTTTGTAGAGCTCGAACAGTTAACATTTAACCACCAACAAATAGCTCAAGATTGCTTAATTTTTGTTCCAAAACAGAGGATTTGGGTAACTTGTGATTCTCAACATCACATTACATGACATTTCACTTAAAATTTCTGATTACATATATATTACATTTAAGCAAAACTTCTGAAAGGTATTTTAAACATACTACAGTTGTTTAACGCTCCATGTCAGGCTCAAGAAAATACATGAAAAATTACAATTACTTGTTTAAATTTTTGTTTCATTACAAAGTTATGTTTAATTATCAACAATTTCGCCAGAAATGCCAGAACAGTAATTGACAGCAGTTCATCGGTGTACTTGTAGGTGCATTGCAACCACTAAAACTCAATTTTCCTTAATATCCCAGAGAGAATATGCTAAGAAACGTCACCTTGATTTGTCTTGTTGAAAGGTCAAATAAACCTCTTTATGTGCCATAAGTGGCCCAAAATTCATTTTTGTTGCTTAATAATGTTTTTAGATAAAATTCTTACAATTTTCTAAAAGAACTTACAAACTAACTTTGAAAGATTGAGATGCATCAAACAATCTAATACGTGTCTCGATTGGTGGTCCACAAGTGGTCTAACCAAGAGTGATAAATGGACCAACTATTACTCGATAGGTTACTTAATTTCTATAATGCGGTTTTAACAGAGCTGCCTCTGAATTCCACTCAAGGCCTGTCACCCCCCTGGCATTATGGCACAGTTTTTCACGCCTTTTTCAGTCGTGCTGCTAGTCACTTCAACTGCAGCACTGCTTGATATGGCAGCAACACGACTGACAAAGATGCGAAAAACCATGCCATGGAACAGTGGGGACAGGCCTCCAGTGGAATCGAGAGGCAGCCCTGTAAATACCTAAGTACAGGGTAGGGCAGATAAATCCAGACAAATTAAACTTTTGTTTACAAATGTTATTTATTGACACAAATTATAAGTGTAAAGGAAAATGTTTTCACTTGATGTTCATGTGATCTGTCAGGAATACAATCACTCAATATAACCGCCATTGGCCGCAATGACCGCCTCCATCCTTGGCCTGAAGCGCTCAGCACGCTCTCTGTAACGCAACTCTGTCCATACTCGCGAATACTGCTTCGATAGCGGTGCGTAGAGATGCGACATTAGGGTGCCTCGACTTGTTAGTAACCCGTTCAACAACGCTCCAAACATAATAGTCTAGAGGGTTCAAATCCGGGCTATTTGGGGGCCAAAACTCTTTGGACCAGAACATGTCCACATTGTCTGACAGCCAATTTTGCACTAAATGGCTCGTATGAGCCGGTGCACCGTCCTGCTGAAAAACATATTCCTCCCGCGCTACAGTTACCATCCACGGTACCACAACATTCTTCAAAACGTTTAAATAAACTTCTTTCGTGACAGTTTGTCCTTTTCAAAGAAATGTGGCTGCATAACGTCACCCTCACTGGATACAACACCTAGGACGTGAACACTTGCGGAAATTTTGTTCTTGCAACAATCGGGACATCCTCAGGTTCGTGAGCGAGCCAGCGATCATTTCTCCGGTTGATTTTCGATCAACAGTAAAGATTTTTCATCGGAAAAAATCTGATTGCCCGCTGCCGTTTTTCAAAGAACACAGCAGGAGGTTGCAGCGAGCAATCCGCTTTGTTTTGGCAGACTCAGACAGCATCTGTCGTACTTTTATTACGCAGACTTGTAACGAAGGTTCTCCTCGACAATCCGACGCATTGTTCGCTCGCTGACACCCACCACTGACGCTAATTTCCGTAACGATTGTCCAGGGTCCTCCATAATCAGCTCCTGAACCCTTTCCACGACAGCCGGAGTTCGTGACACGGTTTCTCTCGAATGGGAACTTCTCGCCGGGTTAGCGGAACCTTCCTCGGACTTCTCTGCAGCATTAAATTTCGCCACAACATCATAGACGGTCGACTCGGTACCGAAGAATCGAATGATCTCGTGCGCCGACGCCAGCCGAGGCTTTCGATAATCGCGCTCTTCGATTGTACTCCGCACTTGTTCGTAACATCTCGGACATTTTAAGGTTATGACTGTTTACTAGGTGCCCATGGCCTTCAAGAACCTCAATCGCGACCTCTGACGAAACAATATGGCGGGAAATTCAAATTGAAATTTGTCCGGATTTAACTGCCGCACCCTGTATATACAAGGATTATTCATTATTTCTGTAGAAATCTCTGGACTTCCCCAAATACAAACAATTTGAAGTGTACTGACATTCCTTCGAGTTCTGAGACCTTGGCAAGAAAATCAATTTCAGTTAATCTTTAATTGAGTAGGGGCTGTTTAGATAGGTGACTATATAAATGTGTATGTGATCCATTGATATAAACATAAAACGAATACAAGTGTCGTATACTTTTTAAATCAATCTCGTGGTGAGAATTATTTATATGTATAATCAGAGCTTCATTTCTGGCGGAAAGCGCCGCAACAGCATTCCAGTACCCTGGGAATAATTAGTAAGTTACAATATTAATGTTCAATATTTCTATGAAATTAATCATTAATCTGGGGGCACAATCTGAAGCCTAAAATTTTATAACTAAGTCCTTTGTATATCGGTTATTTAATTTTTTTTTTACAAACATTGTAAACCGTATTTTTATTTAAAATATTATAAATAGCATTAATGTTAAAAAAGCATAATAAAAGAGTTCGAAAACAGGTGACAGCCTAGGGCACACACAAGTCAAAATCTGTCACTGCTGTCAGGATCTAAGAATAAAAAGCTATTTGTACGAAGTAAGCAATCAACATATAATTAAGCAAAAATAATTGAAAAACTGTTAACAGTTACATAGGAGTGTTAACTAGTTAACAGTTACATGTACATTATTAATTAAAAAGAGCCCAAACACACAACATTCATGACTTTTTATGCATTTTTAAAATGAGTATCACGAAAGCTCTACAAAGCTCAGACGATAACATGCACATGCGTGGAAATCCTATCTAACAGTAAGGTCCCTGTTCATATAAGTTCTCATTGTAGGGACACCTACACATCCTTCTACAATATTCTTATTTTATTGTTTCTCCATTATCCATCAGACTACAATACATACAGTCAATACAATAAAATCACATAAGAAGACTACTCTAAGCTTCCGAACTCACCAGGAATATCACCAACAGCGTGTCCTTTACGACCGAACCCAGCAACCAAAACTTCATCGTTCTCTTCAATGTAGTTTAAGCAACCGTCACGTGGTACGAATGCTGTAATTTTCTTTCCATTCTTAATTAGCTGAACCCTCACACACTTTCTAATAGCAGAATTGGGCTGTTTAGCTTCAACGCCTCTGTTATAAACGAAGAAAATTAATACAATGCAAAAACAATTTAAAATAAAGATTTCATAGTTCAAGTCGCACAACTTACACTTTTTCAAGTACAATTCCCTTCGCGTGAGATGCACCACCAAAGGGATTGGCTTTCCACCGGGTACCCAGATGGGCTTTCTTATAATCATTATCTGCCCACCTCTGCTCTCGCCGATGGTTTACATGCTTACGAGCAGTACGAATACCACGTGGTTTACCTATAAAACAAGGCAGATATGAAACAAATCTACTTAAAAGCAACGTGGTCAACACGTTTTTCTTGTCTCACATTTCTAACAATCAATTCTAATACTTTGGTAACTGTTACACATGTACGCTAATATTAGTTTTAATAAATTATTTTACAAACATTAAGTTTCTCATTGTTTACGTTATTTCATTTAAAAAACTTACCCATTTCCACTCAAATGCGGTTCCAACTCGCCCAGACGGAAATGAAATGGCCGACAGTGTAGAGGCCAAAGAGTGTAAAAAAGAGGGTGGTGGGGAGGGCTAATGGCAAATCTTTGCACAGAACTTCTACATCAGCAAATCGCGATTCTTTCTCGTTTCCATCGAGTTCCGCGACGATATATCTGGCGGGAAAGCATGAAGCCCACCGTTTGGCGTGAAAATGTGGGATGGCAAGCACTGTTAAAACCAAAGAGTATATCTTGGTTAAAACTGTGTATGACTTGCTATGGGGAGAAGTGAATTCTGTGCACCTTTTCAAAACTCTGTGATCCCTACACTAGGTCATATACTTCTTCAATTTTGAATAGAGAAATAAACAGCTCCGATGTAATAAAATTTATTTTCAAGAATAAATCAGCGATAAATTTTGGGCTCTTATCCATCATGTCCTTCGTCAAGGAATAATTTATCAAACCGTAGCCAAGTAGTTACCCTCCAGCACACTAAAGATAACAAAATCTCCTCGTACTACTCCTACCCTCAGATGATAAATTGTGGAGTCCTGCAAGGATCCATCCTAGGGCCAATATTATTCCTTATATACATAAATGACATGCCTTTGGCTTTAAAAAATAACAAAACAATTTTGTTTGCAGATGACACAAACATAATCATAAAAGCAAAAACGCAACAATTATTAGAAAAAGAAACTCAAGAAACATTGCATGCATTAGTAAAATGGTTTCAAGACAACAAACTTATCATAAACACCAGCAAAACAGTCTCTCAAATTTCATGAATCCGATCCAAGAAAAACCTCCCAACATTTGCTCATAAATAATAATCTTGTAAAATATCACAGAAACTACCTTCCTTGATCTAACAATCCAAGAAACCTAAAATGGAATGCTCACATTTCAAATCTTAATAAAGCTCACCAAATCTTGTTATGCCCTATACACCCTCAGGTCAAGCCCCAACATTGAGACTCTTAGGACAATGTATTATGCAAATGTGCACTCACACTTGAAATATGGATTAATATTTTGGGAAATGCCCTGAAAGCACTCGTACATTTATTATCCAAAAGAATACTGCAACAATGACCAGCACTCATAAGCTGGAGTCTGCAAACCCTTGTTCAAAAATTAAGATTCTTCCACTACGTGCATGTACATATTTGAAATAGTTGTCTTCTACAAAGAAGATTCTCATGGAAAACAAAGACACTTTCACTCTAAATTCTGATGTACACAACTATAACACTCGACAAAGGATAACCTACATGTTCCCCAATCTGAAACTACATTTTATCAAAAAAGTACCGATAATAGGGGGCATTACACTTTACAACAAATTGAGCCATGATATTAAAGATATTAATACAATACATAGATTTAAAAGTAAATTGAAAGCTTTCCTGCTTAACAACATGTTCTACAGTGTGAAGAATACACAAATCACATCACTACCTCCTTAAAAACAAAAATAAAATTCTAATCCATTGATTCTCTGTTTAGTGTTGACTGTTCAAGTTGAAGCAGAAAAAGAACTGGCATATCCCATCCTGCCTGTATTAATTGCAGTTGGACTGATGTAGAAGGAGAATGTCAAACCAAATTTGTTAATAATTAATATCGTTAAATCATTTCTGAATGAATAGTATTTTATTATTAGTATTGTTACTATTATAATTGATATTACTATTATAATTATTACTATTACTGTTACTATTATTATTATTATTATTATGTAAGATCAATGATCAACTTAGATCAGGGTTTTGTCCAGTTCCTTGATCCTTTGAGCAAATGCTGAGATGGTCCCCATTGTTTTGATTTCTGGACAGTAAATGTAACTTCACTCCGCCATATCTGACTCGTCATACACGATTGAAATTGTATTTGTGACTCAATAAATATTATTATTATTATTATTATTATTATTATTATTATTTTTTTTTTTGGGTGAGAGGAAAAATGCATTATGCACCTTCAGGGATTCAGATGGTATAATCCTGGTGTGTGGGACTCCCATTCTCAGTGGTATACCCACTAAAAAAACCTCTTCTTATGCCCATGCGCCTCTCCACGGAATCGTCGCGAGACATTACTTCATGGAGAGGCAGGCAGGTGGCTGAGCCTTTACTTCATTTTACGTTCGGAGTCGCTCTTCTTTCCTTTTCATCACAAGGGTCAAGAACTCTTGTATTGTTGTCCACCTTTCCTCCGATTGAAGCATAAGCCGAACTATGTTTGATGGAGAAATGTCTGCCTCCAAATACTCGTTCAATCTTCTTCTCCATGTGTCCCATGCTACGCATGCAAATATTGTGTGCATGGCGTCATCATCCTCGTAACCACGAATTACATTTTGAGTCATATGCTCTTTTAAATCTAAAAGGTAGGATTTAAAACAACCATGACCTGTGAGCACTTGTGTGAGGTAGAAATTTACTTCTCCGTGCATTCTATTGAACCATGGTTCGATATGCGGTATCAAGAGGTGTGTCCACCTTCCTTTAGGATCCCCATCCCACCTGTCCTGCCATTCCGCCAGTAGTGATGTTCGGCGCTCTTCTTAATGTCTTCTTTCGTCCTACTCGCCGGTTGTTTCCCGCTGGAGTCAGCAGACTTTTTCGCTTCGTCATACACCGCTTTTCTTTCTCTAGCCAACATATCAATGGGGGGTATTCTGGCCAGTACTCCTACTGCGCTGTCGGATACTGTGCGATAAGCCGACACTATTCTCAGCCCCAATCTCCGCTGCACTTGGCTACTTCAGTCCTACGCTTGCTTTACCGGGTTTTGTCAGCCCACACCGGAGCCGCATAAAGCATTTGTGAGTGGGCTACGCTGGCAATCATACGTCTCTTCGCTTCTTTGGTCCTCCTATATTTGGCATAATTCTGGAGAGGTTGGCTCCAGTAGCTGCTGCCTTGTCTGCCATTTTGCTGATGTGGGCCCGAAGCTCAGCCTATGGTCTATTTCGACACCTAAGTATGTAATTTGGCGTTTCAGGATATTTACTCCGTCCAAAGTGATGCGGGGATGGATAGCTCTTCGGTCCGTTACTAGTACTGCCTCTGTCTTTTCAGCTGCCATTTGCAGGCCTCTTTGCGTCATCCATCTTTTAACCCTGAAGAGACTCATTTAGGTGCATCTCTAGCAGTTCTGTGTTTTCACTGTAGCTAGTAATCAGCGTGTCGTCTGCATATCCAATCAGCTGGGTATGTTGTGGTAGGTCGATTTTTAATAGGTCGTCATACATGACGTTCCATAGAGTGGGCCTAGTTTCGAACCTTGTGGTACTCCACATGTCACGTCACACGTCACGTCTTCCCCCATTGCGAAGAGATTCGTATAGACTATACTCCTCTCATGAAGATAGTCTTCAACCATTCTCAGAAGGTATTCAGGGACTTTCTTATCTATCAGAGCCTCCATGATGTCCTTCCATCTGGCGCTATTGAACGCGTTCCTGATGTCTATGGCCACAGGCACAGAGTCCTTTCTTCTTCCGTCACCCCTTTTGGCCTGTTCCGCAATCCTGACCACTTCGAGAATGGCGTCAGTTGTCGTCCGCCCCTTCCGGAAGCCATACTGTTTAGGGGATAGGTCTGATAGGTATTGATATAATTAGCCCCTGCCTTGATATAATTAGTCCCTCTAGTAACTTTCCCATGGTGTCCAGGAGGCAAAGCGGTCTAAAGACGAGGTCTTGTCGAGCGGTTTATTACCCTTCGGAGGAGGATGAGTTTCTGCCTCTTCCATCTTCTGAGGAATATTCCATTCCTGAGACATGAGTTAAACACGGAGAGTAGACTGTCAGGATGTTGTTCTGCAACAATCTTGAGCATTTCGCTCGGAATCCCATCGAATCCCGGAGCTTTCCACATTTTAGGCTATTTGCAGCCCTCCGTAGTTCGTCCGTCGTAAACAGGACTCCTCGTCAAAGAGAAGACGCTCGGTCTTTGTCTTTTCCTGCTCTCTCTAATGGGGCCTAGGTCACTTGTGACTTTCCTCATCTAGTCTGGATCGCCTCAGTCCCGGCGTCCTCCCTCCATTCTAAGCTTCTTGGTCACAATTTTGTAGGCCATGCCCCACGGGTCACTTTCGACCTCTTCGATGAGCCTCTTCCAACATATGACCTTACTTTTTTTAATCTCTTTCTTGAGGAGTTTGCGAGTCGTCTTGTAATGCTCTTTAAATGTGGGATTCGTCTTAGCTCTCGTCGCTTGCCTTCTCGCCTTGATGCATCTCTTACGTATTGCTGCTATTTCCTGTGTCCACCAATAGACCTGCTGTTTGCGTCTAGGGCCACGACGTCTAGGCATCGAGGCATCGCATGCAGCTACTACTGTCTCGATTGTTGTTTTTGTAATTTCGTCGAGTGTTTCTGCTTTTTTTGTCCAGTCCAGGCTATTCAACAACTTGGATTCTTCCAAGGACGTTTTTGCCTTGTCCACATCCATTTTCTTAGGATTCCAGGGTGGTCGTTTATTGTTCCTGGGTGGTCGCTTGTCGTTTTGTACCCGCTCTGTTTCAACTGAGGACACTATATATAGGTGGTCACTTAGAGTTTCCTCCTCTAATATTTCCCAGCTCTTTGCATATCTAGCGAGGCTAGTTGAGCATATTGTCAGGTCTAGAATGGAGGAGGCGTTCCCTCGTTGGAAGGTTCTCCCAGCCCCCGAGTTTAGAATGATAAGATCATTCCTTGCCGCGAATTATATATATTAATTAATAATAATAATAATAATAATTATTATTATTATTATTAATAATAATAATAATAATAATAATAATAATAATAATAATAATAATAATACTTCCTGCTGCGACAATACGGAAACCATCATTTATTTATTTATTTAGTCAAAAACTGTATGTGACGTATGGGGGAGAAAATCATCTCATCATTTGAATAACTATATTTGCCACTGAATTCTAGAAGACTGCACAAGTGATGTGCACACTAATGTACATAATGTGCACATGTAAAGGATCATCTGAATAATGAAAATATGGCCCGCTATCATATTACAAGTTTTAGCAGTGGCTCTTGAAGACTTTCACATTGAACACCTCTATTATACAGAATTAGTAAATTTATTCACTTTTTCCTTACCAGGGCCCGGCAATAAGATTTTTGTTGGAAAATTTACTGTTTTCCCCTGCAGCATAGCACTAATTACTTTCTCTGTGTAAGCAGCATGCTAGACTAAACAAGTGATATCGATCCCTCTACATGTTAGACTCTTTTGCCCCAGTTACTTATGAGTCACCCGTCAAGTACATTTAAAAAACTTACAAATACTTTCATGATTTCAAGGCACATTCATTCCAAATTCATAGAAAATCAAACATGTTTGATGGTGACTTTGTCTCAATTGAGAACAACATATGGTTGAGTTGAAACAGAAAATCACTTCACTGTCAGTAATTTTCATTCCATGTCCTTCATTCCTCTGTTAAGATTGTTTCAATTTTGTATTTACTTTTACACGGAGTGTTAATGCACACCAATTCACCAATAGCTTACAATCTACACTGAAATAAGAAAAATTGGGCACGATTTGGAAACTAGTGAACTGATTGGAAACTAGAAACTGATTTAACTTTCGAAGCAATCCAAATAAATAACATGAATTAAGAGTAATAATATATTTATTGCTATTCACTGTGATTTCAATTGTTGTAAACTTTATAACATGGCATAAAATATATCATTGGATTTTTATTGGAATGGTTAACACAAACAATGAAATAATGTTCGTTGCAAATATATCTATAAACATATCAATAACTTAACAACTATACACATATGTACAAAGAAAGTTTTAATAGTATAACAAAACAATGAACTATTGATCATTATCAACACCTCTATTCTTCACACTTACATTCCAAAGTTCCAGCTGTTTTCATCACACGTGGACTAGATTCAATAAATATTAAATTCAAATAATCCAACATTATTAAACTACACTTTGATGTCAGATACCTACTTCAGCATTTATATCGTGCAGACAGCTAAATACAAACCAAGAGCCATTTTCAGAGAGATGTTTACACCAATAACAAACATCAAATATAGGCATTGTAGAGAAAGACAAAGATTACTTGAGTTAAATAGTTCACAATCTAGAGCATCCAAAAAGGAGATTAAATATCATTTCATACAAGTTAAAATTTTAATATTCAATTTTAGAATTTGCCTTTTGAAAACTAGCACACACATCAATAATACAAATACTTAAAACTCTATCACCATTCTATACTGGCAGTAATAACACATCGATATTTAATTATTTACCACAAACAAATTGTGCCCAATATCAAGACCAATTAATTGTCCTATTAGAACAATGTGCAAACATCAACAGCTACTGAACAGTTCGGTTTGAATATAATGTCACACTACATGAATCAACCTTCACTCCTGAAGGTTGAAGAATAGCAACTAGGTAAGAAGTTCTTTTCATCAAAAAAATTAACAAATAACTCTCTCTGAAACTAGCTGTATACTAATATACCAATATCAGTATAACAGAAACAATGGTGTTATTTTATCATATATTTTTCCATTATCAACAATTACTTCTTTAAAATTGTAGTTAAAACTTCCACTCATGATGCAACAAATTGAGGAGTAGCTAGCACTTCTATGAGGCACAATTAAAAAACAAAGGTAAAGAAACCCTGTTGGAGTCAATGTATGGAAGCTTTCAGGGTGTTTGAAAGACAAAAACATGAGTGGAGAAGTTTTTAAACTTTAATTAAAATAAAGGTTTTTTTTCAGGGGAAGAAATATAATACATCTTTAACAGGGCTGATATTTTAATATTTGGGCAAGCAATTTTCCTTCCTGGTTTGCTGATAAAAACATAGTCATAACTGAACTCCAATAATCCCACATTCACTTTTATAAATGTTCTTGAAATTATCATTAGTCAAGTGCTTGAGAAATACAATTAGGCACATTTCTAGACTTCATTAAAGAAACTTAAGTACAAAATTAGTTACATTTCTTTTCAACCACAAAAAAATAGTTCTATGATGCACTTTATTGTGCATCCACTAATCCTAAGTTAAAAGCAAAATTGCATCTTTCAGTTCTTTTTAGAATTTTCTTATTTAGTGTTCACATTTCTGAACCAACACTAAGGAATCTAGTTTTTAATGCACACTTCTCATTAAAATTGTTTATTCAGTACAAGAACCATGAAGTTCACAGAATAAATGCCAATGACATGTTATTTTTATTCTTCGCAACTAGTGATTATAAATATTTTTTAATAGCTTGACAAAAAATAATATGGGCATTTCTCAACTCTAAAGCAATCTTTCCCATCTAGTTTTTCTTTCATTTTATTACATCAAACATAATTAAAATATGCAATATGCAAATACATACAATATTATTATAATCTCAAAGCAGGAATGTTTTCTGGTCTTTTGATATACATATGAGAAGTTCCTTCATCTGTTTTGCAAAGGTGTCAATGAAAATTATTAATTGTTTTTAACATTTCAACTTAACTATTACAAACACACAGAAAATAACACTTATTCTTAATAATTTTACTCCATAAAATATTTAGAAACTTTGCTTAGTCACAGATCATTTATACAAAAGAATACTGCTACAAAACATTTAATTTAAATATCATGTTTCTTAAAAAAGAGATCTGCTTTCTTCAAATATACTAAATATTAAAATTATAAGAATATTTTGTAAACTCAACATAAAAGTAAAACTATTATCACTAAGTGATAAGTTCATCAAGTATACAAAACATATAATGGAGAGCAATTAATCAGATATAAAATAAACTTGGTTCCACATGGGTTCTTGAAAGGCTATTTGAAGAACTTATTTGTATATTACATGTATTTTAACATGCACAGAACTTCAAAACATAACCTTTTAAGAAGTTCATTTTGACACCACAAAACTTTCTCTTAACACAGAGACTTGTTTACTGTAACATAAGTATTAGACAGATGTTTCCAACATACAAAATTCCACAAAAATTTTAATAACTACAGATTAAATGTTTCGTACATGCCACTGTGCAAAAATGGTCATGAACTTCATTATTCAACTATTTCCATGATTTCCAAAAATCTTTAGCTCCAAATCATTTCATTATTTCAACAAAATTTAAACCCTTTTCCTTTAATTAACAAGAATAGATGTATTCTTTACATAAATTATCTCATGGATCAATTCAATTTTAAATACATACACTTATAATTCAAAGATTTTACTGCAATGATATTCCTGTTTCACCCAGAGCTCCTTCCTCTTCTAGTTTTGTTAAGAATTTTGTGACTCGATACTGCTCTTCTGTTTGGCGAGCCATGTCCAATAAAGCCAGTAGTTTCTTGATACCAATAAATACCCTGCAAAAACAGAAAACTTTGTCTAAATGGAAGACTGATTACCAAAAATTTAAAAGAAAAAGAAAGATGTCATCTGCATAAAGTAGCAGTAGAATTTGTTTTCATTGTGAAGTAAATATGAAACAAGGTGTCAAATCAATATACTGTATTATTAATGGAAATAAAAAATATTAAGCAATTAAAATTAATACATGACAAAAATAAATAAATAATTGACCTGTTGGGAACAGTAGCACTGATGGCAATCATGCAAGAATGTGAGTTTACTTAATTTGAAAAGAAGTTAAATCATGGGAAAAGTGACCAAATTTTTTTTTGAAGCTGTCTTTTTTGCCATCTACGAATCTAGCCACACTAAAAACTATTCTTACCAATATATTTCTGATGTTTTGACATAGTTTCTTCGAAACAGCGTTTTCTTTCTTTCATCAAAACAGAATAAAATATGAAATTGTCAAGGACTTGCAATAAATTTTAGATGATATGAAACACAGTATACTGAATATAAACATCACTAGTTCCCGATTAAATCAGGTCAATTATTTTCTATGTACATTAATAATTTTATTTTCCATATTTTTGCACATTTTGCCATATTTATGGTTATGGCGTATTTAGCAAAATTTTTGGAAAAATATCTAAACAGATTATGAACCAGTTTTTCAGAAACAAATTTAGAAATTATTTTATCATAAATTTTAATAATTTTTTACCGAAACATACAATGTTCTTTGTTGAATGAATTGATGTACTTTTTTCTTAAATCTCCTTCCCATTCCCATTTCCAAATATTAGGACATGAACAAACAACAGCATTCCAATAATTTTTCTACCAATGATTCTTTTTTCCTCGTTTCAAAGAGGCAATACCATCCTAGCACAATTCAATTTTTTTGCTTTGCATTTTAGTAATGAACATTTATTTCCTTGTGAACTTTACACTACATACTGTATTTTAAACATTTATCAGGAATAATTTATGGTACATTTTAGGTATTTTTACTGCATAGAAATCTGGGCTCTACTAACAGCAATTGTGTTTAGTAAATAAGGTTGTCCTTATAATACATATCGTTGAAGAAGAGCACAGCCATCACCAAATTACAAAATGTCAATTTACTGGGGGGGGGGAGTGCCTACCTTCACATAACAATTCTTATTGCTTTTCATGAAGTGCAAGAAAATTTGTATTCACCTTTGTCCCTGGATTTTTCGGCTTATGTTAGATACATCTTTCTTGGAGAAAACATCAGATTCCTCAAGGACAGCAAGCAAATGCTCCGGTTTAGAGAGATTATGAACATGCAGAATAGCTGTAAAAGCTGAAAGCATCTCCATATCTTCCAGCACTTGTCTGTAACAAATGTTAAATATAATGTTGTAAAATCATGATGCTTTTAAGTTTTCTGAAACAATATATAAGCTATGAATTACCTTCTACTGCTGGTACACAAAATAAGCAATTTCCTCCCTTTTGGTGGTTCCTTTTTCAAAAGGACTAGAAGAGCCTGTAAAGTGAGATTGGAATAACGTGGACCAATTGGTCCATAATCCAACAGTCTTTCAATGTTGTCAACAAGGATACAGCTTAGCTGTGAACGATATGCATCATCAAACACCTGCAAAACAAACATAAGAAAATAAGAATGACACTGACTATGAGCATAACAAGCTTTGTTCTTGGATTATTGTAATGTTACAAGATTATAAAAGGTGTTGCAAGTTAGAACTTAAGAGCTATCGAATAGATGTTTTTATTTTATTTTTTATAAAAGAAAGATCACTGATGAGAAAGCATTTTCAATATACAAGATATCTTCATTTTCCTACAATAAACAAGAAGCCTTCATCTTCCTAGTGACAATTAAAACTATAGTAGCCAAGCTCATCAAATAGAACACATTGTTCATTCCATCCACTTTTTCCCTTCCACATATTTTTCTTTTCAAAGAATTTCCAGAGATAAAGAACTTGAAATTTGTTTCATGAAGCATGGTAAAAAAGTATTCCAGTATCTTTACAACATGAAGTCCTGCACTTAGTACACTCATCCACTAATGCTCTTAAAACTCCTTACACACCAAAATTAAAATCTTACCTTCTAATAAAAAACATTCAATACATTTCTATAATACTTGACTATCATTTTTGTGCAATCTTTCTAATCCTTTTTGTACATTCTACCCTCTTGACTGATATAAATTGTGGGGAATCATGCTCATTGATTCCAGTGTATGTGTCTACACCCACCTACCCGCATGCACACACCTGCATCCATCTCTCCACCCACACATCACACCTGCACATTAATCACTACAAAATATTTCACATAATATAAAAATCAAGTCAGTCTAGACTTTATGTGATATAATGTTAACTTCACTCATAGTATGTCCAAACTGCATGAATATACCTAGTAGATCATACAGCATGTAAAAATGATCAATATAATAACATGCACATGTTTATTCTATCGGACTGTAAGATTGAATCATTAAAATCCTTAAAATAAAGAATATATTCAGAAAGTAAACCACTATTACTGGCATTAGAAAAAGAAGCAAGTTTTATCAGCCAGGGTATTACAGCAAAACCCCTTTATAAGAGATACATAGGGAATAACATTTTGTCTCTTAAAAGTGAGGAAATGGGTTTTGGGAAACTTGTTTATTGAAAATTTACCGTTCTTTAAATGGATTATTATGATTTGTACACCATTTTAAATTTGAGAAAACATAAATTACTTGATGCCAGAGTGCATTTAGGCTCTGCACTGCTGAAACCACTCCAAAAGTATCTTTTCCAATTCCTTGAATTGTGACAATAAAATTTTCTTGATGGTTCTCATCTTCCTGATGTCACTGACGATTTCTCTCTTCTGGATAAATTTTCCAAGTGGCGAATCTTCAGTGTTTCTGTCACAGCTCTATGCGATTGCCCTTTACACTTGTCAACTTCTTTCATTACATCCAACTTTTTGGTCAACGACAAAACCTTTTGTTTTGATGCCATCACTCGCAGATCCGTAGAAGGCAAAAAGGAAACAAAAACTGAGCATTCAAATTCACACACTAGTACTAATGTATGTCCAAGTGAGACTTTCCACTTATCGACAAAACTGATTGAAAGTACTAAAGTAAAATAAAATTTTGTATACACAGAAAACAGCTCCAAAGCACTAAAAACAATCAGAAACATGTAGGTACTGCAGCGACTTCCTTATTGCCAAGAGACACAAAGCTTACAGGATGACACTAAGCTTAATTTCCTCAAGAGAACTTGGAGGAACTGGTGTTGTGAAACCCTGCCACTGTCTACTTTAAGCAAACACCCCAACCCTTATTGCACTGACGAAATTCCTGAGTCACCTGGAGGAAAATTCAATGCTTTGTCTCTTACAAGCGAGAAGAAACCCATGGTAGGGGAATAGAATCTTGCTCACAGTGGGCAGAAATGTCCTATAATGGGGGACTCTTAAATGCAGAAAATAAACCCATTATTTATATACAACTGACCGTGAGACCGTGAATTTTGTCTCCTATAAGCGGGATTCTCTTATATTGATGTCTCTTACTACAGGGTTTTGCTGTAATAGTGTGTAGATTGAATCAATTAACAATTCTCAATTATCAGTAGCGTACTTTTAACATCTACAATTAAATCGCTGATTAGGTAAACACAATTTATATCAACAGTTTAATTAGAAATTTTAAATGTAAATCAAATGAAGACTAATGCTTCAGTATTAAAATGACAATATGGACATGACATTAGCTGCATAGGTCTCACATACACATTAACAAGTATAAATCTATTATAACATGGGAATAACATTCAACTTTATTTGTAATGATTGAAAGTGAATCACATTATACAACTAGCTTAGAAGAAACAAGCTTCAACTAGTAATGATTAGAGAATAATTATCACTAAAATTGAAATTCCTTCTAAAAATCCAATTATACTTTCAATACTTTTTACATTTAATCATTTTTATACTACACATTTTATTTATAAATATTAATTTTTCAATATTTTGAAGAAATATCTTACTTTTCTGATATACAGGCACTTGGCAGATTCTGTGAAGCCAACCATTTCTTCAGGTGAGCAAACTTTCACAAACGGGAAATCAGAATTCTTTGCCAGCTGGGCAGCAAGAGCCGTTTTCCCAGAGTTAGGAGGACCTTCAAGCAACACTGAGACTAAACCAGAGGTTTCAGTACAGCGAGCCTGTTGGATGAGCAGTAAACCATCTTCCAGTACACCGCTTACAGGCATTCCCCAATTTATAATGCCACGAGCCAAATAATGCTCTAATGCCTCTGCACTTGATCCAAACGCCTGTAAAAACCCGATGAATGGATGAAAATTTAATTTATTTATTTATGCCAATCTGCTTTCTTCAAATAAATAACAATTCATATATTAAATTATAAAGCTATAACTCATTTATAATAATCATTATTGAGCAAAAAAAAAACTGATCAATACATATACTTAAAATAAAGATTATGAAACTAACTGAATTACAATACAATATTGTTGAGCAAAAATTACCAAAGTATATAATTAAAATATAAAATATCATTGTTTAGGAACAATAGAATTATTTAGCAAATATAGAAGAAATTTTGTTTAATGTGGATATTATGCAATAATATGTGAACTTTCAACTCACAGGTTTTATGTCATGTTCCAAAGCATGAAGAAAGTCTCCACGATTCACCAACAATTTTTCCATTGCTTCTGGATCAACTTCCACCTTACTTGATGCCTTTATTAATCGATTCATAGCAGTTGACTGAGCAGCTCTAACTAAGCCTTCAATCTCTGCACCACTGAAATTTTTTGTAAGTGCTGCCAATTCCTATCAAAATTTTTTTGCAATCAATGAACAGAAAAAATTATAATGATAAGTTATAAGTAATTAATCTATAAGCAGAAAATCAAAATCAAAAATAACTACCTTTATATCTACATCTCCATGAAGTTTCTTGAAATCTTTCATTCTAGCAGTGTGAATATGCAAAATTTGAAAGCGTCCTTTTTCATTAGGTAATCCAATTTCCATTTGTACCTTAATTTAACAAAATTGATATAGAATACAAGAAAACACAAATTTTTTTGCATGTGATATGTAATCAAGGTGGTGTTAAAAATAAAACACATAACAATCCACTGATTTTTGTGCTATAAATACTACATATTGGGCAAACTTAAAAACATAATCCAACAATTTAATTTATAAAAACGGTGTATCACGATACCACTATATATCATACAGGTATCAAATAACCATTTTAGCTTTCACATTCGTAAGGCATGCCTGAAATGACTTCACAAAATACTCTTCTGTTTGTGTGGCTTTAAGCAGCATGTCCTACAGGTCGGAGGACATAGGAAAAGGGTAAGTTGATATGGACTGGCATCAAATTTTAAACTGTACTGAACTTAGGCATAATCTGTATCACTTTAACTTCACAATTAATTAAATACTCAAAAATTTGTTCTAAAAGCGAGGGAATCTTTTTTCTGATTTTGAAAGTCTGTGATCCTAATTGACCTACTTTCATAGTTAAATTGATTGTCTGTATAATATAAGAAAGAGGCAACTCAATGCAATGCAAAGATACTTCTTCTTCTTTTAACATATTAATATATACCAAAACCATTTTCATATTCTATCACCTATTTATGGTTCAGGTTACTGTCTCATTGTTGACAAAGATTTTATCAAGAAATATGAATAAAAAGCAGCTGTCATCTAAGAAATGCCCTTCAAGTGGATCAGAGATCGCATAATATCAACTGAGTGCCCTCTGACCTCAACTATAAGCCTCTTTCCTGAAACTTCCAAGTTGAAGCCTTTGTTACGAAGTCATCTTACAGATGCCTCCTGATAGACAGTATAACAAATGCACCCGACCACAAAGGGTTAAAATTAGGCACCTAATTAAGCACATTAGTTTCAAATTATTCAATCCAAACTGTATCTTACCTCAAGTCGACCAGGTCTCATTAAAGCTTCATCAATCATGTCACGCCGATTTGTCATTCCAATGACGAGAATATTATTCAATTGCTCCACTCCATCTATCTTTGCCAACAACTGATTCACAACCGTATCATGAACACCAGTATTTCCAGCAACAGATCCACGAGCTTTACATATAGCATCAATCTCATCAAAGATAATAATATGCAGACCGCTGTTAGGTCCAAGCTGCAGAATAATTTATTTTTATATCAAGAGGAGGAATCAACAGAGATTTTATTTCCTCATACATACAACAATTTTATAAGGAAATGCAATTTAAAAGTAAAGTCTTTATTTGTTACAAGGCCTAGGTTACTGGACCTCCTTTTCACCCTTGACTTTCAATAACAAATGCATAGTCTACAGTAACTGATAAACAGAACATAACTCACTCTTTTTTCTTCCTCTTCAGCATCAGCAAACAGACGACGAACATTAGCTTCAGACTCTCCAACATATTTATCCAGAATTTGAGGTCCATTGACAATCTTTGGTTCACGAGCATTCAACATTTTCCCAATCTGTCGAGCCATTAACGTTTTCCCAGTTCCCGGGGGACCATAAAGCAATATGCCCTTCACGTGCTTACAGCCTGTAATGATATTCAGAAGGAAAGTTACTTAGAAATGATAGGATATCTATTAAATTTCTAACTTAAAAGTAGAATGTTTTTTCTTCGTGTAAGACGATTTACAAATGAACATCAGGTTATTAACACCACAAGAATTCTATGACCGCCAAAATACAAAAGGTGTTCTATTCTATGATACAAATAAGATTAAAGAGGAGGCAAAACTACGTAGAAATCATATTCATCAGGTGACAGTATCAACAGCTCATTACAAAAAATTCACATACAATACACGTACATTATTTTACAACACTTTGCCAGATGACATTAAACGATTAAATTCAATAGAAAAGTTTAAATCCCAAGTGAAATTGTTTCTGCTGCATAACTGTTTCTATACAATTAGAGACTATACTGAGCATCACAAGAAAAGTAACATTAATTTTAACAATGATACATAATGCATTATTTACCATTTGGACTATATAAATGAGTATAAACCACCTGTAACAACTATTGTAATACAGCTTCCGGGTCAATGACCCCCATCTCATCGGTTTTTCGTCCTAACTGTTTCTATACAATTAGAAATATTTGAGCAAATGCTGAGATGGCCCTTGTTTTGCTTCTGGACATAAATGTAACTTCATTTTCTGTGCACGTCTTCTAGAATTCGTGGGAAATACAATTATTCAAATTATCGTTTCCATGTTGTCGCGGCAGGAAGTAATAAGAGCCAAAATTTATTGCTTATTTATCCTTGAAAATAGATTTTACTACAGGGGAGGTGTTTTTTTGTTTTTTTTAGGGATCACAGAATTTTGAAAATGTGCACACAATTCACTTTTCCCCATAGCACGTCATATGCAGTTTTTGACTGTTTTTTTGACATAAAATAAATAAATAAAATGAGGTCCCAATATAATACCCTTGCTATGCTCTTGGGGCTTGAGACCCCCTTCCTGAAGCCAAATCATATTCACTGAGGTGTCAAAAGTCATAGAAAACATCCTAATATCATGTCAGACCTCCTTTCGCCTATTGAACTGCAACAACTTAATGTGGCATGGGCTCAATAAGTTGCTGGAAGTCCCCTGCAGAAATACAGTGTCATGCTGTCTCTATAACCATCCATAATTGCGAAAGTGTTGCTGGTACAGGATTTTGTACATGAACTGACCTCTCGATTATGTCGCATAATTGTTCAATGGGATTCATGCTGGGTGATCTGGGTGGCCAAATCATTCCCTAGAACTGTCCACAACGTTCTTCAAATCAATCACGAATGATTGTAACCCAGTGACATTGTGCAGTGTCATCCATAAAAATTCCATTGTTGTTTGGGAACATGAAGTCCACGAATGACTACGACAGGACCAAAGAAGCTGAACATAAGCATTTCCTGTCAACGATCAGTTCAGTTAGAACAGAGGATCCAGTGCATTCCATGTAAAAACAGGCCACACCATTATGGAGCCACCACCAGCTTACACAGTGCCTTGTTGACAACTTGGGTTCATAGCTTTGCGAGGTCTGTGCCACACGCGAACCCAACCATCAGCTCTTC
This sequence comes from Teleogryllus oceanicus, assembly GCA_964035755.1. Taxonomy (NCBI): domain Eukaryota; kingdom Metazoa; phylum Arthropoda; class Insecta; order Orthoptera; family Gryllidae; genus Teleogryllus; species Teleogryllus oceanicus. The sequence goes on from CAXIVR010000007.1 coordinate 114,889,586, forward strand.
CCAACTGAAATCGGGGCTCAATCAACCAAACCCTCCTTCTCCAGTAACCTAGGGTACAATCAATACGGTCGTGCCCATTGTAAGTGATTTCGTGCTGTTATTAAAGGCATTAATGTCAATCTTGTGGTTCCACAGCACATCAGAGCCAAATTTCATGATCCTGTCCTATTGAATACATTTGTTCTAAATCCAACATTAATTTCTGTGGTTATTACATGCAGTGTTGCTTGTCTATAAGAACTGACAACTTTACGTGAATGCCACTGCTCTCAGTCATTGAGTAAAAGCTGTCAGTAACCGTTGTTTGTGCTGAGAGGACATGACTAAAATTAGGTATTCTCAGCAAACTCTTGCCACTGTAGTTCTCAGAATATTGAATCCCCTAACAACTTCCAAAATGGAATGTTCCATGTGCCTAGATTCTGGGTTCAAAATCTGTTAATTCCTACAGTGTGGCCATAATCACATCAGAAACCTTTTCACATGTATCACTCGAGTACGAATGAAAGCTCTAGCAATACACTGCCCTTTTACATGTGATACTCCTGCCACCTGTATATTTGCTTATTGCTATCCCACGACTGTCACCTCAGTGTATTTTAAAAAATAACTAATTTTTTATACCCATGAAAGTCATTCAATGTAGGTTGTTTACTTTGTAAATATTAACTCTAACTCAATAAAAATACATTCTATATTCAGCATAATGATTAAACTCTTTATAAAAAAATTCAGCTGTACAATATAAATGTAGACCCCACTCCCACCAAAAAAATCCTGGATGCGCCTCTGTATATACAGCATTCAATTTTTTGAAAAGCCTTTAGTCTTAAGCTTACACGTTTAATAAACATAACATACATACCCAACTGTTCCACAACCTCAGGAGGAAAAACTCGAGAAGCAAATGCTCGTCTAAAAATTGCATTGAATTCTTTGTCTAGTCCTCCAATACCCATTTTCTGGAAGTCCCAATCAGGATTAATAATGGACTGGCGGGGTTGTTTCCTGCAAATAATTTTTGTAAGCTTGTTTTGCTCCAAGAAAAAAATGTAAAGAAAACATTGGAGCAATTTTTAAGAAAATTTTGAAAATGTTTTTGAGGCTTCATATAAAGTACTGCCACCAATATCAAAATATCCATTTCAAATTCAAGGGGCTGTGACATCAGCCAGATTGGTTAGAGAATATCAATTGTGGTGAAAATCCTGGCTGCAGTTTAGCAGCAAGCATTGTACACAGACATACATTTGCTGTTAACTAAATTTTGGGTATAATCAACTGACAAAACGTGGATTCTGACTACACAATATGTTACAGGAAGTTATTTGCTGCATTTAGAAACAAGAATTTTCAGTATCAGGTACTCACAAATGAGTTCTGTCAAAAAAACAGTTTTGGTTGCAGCATTACAATTTTACAAGCATTTTCTCTACACTACAAAAATGGTATGCAAGAAAATAAAAAGTAATATGAAATTAATTTGTCTCCCTGACAGATTCTGAGCATATGCAGACTGATTAGAAAAATCTCATTTTCCACCATAATTTTTCCTCAAAATCAATGCGATTTCTAACCACCGGACATTAAAAAAATTACATTACTTATTTATTTTGAGTCATACAAAGTATCAACATATCATATTCAACATACCCTTTTGCTTTACCAACCAAGTTCAGAGAAGAGCTTTCAGCTTTTTCAAATTGAACAATAGTATCCCCTAAGCAGCGACCCATCTTTGTCTTTTTAGGCTTAGCTTCCTGACCAGCTTTTATGGCGCTTAAGTCGGCCGCTAGAAAAATACAAAGTCAAGTGTGTAGTAAAAAAAAAGCACGTATTAAGTGTTTTTCAGGAAAAACAGTAATGTAATGAAAAGGAATGAAGTAATAAAATACCTTCCAATGACTTCACAACAAGACCCAAAAGTTTCTTTTCTTGAAAACTGAATACAAGCTGTTGGCCAACTGTGAAGGCTTGACCAGAAAACTGCATTAAGAATTCCTTTGCCATTTGGTCAGTATCATAGGGATCCAATGTTGTCCTAAACATTATGAGAAAAGTCACATATGTTTTCTTAAACTTAAAGTTAACTGTACATATACAAGAATGGTTCCCTGCAAATGCAGGTGCATTAATTCACTTACGTTTTCTTCTGCAGAAAATCTGCTTCTAAGCTCATTGTACACAAACATTCTGTACTTGACATGGGATCAAAATCATATGGTTTAACCTCTATATCCTGATTAAGTGATAAAGTAGCCCATTTTCGCTGAGGCAAACTAAAGCCAACAGAATTCTCTGGAACCTCAGGATGGAATCGAACTGTGAATACATAATGCTGTGATGGTCCTGTGCTCACCTGAATATGCCTATGTAGAAAATCATTTCAATTAGAACAATGCATTAGTTGTCAAATTGGTGCTGGAGAGTATTGGGAAGTGTCATCTCTGATGATTATTAATGTTTAAAACATAAATAACTCACTTAACATCTTCTGGAAAATCCTTTCTGTTCACAATAGCGCAGTTGGTGAGTGACAGTTCGTCTGTAGGACATCTATACACTTTCATCACCTTGGTCCGCCTCTGAAAATGGATAATGCACATTGATATCTATATAACAACCCCTTAACCTACAAAGACCATCAAATACTTTCTATATTTCACGAATTAATCATGGCAAATCAGTTTTCAATGTATTGACTCGATATCGGATTTGAAGGGTCCATTTGACAGTACTTGCGTATTCCCTTTCCGAAGAAAAAACAGGGACTTAAAAATTATGTTTCACAAACAGTTAGGCAACATTTATTAAATTCACAGAAAGTGCTTACCATTGAAGCCATTTTACATCAAAATATCAATACTTCGCGCAGCTGCAATGCAGGTTCACAATCCGCACCCTCTTTCACCCTTGCACCCCGACCAAGCTAGGGGATCACTGGGTAACCGAAAGCAGCCTGTGGCAGTTCTCTCGTACCGAACCCCGGCCGGACTCCACCAACCCCTTTCGCGTCTTCTGCGCCAGCGCCACCCGTACACGTCACTCATGTTTCCGCACCTGCTAAAGCATCGGACACTTGGTAACTCTTACTTTTTTTGTTTGCAGAGAAAAAAATGGGAAGTTAATTAATGCCACTAATGCAAACTCGCGACTTATATTCTTATGTGTGTATATATATAGGTGTGAAGTTACTACCCTGAACAACAGCACAAATGAAAATTACATTCTCGTTTCATCATCTCTATCACTAATACCGACTACAAAAGATTAAAAAAGTTCACATGTATCTCAGAAGTATCAAATTTCGAAGTATTTACACTCGAAGAAAAACGATTAAAGCTTTAAAAAATATGTTCAGGTGTGAAATGTATACAAATCATTAAACAATGGAACCAATTATTCAAAACCAAAATAGATGGTATAATTGTGCAAATAGTAAATGACCTTCGCCATTGACTCGCAGATTACAACAGATTTGTGATAGGATTTCTATGTTAAGTCCGACCAAGACTGAACAGCTCAGTTCGTTTTCAACTTTTCAGTACGCGACAGAGCTCTATCAGCGAAAGGTTATTAGCAGGTATTGCTTTAAATGTGTGCAGCACGTATTACTAATATTGATGAACATTTAATTTTAATGAATAATTTTATCGAGTCTAGTGAATAATTTGATGAAATTGAATGAATAACAGCCAGAAATCAGTACCATCAATACGAACTGACGGATCGATTTTCTTTGGGTTGAAGACCACCTGCTTTTATGCCGCCGCGAGAAACACGTGGTTTAAAGCGATAAATTGCGCAAGACAATTTATTCGGGTAGCTGAGCCAACGAAGGCGATACATCTCTCGTATTTCTATAAAAAAAACATTCTATTGCTATTTCTGACCTTAAGACGTGAAAGGAATTTGCATACACAAGTTTCCTTTTTTTATTTATATATATTTGAATTCCTTTTTCTTTTATTTTGTTCTCGTCCAAAAATTCTAGCGTAAGTTATTATAAAGGATGACAAGTCGAAATAAAACTTTCCTTATCTAAAATTCTCAGAGTATTGATGTTAGTAATTAGTTTCCTTATATCTTGCCCAATATTTTTGTCTAAAAAATATTGAAGGCATCAGTGTCTGAGTACAAAGAGTGCAATAACATTAAATTTGAATAGTTTTATTACTGCTGTGCCTTTCTGTTTCAAGAAGAAAAATGTCTTTAGAAGGATATTTGAAACAAGAGCCTGGATTTGCTACCAGAGCAATACATTCTGGTTATAAAGCAGAACAAGAATCCTCTTGGGCTGTTGTACCTCCAATTTCACTGTCTACAACTTTTAAGCAGGAAAGTCCTGCCCAGCACAAGGTAAGGGTTATTATTCTAACAAATGCCAGGTAAATTAATTTTTTCAATATAATAAATTTACATTAAAAAACTGAAAATAATTCATCACATTTGTTTCTAGGGTTTTGAGTATGGGAGAAGTGGGAATCCATCGAGATTAACACTGGAGAAATGCCTTGCTTCATTGGACAATGCCAAGTATGGATTGTGCTTCTCCTCAGGACTTGGAGCAACAACTGCTATAGTTAATCTTTTAAATTCTGGAGATCACATAGTTGCTGTTGATGACCTTTATGGTGGTACCTACAGATTACTTACAAAGGTAATACTTTTAAATACTTGTGGTTGTGCTTTAAATATTTTATAAAAGTTCTTTCTTTCTTGTGAATTTGGTGTAGCAAACCACATCACAGTAAATGCTCACTTTCTATCAATATATTTGGAGAGAGTCAAAATAGTAATACTTAATTGCATTAAGGGAGTTTTTCTTATTTTTAGATTGAAATAGATATAAAATTACTTGATTACTGTGACCCATTTTTGAGTTACATGATAGACTTAGTCTATTTAAGATCTTTAATTAGATGTTTCCTTAGGACTGCTGCATCTCAGGTGTGGATTACACACCTCTCTAAATTGGGCCGTTACAGTTACAAAAGCTTTCTACCCAAAACCTTTGAATCTTTGTATGGAAGTTAAAACAACTTTTATTGAAATGGTAATTTACGAGTTGCTTAATGTGAAAAATATGACATCACATAATTTATTAACCATTAAATTAAGAAGTCACTCTTCTAAAGTTTATCATTTGAATACGTATGTGCTTTTTGGCATTTTAAATGAATGGTTGAAAAAAAAGGAGAGGAAAAAACACACCACACACACACACACACACACAAACACAAACAAACACCACCAGTGTTACTAAAACAGAAAATTGTAAATTGACCTTCACTTGTAATTGGAATCTCCACCAAAGAAATTCTGATTTTTTAAACATTTTGATGGTAAATAAAAATGAATGAATGAACCTTTACATCAAATAGTTGGTTAAAGTGATCCAACTGTCACTTGCCCATAGGTTACAATTATGGTTTTTCAAAGAAATGACTTGGATCACATTTGGTTTTTTAAGTAAACATGTCAGAAAACTTTAATATCTGAAACGATAATGAACTTATTCAAAAATTCTTATTTTCTCCCCAGGTTGCTGAGCGTATGAATATAAAAACCACATTTGTCGATGGTCGTGATCCTCAAAATGTAGAAAATGCTATTACAAAAGACACCAAAATTGTATGGCTTGAAACTCCCACAAATCCATTACTGAAAGTAATAGATATAGCAAAAGTTTGTGAACTAGTTCACAAACACAAAGATATAATTGTTGTTGTAGACAATACATTTCTCAGTGCGTACTTTCAGGTATGTGTCAGTTTATTGAATAAGATCTAGATTATATTTGGTATAATAGGAGTAAAATTATAATTGCTCATTATGGTTCAGAATAATTTGATTTAGACAAATTGTGATTATGAGATAGCATTACTACTAAAGAAATGTTCTTTGCAAGTGCTATTTTGTGTTGTAGCGACCTCTCAACCTAGGAGCTGATGTAACTATGTACTCTCTAACAAAATATATGAATGGCCATACTGATTGCATAATGGGATCTATCTCTACCAACAATGAAGATATTTATGAGAGACTTAAATTTCTTCAAAATGGTAAAGTTTATATTGATATTACATTTCTATTCAGGGGTATGGGAACATGCCATATTGTACGTTATGAAATTAAACAATAACTTATTTATATCTTAGAATTGTCCAGTAGATTATGAAAGACATCCCTGCTTGTATAGGTTGTTTTAAGAGTTGGATTTGTTTGAGGACAACTTTTTAAGAATATAGTGTTTTTTTTCTTTTTCCATTTTTACAGCAATTGGAGTGGTACCATCTCCTTTTGATTGCTTCTTGGTATTCCGCAGCTTGAAAACTTTAGCTGTGCGAATGGAACAACATATGAGAAATAGTTTATCCATTGGCCAGTATTTGGAAACTCATCCACTTGTAGAAAAAGTCATTCATCCAGGTAAAACTACAAATTTAAAAAAATATATATATATATATATATATATATATTTAAAATATTTATATATATTTATTATATATAAATATTTATATATATAATATATTATATATATATATATATATTTATATATATATATATATATTTATATATATATATTTATATATATATATTTATATATATATATATATTTATATATATTTATATATATATATATTTATATATATTTATATATATATATATATTTATATATATTTATATATTTATATATATATTTATTATATTTATATATATATATATATTTATATATATTTATATATATATATATATTTATATATATTTATATATATATATTTATATATATATATATATATATATAAAGTTTTTTTAAGCTCAAAATTACTCTACCAAGAACCTTTGTGCTGCCTGAAATGTTAAATAATTATTTAAAGTGTAAGTGTGTTCCTAACAAACTAACATTGATAAAAATTAACTGAAGTTTTCATATTTGACTATATTTAAGTTAAACTAAATTCCCATGGCATAATATTTATTGCATTGTTGAAGGGTTACCATCTCATCCACAACATTCATTGTTAAAGAAACAGTGTTATGGATATAGTGGAATGGTTTCTTTCTACTTAAAAGGTGGATTGGAAGAATCTAAAATCTTCCTTTCTTCACTTAAATTAATAACCCTTGCTGAGAGCTTGGGAGGCTATGAAAGTTTAGCAGAACTACCGTGAGTTACTTTATAAACATTCGTATGCTTTATGTTGTGAAATTTTATCAGTGTATAAAATGTTGTTATTTTTTTGTAGTTCTCTCATGACACACGCATCAATACCTCCAGAAGAACGAGCAAAATATGGAATTACTGATAATTTGATCCGCATGTCAGTGGGTTTGGAATCGGTTGAAGACCTTACTGCAGATATTGCTCAAGCATTCCAGGCTATGAAGAATTTGAACAAATAATAATAATTCAAATTTGAATAAAGTTGTAAATGGAAAATTTTGTATTGTACTTTGAAATACTTTTCCAGAAATGTTTGTCATTAAAGTATGCCTTCATACATTTGTTTAATTTATTAATTTATTTTTACTCCTGTACCATCCACCACCTTTCTATTATATCTTCTATTCATGTGGCTTTTATTTACAACTTAAGTATCTATTTCTTTTGATACTTTTAATCTTTATTCACTTTCAAATTTTGGAAATTAATTAACCTTGTTACTTGAACCCACCTAATGTTATATCTAATATGTTGATAATTAATTGGAGTACTATGTTCCTTATGAACAGGTAATTGTTATGATCACCAAAGTATGAAGACAATGCCTTTCTGTTTACATTATTCCTATGAGCTACTGCAGACCACAGTTCTTTCAACTGAAAACACATTTTCTTTTTCCTTAATTATTTTTACATTCCTTTATTATATACTTGTACCTGCTATTGCTATTATTATTATTATTATTATTATTATTATTATTATTATTTAGTCTTTGGGCGATTTAGAAACCAGGTGGGTAGGGAATTGTGTCATCCATAGTTCAAGGCAACTAGTCTGAGAGTCAGTGATAAAATTTGTAGTAATTTACTGGTTTCTAATTGTATTAGTTTTATTGTTAATTTGGGTCAAAACGAGAGTCAGTCACCCTATCTCCGATGATAACCTTTATCGGAAGTTGAGGGGTGAACTTGTGAAAAGGAATGCATTACTATGTTCGCCATGATCACAGTTGTTAGAGAACTGTAAACAAATGCATTGTTGCATATTCCCGGCAATTTTTATTTGCAATCACTCAAAGTTTTAGAAGCAGGCCTTTGGAACGATTTAAAAAAAACATTTAGTAGGAAATTTTATAAGCTGAAAGAAACGTACTACAATGAATTTTAATGGGTTTCCTCACTCTTTTCGAAATATTCACAAACATCTGTGTACACTTTTATTTTCTTACGAGGTGTAAATGAGTAGTGTAATACTTTTCACATGATCACCTCCTTTTTGATACGGGTTAACCCTGGAGATAGGACGGCTGACTCATTTTGACCTTAATTGGCATTGACACTAACGAAAAATAAATAAATAAATTAATAAATAAAACGAAAAATAAATAAATAAATAAATAAATAAATAAATAAAAAAAGGAGTCGTTCGTAGATCACTTCGAATTTTCTGTCGTCTCCTGGATTATGCCGTCCCCAAAACGCTCTTGAAGCACCACCGGTTTCAATTCATGTGGCGAGCAATTGAAAACCAATTGAAACAAAAGGCCATTGGAATTTACAATTTGGCAACATATCTCTACCGGAAATCAATGCTCCGCGCCTGCGACGACGGACAATATGCATCCATAAAGTCATTCAAGCAAGAAGGGTTGCATTCCTTTCTCCCCAGAAGGCGTTAGTAGGACGTGACCTAGCGGACAAGCATTTCACATAAGTTGGGAGATTAATTGCACCCTCTTCTCCTCGTGACGACAAGCTTTCACACCAAAATGCTTATCGAAAATGATAAATTGTAAAGGCCGTTGGGCGCCAATTTGACTATGCAATTCAAGACTTTGTGGACAAGGAAGCACGGAGCTGTAAGACTTGAGCTCCAGAGCATTGTTTCCTGCGAAATTCACTTACATGTATGTGTTTGAGGGCAGGGATTGCTTTTGAGACTTACCAAAGAAGTAAGCGTTTTAATAAATCCATTAAACATTATATAACATCATATTGGTGTCTGAAATTCGAATGCTTCAAGTTGAAGCTCGAAGATACGCGCGTGAAGTGTTACTATCTACTTATTTCGAGCTGTAAGACCTGTTCAAACTTAAGAACAGCGACAAATGCCTTAAAAGCATTTTTGTGATATCAGGGAGGGGGGAACCCAATTTCCGAAACTTCAGAAATCTCGAGTCCGTTTTTTTGTGCCATTTCAATTCTTCTTCTTCTTCCACCAACACTAGAAAGTAAATCAATCTGAAATCGTGAACAATACACCAAATAATTATGGATGATGAAACACAATGAAACGAAAGAACGATTGGAAGCCGGTTTAATCCGATCCCGTTGCCGGTGTCGACTAAGGAGTAGAAGAGTGACTAAAACGTACTAGGAATGGGTTAGCAAGATGAACTAACGTTTGTAAAAGTCACAAAGATGTTACTTTACGCGGTCTCGACTATATTAGAAGGTCACAAACCACATTTATCTCCATCGCAACTACTATCTTATCAAAAATCAGAGGAATATGAAAGTGTAGAGCGTTCTTTAAAAAAATAAAGCCTTATTGGTAGGCGACCTTCGCAAATTATGAACACAATTTAAGTGGGAGGTTTTCTATTTAAAGATCCTCAGAGCGTCTTCTGCACAGTAAGCCGCTGTAAGTAACGGGCTTGCACGATTGCATTTTTGTCCGAGTCAGTGCATTGCTATGAATGCGTGAATATTGTTGTTACTTTTTGTTACGACGAAAACTTTATAAGTTAATAAGGTTAAACACTATAAGATACTCATCCATTTAATTAGATAGCGGCATATCGCTTCGTAATGTTTTGTAACAGATTTTTAGCAATATCTGTTCAGGAACACATTAGATAAAATTTACTGTCGACTAATAAAAAACTACGATTGGAACCTATAGGCTACCTACCCAATAAAATATTGTTCTTCAGTTTCTTTTTTTAAAAAATCTTCAATAGGGTGTGCCATTCACGTCCACTTGTACTTGCTTGACTCAGAAATTTACTTGTGTTATGATCATTCTAGGTCTATTTGTTTCTACATTCTTTCAGAAATCTTTGGTTAGTCGTGGATCTGAATTCACAATGATAATGGAATTCATTATTCATTCATGAGGTGTAAACTATTATTCATGTTGTTTACTTGTTATATATTAAAGATGTTTGAGTTGTTCAAAATTCTGTTGAAGATAAGGTAGTAGTGCATTAAATTCATGGAATAATTTTATTGTGTAACTTATTTTTTCTTGAAATAGAATCATGTCAGGAGAAGGATATCTGAAACAAGAACCTGGGTTTGCTACCAGAGCTATCCATTCAGGTTATAAAGCAGAACAAGAATCAACTTGGGCTGTAGTGCCTTCAATTTCCCTTTCAACAACTTTTAAGCAGGAAAGTCCTGGTCAACACAAGGTATATTTTCAGATTTCTCAAAATCAGCATTAATTATTTTTAAATTTTATGAATAAACAAGCACACTGAAAAGGTGAAAAAATTTAAGGGTTTTGTGTATGGAAGAAGTGGAAATCCTTCACGATCAATGTTGGAAAAATGCCTTGCTTCATTGGATAATGCAAAGTATGGATTATGCTTCTCTTCTGGGCTTGGAGCGACAACAGCAGTACTTAAACTTTTAAAACCTGGAGACCACATAGTTGCTCTTGATGATCTTTACGGTGGCACTTACAGATTACTTACACAGGTAATACTTCTTTAGTATTGCAAAGTGTGTTGTTGAAAATGTAAAGCAGTTCTTTACCAATGATTCTGTTGCTTTTTATTGTGAATCACTATAATCTACACTAATTATCTTCAGACCAAGTGGGGTTAGAGAGTGAATAATGGGTAATGAAGTTCATCAAGAAGATAATGCATAAGCATTCTTTTTCATATAAAATTAAAATCCCCATATTGATATAAAGTGAATATGTTTTAAATTTCTTTTTTCCTAGATAAATATTAAATTTCAATTAAAAATTATAAAATGACATTGGAAAAAAAAAGTACCTGTTCACTTCTCTTCAGGGATGTATATTTACAGGGAAATATACCAGCGCTTCTCAAGAGAATTTGAAATCTCTTGCTGGCAAATTATGAATGTCACTATCTGGGACAAAATTACTGTATATGGTGCTTCACATATGATTTCCACACTTCTAAATGTTTCAATAAAGTAATTAAAATAAAGAAATGTATTTAGGAAAACTTTCCCCAAAACATTCTTAGGATTCATTCAGACTTTATTGGCCAAATTGGTCCAATTGGACCTACTTGCAAGGTACTATAATCCGAGGCCTCATATGTATTATTATTCTTCACGGCCACATTTGATAATGAAAACACTGGTTTTGTCATGGCATATATCATTTTCTTTTATTTCTGAACCTATCTCAATGTCAGAGCTTCATAACTAATAATTATCTGTGTACCTTGCCAAATAATTGGATATTAAGTTTTAAAACTCATCAAATATAATATTATTTAGAGACTTTTTATAATAATGGCCACTCTCAGGGTATCCAGAAAGCATTGGGGGAGGGAGGGGAAAGGCATTTCAGTTCTACTTCCATAAATATTTTTGAAATAATTTTTTTAATTGTTAAATAATTGTTTAATTGTTAAAAATTAATGAAATTTTTAAAAAAATGAGTATATTTATAATGCGAATACTGCTTTCAACGTGATGAAACCTATATGTAGTAAATATTTTGAATTAATTGAGTAAAATTACGAATACATTGGTTTGGGAGATAGTGGATGCTCACTATCCAACCAAAAAATTGGTTTGGGGAATAGTGGAATCCACCACCAGTCTCTTGTAATGAATAAGAAAACTTTCAAACATGTTAAAGATGTGCTAAGAATAAAAAAGAATGACATTAAAAATTACATCTCACTATTGGCAGTATGTAAGGAGTAAGGATATTCTTTTCTCATTACATAAAACATGTTGGTGTGGTATGACAACTTGGCTCTATCCAAATAGTAAAAGAAGCACTTCGACCAATTTAAGTCACAGTATTACTCAAATCCTTTATTATTATTATTAGTAGTAGTAGTTTTAATGTTGATATAATTTTTAATATCATTTTTTTAAAATACATATTAACATATTTATATATTATTTTTAATAGGTATCTCATCCTATTGCTATTATGACAATGTTATCGGTATAGAAATATTACAAAAAATTGCAAATGAAGGAGTAGTAATTGACATACTCCATACGCATAAAAGGATAATTTAAATTGCTCTCTGATAATTGAATTTGTTCTTTGTCAATTTTGTATCGAGTGCATTATAATATTAATGGCAAGTTAAAATCATATGAATTCATTATAATTTTGCCTTATCTCTTTCAGACCCAGAGTTTTTAAATATATTATTTCTTAGAGTCTGGAGAAATTTACTGGTTGTTCTTTCTCTCTCAGAGTTAAAATTATATTGTCACAAAATGAATGTTCATATAAGAAAACTCATATTATAGATATTCAACACGCTATAGAATCAATGCGCACAGGGCTGAAAGTGAAAAAGAAACTCATTTACAAACAAAAATAAGAAATCCTAAACTGCTCTAATGTGTAGGTTGGAATTATAACCATATTTACATAATTGTGAAGAAAAGGTCTGTAAGGGTTATAGAATGCAAACATTTTATACCCCCTATCTTATTGTAGGGTACTTTGAAAATTATGCAAAATAACTCGAACAGTTGTTCATGCTTTTATTTGAGTTTGAGAAAATCTAGTTGGAAGTTCTTCTGTCTTAATATCTATATTTACTTTTCTGACAGTAGTGTGTATTTAAGATTTAGTTATTATGAGTTGAATATAAAAAGTGTGGTAAATAACTCATTTGTTTTGTAGATTGCTGAACCCATGGGCATAAGAACAACATTTGTTGATGGCTGTGATCCTATGAATGTGGAAAATGCCATCACAAAAGATACAAAAATGGTATGGCTGGAGACTCCAACAAACCCCTTATTGAAAATTATAGATATAACAAAAGTTTGTGAATTAGTTCACAGACACAAAAATGTAATTGTTGTTGTAGACAATACATTTCTCAGTGCGTACTTTCAGGTACGTTGATAGACATAATTGCTTGATTTAAACTTTATAAAAAAGTCAGAAATGAGACAGATTGATGATTGGTTAAAAACTTATTCTTAAAAGACGATACATTTACATTAAAAAGAGTTTTCTCCTTTCATGTTTTAGAGACCACTCAATTTAGGTGCAGATATAAGTATGTACTCTTTAACAAAATATATGAATGGCCATACTGATTGTGTAATGGGATCTATTTCAACCAACAATGAACAGATTTATGAAAAGCTTAAGTTTGTTCAAAAAGGTAATGTTCATTTGTATAATTTATTAACTATATGTGAGTGCAAGATGATATAATTCTATGTTTATTTGAGAATTTATTTTGAAATTTATGAACTGAAGAAATAATTTTGAAAGATGCCTGCAGATTTTACTTAATGATTCCATTTTACTTTCTCGCCGAACTTAGTAAGAAGAGATATCGGCGATTTTTCGACAGAAAAGCTCTGATTGGCGAGCCGTAGTAACGAAAAAGAGGATAAATCTCGTTTCTATAAGTAGTAAATTACTTCTTCTAACACATGGTGCCGTCAAAATTCATGTTTTGTGAGTCCCTGATAACGAAACGATTGACGGCAAACTGTCCGTCCGTGGTCAACACTTCAGACCGTTCCGACGATTCCACGATCGATTTGGACGAGCTCGTAAAAGCGCAGCCCAGCGAGTTGAAATGGATATTTTGATTTTGGGGGTACTTTACATGAAGCTTCAACAAAATTTTTTCAAAAATTGTACCACATTTTAATTAAATTTTATTCTCGAAAAGCGTAAATAACGTTTAAAAGAGCGGCTCAAGTTTCATTTTAGATGAAAACCCTAATTTTTCCGATTGCAAACGTTTAAAATGTATTCGGCCTCTTCCTTCAACTACAATATTGAAGATTTTTTTTACTATAATGAAATTCATTGTTCAATGGCCGATCTTGAAACAATGTCATGAAAATATGAATAGTTTTCGCGTAATTTTGCGTGAAATAGGCAATTTTTGAACAATTATTTACTCAAAAAATGCTCCAAATTTATTCTTTAAATTTTCTCCTCATGTGTATCAAAGGATGGTTTAAAAATTTAAATTGCACCCATTTTCGGCGAATTCTTTATATTTTCGAAAATTGTAAAACATTAACATTGCAAAAGTACATATTTGAAGATAGAGATTTGTTTGTGTTAAATGAAATCTGTTAAAAAAAAATCTTTAAAAAAAGTCATGTTCAATTTTTGAAAAAACAAACAAACAAAAAACAAGAAAAGTAGTGTTTGCATAATTTTTGTTTGAAGTTAAAAAACCAAAATTTTCTTTAATTTTTTTTCTGTGAATACAGCAAAAGACATTTAGAAAAAATGGCACAGATCTCATTTTTGTTGAACTCTTTGAATTTTCAAAAATTGCAAAAATTAAAAAGAATGTGAGAAAGTATGTGCTGTTAAGCTCCACTATTAAAATGTAATATGAATTGCCCTTTTACACTTATTTTGCAAAAGGGGAGCTTAAATGTTCTTTAAACATCTTATGATTTTCATTTAACAGCAACTGGAATAGTGCCATCTCCATTTGACTGTTTCTTGGTATTCCGCAGTTTAAAGACCTTATCATTACGAATGGAACAACATATGAAGAATAGTCTAGCCGTTGGACAGTATTTGGAAACTCAGCCACTTGTAGAGAAAGTAATTCATCCAGGTAAAAGGAAACTCACATGTTTACATTAAATAACTTTCCTCAATTGTCTATGTACCTCTCACCAATTACCTTACAAATTTGTTTTCGTTTGCATGAAAGAAGGAGGGGTAGGGGAGAGGGCAGGTGAGAAAATGGTAGAAAAAAAATTAGTAGCAATTAAGGAATGCCTATAAGTTGCCTGTGGACTAATTGTTTGCGTTATGGCAGGTTTGCCATCTCATCCACAGCATTCCCTTCTGAAAAAGCAATGTTATGGATACAGTGGAATGGTTACTTTCTACTTGAAAGGAGGATTGGAAGAATCTAAAACTTTTCTTTCTTCCCTTAAAATCATTACTCTGGCCGAGAGTTTAGGAGGATATGAAAGTGTTGCACAGCTGCCGTGAGTATTGCCTTTTTTCATTTCTTTTGTCCTTGGGTAGGTAGTATGTCTATATTTTTAGGAATATTTTTTTCTTCACAGGTCATACATGGCACATGCATCAGTACCTCCAGAAGAACGTGCAAGAATTGGTATTACAGATAACTTGATTCGTGTGTCAGTTGGTTTAGAATCAGTTGAAGATCTAATTGCAGATATTGATCAGGCATTCCAAGCTGTTAATGCTCTAAAAAATAAGTAAAAATGTATTCGATTTCAATATAATTGAAAATTTATAGGTGATAATTAAAAAAAAATTCCATTAAAATATTACTGAAACATAAAACTTGTAATACTATTATTTTTCTCATAAAATACTGACAGATCATTTTTAGTGTAATCAATGTATGTTTGTAACTTTATTACTTCCTATATTTGTTTTGAATTTCCTGGGGTTTAAAAATTCATGATCATGTACTCAAACTTGATTCTACTATTGATGATGACATTAGGTGAGTTAGCTGAGGGCAACTGTTGCCACTCCAGTGACCCTGACCAGAAGGTCTATGGTTCGAATTTTTGACACTAGCTAAATAGCAAGGTCGAATTCTGCCTTGTCTGAAGGAGCATTATAGAGGTCAGCTGTGCTGATCGGTTGTTTTCCATGGTCTCTCCAATGAATTCCAGGCGAATGCGGGGGCAGTACGGCGAGGTAACGGTGGCGATCCTAGAGTGCTGAGAGGGAAAGCAACTCGTCTAAATAGTCTCCACTATAGTCTTTTTGAAATGACACCACAACAAACAATTTAACCTTGTGTTTTATTCACAAAACACAAGAACAACGCTCAGTTCGTCAATAAATCACTAAAATCATTGTAGTTCGAGACATGAAATCTAAAATTCGTATGAACAGTCAAAGCTATGCAGAAAAATACCACGAAATTTATTTATTTTCTTTTTACTTTCTCGCTACGGAGTAGAGAGAAAGTTATGTAATGCTACGCGAGAAAGCGGCGAATTTTCCGCAGAAAAAATCTTATTAAAGGGCCTTGGTAACGAAAAAGTGAAAAAATCCACTTGTTAAATTTAGAAAAAATCCTCTATCACGTGGTGCAGTCAGAATCTATGTTTTGTGGGTCCTTGATACCGAAAAATCTAATGACGGCAAAACACTTTCGTCTGTGAACAACACTAGCAGCTAAACCGTTCAGCCGATTTTCTCCAAAATTGATATTCCCCAATCGATCTGGATAATGTCGCGGCCCTTTAATTTGATACCGATATTTTAATTTGGTGAGGGGTTCTTTATATGAAGCCCCTGGGACATTTTCAAAAGTTTCAAAAAACGATTCCATTGTTTTTGATTAAATTTTGTTGTTGGATAGTGTGAAGGACGTTTAAGAGAATGGTGCAGATCTCATGTTCGTTGAAAACCTTATTTTTTCGAAAACTACAAAAGTTCAAAATTTTTTCAGGGTCTTCTACAACTAAAATATTAAAGACAGATATTTTTCCCTTAATGAAATATGTTCCTTAAAGATAGATTTTGAAATAAGGTCATGTCCAATTTTCCGAATATGTGAGTACTTTTCGCTTACTTTTGCGTGAAAATAAGGCGAGAAAGTAGGTTGTATTTTAACACTAGTTATTAAAACACGTCAACACGTCTACAATTATTGAATGATACGAAAATTGTTGAATTAAAAAGAAATGTTGCGATTAACAGAATGTCCCACGCCCTAACGCATTTTTCTTCCCGCAACTGCCCCTCTTCATGTAAGGGGTGGGTTCCCTTTCCCGTATGGATGGTGAGTTATTCTTTCACGATACTTCACAAAATCTTGGTAATGATATCTCTCGTGGGCTGCAAGAATGGCACAACAAAAACACGAATTTTGGTGTTAATGCACACTCCAGAATTGCAGATTAGTCTGCCTTCCAACAGCTTATCTTACAGTATCGTATTCCACCAAAAAATGGCAGAAGTATGAATACAAGAATATTGCATTTCAATATAAGGTGAAAACTTCAAACCCATTTACCTCAACATCTGATTTTTTGAGTTGTGTCACTCTTGCACCCTACGAACGATACGTATAGTTGCTTCACGATTATGTTATAGATGATAAGTTAAAGAGGTGTACGTAGTTTCTCAAGGATCCCGGCGCAGGAAGTCCAAAAGGAGCCCCTCAATGCCCTTGCCATCTTTATTGCGGGACGACAGATGTCCTCGTTTGGGGCCCTTCGAAGGCACCGGTTGCACCAGTCTAGTTACGCCCCTGATTAGATATATGTTGGTATAAGTATTCATTCACAAGTGCGCAAGTGGCCGCGATATGTGCCTCCGCAAAGTTCTTTCTTAACATGACATTCGTTAATGTGACGCCCGTGATGTTATTTTGTTATATCATTTTTCGACGAATTGCTTATCATGACTAGGCATTAGTTAGGATTTTGAATTTGCGATGTAAAAAACAGTATTCATATTTGTTTGTAGATTCATTTACAATTCAGAACTTCACTGGGAGAGTTTGTAAATAAGATTTACATATTTGATTGAATAAACTGATGACCTCCTGGCTCACGTGCGTTAAAAATGCAGATGACGTTCTGCGATTTGAAGAACGCGTGTGTTGACGGGTTAGCTAAGGTAGGTGATCTGAATGTCAATAAAAATTCTTGAGTTAGAGGGCTTGGTGCAAACAATTCTAGAGTTAGAGGAAAAAACTCTTATTTTGTTCGTTTTAAATATATATATGTTGCGTTGAAAACAATTGATCTTTTGTTTGGTGCAAGAAGAATACAGCTAGGAACAAGGTGATAACCAGCAGAGGAGCAACGGCAATCAATGAAATGTATACTGGTCAGTACTTAGTTAAAGAAAATACAAATGTGATTAATGTTGTTGACATGTTAAAGCCATTTTTAAAAGAATCCTGCTCTAGTGATTTGTGAGAACAGCAAGATATTGCATTACAAAATGCAGCGTATTTGTCTAAGACAACATACTGGGTTAGAGGTTATTCAGGAACTAAATATGGTAGACATTAGAGATAAAATATCAGTCGTGACAATGATTGACTTTCGGTCTGCTTATGAAAACCCACAACTTTTCCAACTGAATGCACCTGCAGAGATGGCTCATAGCATTAACTGATGTCACTGATCGGGACCCTGACCCTCTGATCGGGAGGTCGTAGGTTCGAGCCCTGACAGTGACAGGATTTTCGTCACAAGCTTGAACAGCTAGGTCGCATTCAGTCGATCTCTGGAGGAGAATTCTAGCGGCCGACTGCTCTGATTGGTAGTTTTCGTTGGTTTCTCCGATCAACACTAAGTGGATGCCGGGGCAATACCCTAACGAAAGGCCCACGGACCGCGCACGATATTCCCTACCTCTTCCTTGTCCTATCCTTACCCCGTACACACACAAACACTAACATGCACTACACTATCCCATATTCCGGGAGACCGGATAGGAGCTTAGAGCTTGTCTTGGCTGGGCGGTGCGCCGCTGGTGGGAGAATCCTGGTTGGGAAAAATCCTGCTAGCCGACGGTAGGTCGGCGCCGGATTTCGCCATAGAGCGGAGGAAGACCATCGCCACCTGAGCAAAAACACGCATTACACGTACGGGGCTAATGACCACAGTAGTTGACGCGCCCGGAATTACTAACAAACAATCAAACTGGATGCTGTCATAAAGCTCATTAGAAAGCGCTTTGCGCGCGTGTGTACGCAACATGACAGATAAGGGACCTGATGATACAGATGGGGAATATTATGATGATAAAAGGTAATGTGACATACCAGACTGTCACACAATATTTTGATGGGAATTGGGGACAAAAATTTATTAAATTCATCATAAAAAGTGTAAATGTTGAGGGCATAGGCATGTAGGCAGGCCGTTCCTTAGCAACCAGGGAAGCGAAAGTAAATAAACATAGCGCGGCAAGTAACGGACAGAAGATTGTGATAAAATGGCATGTAGGATTGGTGGTAAACTGGCAATGGGGTATGACGTAGAAAGAAACTCGAGACTGTTTTGTAAAACAAGAGACAAGAAGGTATGAACGTTATGGAGGGTTGAACTGTGTAATATTGGAGAGAGGAGCTTTAGACCGCGTGCACATCGTACCTCAGAGGTTATTATAAATGATAGATGGGGACTTGGTGGAATTTTGCGGGAAATAATTGAGCAGTGAGGACTTGCATTTTGTGTGCGTAATTCTATTGGGAACTTTGAATAATTCTGGCACCGAGAGTAGTAAATGAAACAATAAGTTGAGGAGGACATTGATCCGGCAGCGGACCGAGAACAAGATACAAAAAGAAGATTGGTCGGAGCGGTGGATTCTTCCTGGCCTCATCGTCCAAGAGCGCATGGATATATAAATAGTAAGAATAATAGCGCTATAGACAATTTCTACTACCGGTCATGACTAAGGTGACATTTTACGTTAAAATAATTAATTGAGAAATAAACTTATAACGTTCTCATTCTGACACGGAAAAGCTGATTATCATTTCTTTGGCATCGTGTGCAATCCACAGTGTAATAATTTCTTTCCAGAAACAAGTTTCAGATTCCTCGCTTCTTCCGTATGCAGAGTGAATCGAATGATCGTTTGCTAGGAAGAAAGTAATGAATGTTTTTCAAAATAGCAGAGCTTCGATTCAGGCCAGATGGATAGGGTTTTTTTTTTAAATTTGGAAAAAAATCCTATGCATAGTTTCGACGCTAGTGTTGTTCACATAGACTAGACCAGACGGACGGACGGACAGACGGACGGATGGACGTTTTGCTTTCAATTGGGTTTTCGGCACCAAGGACCCACAAAACAGAGATTCTGGCTACGCCACGTGTTAGAGGATTTTTTTCTCTTAATTTAGCAACTGATTTTATGCACATTTTTGTTACCAGAGCCTGGCAATGATTTTTTTCCGACGAATATTCACCATTTTTTCGCGCAGCATTACATAACTTTCTGTATTCTACATATCTTACTCCGCATATACGTACCTATACGAGAAAGTAAAAATTGGCATAACGGAGTGATGTCTCGCGTATCATTGCATATATATGATTTAGAATATTACTGGTTGAGGCAAGAATGTCACTCAGTGATGAGAAGTTTAGTTTTTTAACAAAACTTGTCTTTAAATTAAGAGGGAGGAGATCGGTGAAAGTAAGAACAGGGGACCCCCAAAGCTGTTAAAATGGACCGGTCTCTAGTCAACTACTTTACAAAACTAACAAGTAACAACGCGGCCTAGATGCTTGATCCATACTATATATAACCACAAATTGTCAAGAAATATAATAAACAGTGTTGAAGTTTAGAATACAGTTTTAAAAAATGTCACTGATATAATCTTTACAGAATTTTACGTCAACACTTCCTAACAATATTTTCTTGTAAAATAGAAAAAAATGCGTCTCATATTTGTATACAATAATTGTCGAATTCGTGAAACTTGACTTCCGATAAATTTTGATTTTTTATTTATCTGTTAATTATTAAATAATCACGAGCAATTTACTTGCTTCAACACAGTGATCTGCGGTGTCAAAAATCCTCTAGAAATTCATATTTGGCGCGTCTAGCTACGCGATCGCTTCCATCGTACGATAGTGAAGCGCTCTAAGCGTTATTCATGAGAAGTCGGAGCTGAGCCTCCTCTCATTGCTCCATGGTGCTCCGTCATCAGTCACACTATTACACTATTACTAGGAGGTTGCATTGGGGCGGTGTGCTCGACAGCGTGGGCGGTGAAGGGCAACGGAATACTCACACGTATGGTAGGTAAGCTTTGAGTTTCATTGTTCATGTCTTGTCCGGTCGCCTGCCGGCTTCGAGCCCCTACAATGCAGTGGACGGTCAGGACCATTTTACTAGGTATTCTCACAGTTCCATGGTCAGGACAAAGGATAAATTGAAAGGATCCGTGGCCGGTATCCGGGTCACTGTAGTGGATGATTTTGCGCAATCACCTCATTGTAGTGGATGATTTTGCGCGGGAATCAAACCGGGCACTGCATGTGAACCCGTTTTTATCATTATCTTTGGACTGGCTGAGAGTAACAGAAATAAAAAGACAAAGTGAAAAACAATAGCTATTAACATACCTAGAAATGTTATGAGTGTTATTACTGCCGAGGCCATAAGTTAAAAATTGAGGCGGAGCGTAGCAGAGCCGAGATTTTTAATTTGGACGAGGCAGTAATAACACTGTAACATTTCGTGGCATGTTCACCATTTTATCGATCACCATAAAATCTCACAAATTATGCGAAAATTTACGGCATTACTGCGATAGTTCACAGATGAATTCTGTTGCTGCGGCACGTTAGTACGAAATTGTGGGCTGTTGCTTGCGATATCGTGGTTTCGTATATCGTGGTTAGAGAAAACTGGATGCAATTAATTCTCCTGAACCTAAAGATATCTAAATAAATGACGTTCGGTTAGGAAATTGGCGTGTTGATTTCCAGTGGCGACACCTTCAGTAAATTCGATTACCGGACATCGTCAGTAAATACTATTACCGAAGTAATTTCATTGGATGGAATGTGAGGAAAATGTTAATTTAGCTAATATACATTTTTCTAATTGTACCATTAATAATATTCCAATTAAGAATAATTATTCCCCAAACCAATGTGAATTACTTCTGAATTAATTGAATCTGATGTTTTGCACATCGCCATGTTTTTCCCTTAACAAACATTTGACTTGCGATGAATCGATGGTTGTTTACGTTGTAAGGATGTTAAAACCCTTTGCTAAGGATGTTAAATTTCTTAACATACTGGTAGGTACAAGTGCACTTAACAAACCTGCAGGGTTGTATGTTAACAGGGGTTAAAGAGGCATATGGCTGATAAAAACATTAACTGTATACTGATAATCTTTTAATACATGTTTTCTACGTCAGCTGCCATTTTTCTTTAACAATACAGAAATGCAAGTTTTCACGCGAAAGGTCTTCAACATTTGCAATTAATTACTGATTAAGAAATTACTGATTAAGTTTGCTGCCTTATTTGTGATCTGTTTGTTTGCTTCTTATTGCAATAACATTCACTCTCAAGCTTTACGCTAACTACAATAACATTTCAAGAGCTTCCATTCTTATGACAATAACGGATGCAGGAAGCAACATATTTTTAAAGTTTCTCAATTCGTTCTCCATACATATTGTGATTTCATTTTTAAATGATTGGCTTTTAATCATAGAGTAAGAGGATTTTATTATGCGCGGCCCGCGCCCACCCGGTCTTAACAAGCGCGAAACGGAATACTACAATACTCTGTTTCTCTTGAGAGCGTTGCTTTGACGACAAAATCATGGCTTCAATTTTCTGCAAAGATGGAGGCGCTTCAGCCACTTCATGTAGTATATTTGGGTTGAAACCGAAGTGCGCATGAACTTGTTTAGCAGCAGCAAAAGCCTGTTCATCCTTGGAATTCGCAAACGGAGCAGTGGAGTTGAGGGCGGAGACGGCGAGTCACTACCGACCGCACCCATTCCCACCTTTTTGTGCACATCGAGTTGCACAGATCTATTTATAGCGTGACATCACCCGCACATAATCGGCAATGCCACATTCTCGCTTAACATAGGAAATTAATTACTTTTGTTATTTTAATCTGTGCTGGATGCGATGAGATTGTTTAATAATGATTTACCTTCGGCTAATGGAAGGGAACGACTAGTGCTAGTTTACTAAGCATTTCGTTGTTAAAGTCAGGCTAGACAGCCAACTGGATTCATCAACCTTTTGAAGAATAGTGTTACTTTTTTGTTGCGTGCCGTTTATTTTTGTTGCGTGCCATGTGCGTGCCGTGCCGCGTTGCGTTTTGTTGCGTGCCGTGTTTTATGCGTGCCGTTTATTTTATGGTGTATTTATGCATCATCATTCACTTCGGGGAGTGGGCCTGCCTGTCAACGCTTTCACCCCAACAGTTTCATATAACTGTAGTGTCTCGATTCATTTCAGGTAGATTTTTCACCTTGTCGACAATCCTTTCATAAGATTTCTTCCTTGCTGCGGGACAACGGAGCTATTGAATGGGGGGATATAGTAACTCCACGTCTGTCTCCGTTTGACTCTGAGAACGAGTAAAGGGGCGTTTCCGTTTATTTGCACATTGTTGTAAGTTTTGTGGCAATCATTGTAGAACGTGATAATGCGTGCGTTCTTACTACAGTAGTAATATCGCAAGATTATACACAATGCTAACTTTTCTCATGTAAATTAGCTGTATTTGTTTTTTCGCAGATACATTGTTAGTTTGTGAGTTTTTGACATTACGGATAGGATCATCACGGTTACCGCTCCTAGCTGAAATATTTGCTGGCAGATGACTCACATAAATACTTGTCGAAATATTTGCTTGGATCTAACAAGCTACGTAACGCTACCGACGCAATCAATAGGTGCCCTGAACTTCTCCGTGCACTCTTGCCCGTCTCGGCAGAACCATTGCCACCGTCGTCTGGTCTTTCGTCAGCTACAGCAACACGTGCACCATCACAAAAGCGCGCACCGCGAGTATCAGGGCGTCATCATTACTAAATCTAGCATCCGCGCCGATAAAACTGTGGCGTCATGGAGAAAAACACACAGACATTTACAAGTATGTACAAGTTTATTTACATGTATGTACAATAACCAACTTCTGCTCCGAAACTACACACTTGTATTTCCTGTGGATACCCCACATAGCTGGGGCCCCGCCTCCTGACGCTACTCCCGCGCCACTACCGTGACCTCGTCACCCGTGCACTAGGCACGACACGCTCCAGCCTGGGCGTAAAGTTTTGCGCATCGCGCGAGGTTTCCAGAATTAAAACACCCCGTCTGAGCTTGTCGGCTCGATTTTATACCAGAGTGCAGCCGTCACGTGACCGTCCTAGGTGTATGAGGGAGGCTCGCGTCTACCACGTGACCTTCCCGGTCAAGCTAATGTCCCCTTTGTCTAAATGTATCCCGACGCCGGGCGCCTAGCTATTCATGCCCGCAGGTATGCGATACTTCCGCTCCTTCTCCCACCCACGGCCGCCAACGTGACGCTACAGAACTTGCACTAGCAGCAGTGTCTTTAAGTCAAACAGGCATGGTGAAGGCTCCGTTGCTAAATTGACCAGAAACCGTAGCTCCGGCTTCTGGTTCAACATAGTACCAGCGGCAGTGCCGTTATTCCACCACCAGACCAGCTTCATTGAATCTTCCTAATAAAAAGATGTTTCATTCGAGAAGTTTACAAGAAAGTTCCGCAAAAACGTTGGACGGAGGTAAAATTTTGAAAACGAAGTAAGGTTTTTACAGTTTGCCTGACACAAGAAAGTGCTGGTTTAATGAAGTATCAGATGTTTTTAAACAAAGTGGTATTGGAATATGTACCGCCGATCTCTACGCATTTGTAGCTGAAAGAAGCATGAAAAGTCTTTTCATTTGATTTTTATGTGAATAATTCTGGGTGAAGGTCAATTATTGTGGGTGAAGATTCTACAATTGGCAGTGAAGGAATTATCAAAATCAAGGGGAGATTAACGATAAAATAAACTGGAAGTAAAATAAATAATTCGTTCACAAGGGCGAGGATAAAACGGTTTCACACTGGACCTAATAATGTTCATAGACGATACATTTAATAGATTCGGATTTGAAACTTTTGATAAATCTGACGTGTTACAATATCAAGAGATGCTAAGCTGCTTGGAACATCTTGCAACTGCGGCACGTCCAGACATGTAACTTACATACAATAAACTATCGCAATATTCTGGAGATCTTAGGTTAATACAAATGTCAGGAATTAAGAAGTATTAAATTAAGGATAAATAATCATGTCATCTAAACAACTGTTCAGATGTCAGCTAGTGTATAACCAAGGAGAGCAAGTCATTCCCAAGAAAGAGAAGAAGACATTGATAAGTTGGAAGTGCCGTAAAGAGATGATCTCATTATTAACTATGGAAGCCGAGCTAATCGCATTATGAAACGCACTGTATGAAGGAGGATTGATGGTATCACTTGTAGATGGTATTGGTATCGAAAAATTAATCCAAAGACCAGTGTCATACCAATGAGGTAATATATTGAACGAACGATTTTAAGATCGAAGAAAAAAAAGTTTTTGGAAACAACTTCTCTGGGGGATGACATATAAAACATGAATGTTATTCACAGCACTGTAGAACTTTCGAATTGAACCCCGATATCTACGTTACTAATTTTAATTCGAACAGAAATTGAAAATGCCTGAGGTGACTCAGAGCATTAACTGTGCCTCTGACTGAGATGTTCTGAAGTTCGAGTGTGGACAGTGTCAGGATTTTCGACACTAGCTAGGTCGAATTCATCTGCAGTCTGGAGGACAATTCTAGTGGCCGGCTGCTCTGATCGGTAGTGTCCCATGGTTTCTCAAATCAACACCAGGAGAATGCCGGAGCAGTACCCTAACAAATGGGCCAAGGACCACGCGCGATCTTTCCTTCCTCTTCCTTGTTCCATCTTCACCCCTTACTTACACACACTTACATTTACGGGCAAAACACTACCATACATGCCGGGAGACCAATCGGGAAACTAGAGCTTATCCTGCCTGGGACTGTGTCTCGCTGGTAGGATATTTAATGTTGGGGAAAAAACCCGCAAGCTGACTGGTAGATTGACGCCGTGTCTTGCCACCCACTGGGGGAAAATAACCGCCAATCACGCGAAAATAACATGCACTACAATTACAGAACTAATGATCTTAGCCATTAACCCGCCCTAATTAATTACTAATCAATCATTCAATCGACACTAACTGCTAGGTAGCTAGATCGAATTCAGCCGCTACATGGGGGATAATTCTAGTGGCCGGCTGCTCTGATCGGTAGTTTTCCGTGGTTTCTCCGATCAACTCAAGGCGAAAGCCGGAGCAGTACAAACGGGCCAGGGATGGCGCGCGATCTTTCCTTCCTCTTCCTTGTCTTATCCTCACCCCTTACACACACACTTACTCTAACATGCTCTACACTACGAGAATTACACAAGTCGAGGGACCAGCCGAGAACTTATACTTGGGTTTTTCTAACTTGACAGTTGACGTAAATCAGCTGTTACTGTGCATCCAATCGAGAGCTAGAACGTCATCACGATGACGTCACTGTGGTGACGTTTAAGTTCCCGATTGAACGAAACCGTCAACAGCTGATTTACGTCAACTGCCACGTTAGAAAAACCCAAGTATACAGCTTGTCCCGTCTGGACGGGGCCCCGCTGGTGTTACCTGGATGGGGAAAACCCCGCAAGCCGACGTGTAGAACGGCGCCAGATCTCACCATCCAGCGAGGGGGAACACCTCTTCCAATCGTGTTAAAACATTCATTACACTTATGGGACGAATTATCATGGCAGTTGACGCGCACGGAAACACGAAAGAATTAATTATAAGTTGAATGAAAATTATGCAACCTTGCGCCTTGTGAGAGGTGTCTATGGTTTCGTTAGATACTCGGTAAAGATTAGAAAACAATTAAACAATTTTTGATTTTGACTGAAACATGCAAACATTACTTTTAAAGTTCTCTTTTAAAGCCAATTCTCAGACCGCTCGTACTGAATCGCAATTGAATTTTCATATCCAATACGTCACTGTTTACAACAACGTCATGTGACATCAAGGCCCCAAGGAAGAGGCTGCTCGCCGTTAAATATTTGCTGTTCATGTGTTGCGTCAGGAAAAAGCAAATCGTTTGATGTTCTGAGCTTGTAGAGAACTGTACTCTGTATCCTTTTATAGTGCACCATGTTATTGCTGTATTCATGGAGATGATTTTTTAAAATTTAATTTATTGTAGTTGTACAAGAGTTTTTTTTTTGCTTGTTCTTGAGCAGTGTGCTTGCTCCTTTTTGGAAAATCATTTACGTTGTTTGCAGCATTTTACTGCTGCATGCCTCCAGTATTGACGAAAGCTACAAATAAAAATATTCGGCAGAAATTTACTTACAAGAAATCTATGCGCCATGTGGACTTAATTTGTCAAAATCTCTTGCTTGAATTTTTTTAACAAGTTTAACTTAACGGATCTTGAGGTGCAGATCAAAATTGCCAGTGAATTGGGTAGGTTAGAAGAAATTGTGAAAGATGAAAGGAAATGTTTAGAGCACTGCACTGTTGCCATCGTCGTTCCTTATCAGTCGTTAACATTTCAACTCTCCGCACATTAAAATAAAATTTTCTTTCGGGATGTGACAAATGATCTATCCCCTAATGAAACCAAATTACTGAAGCTGAGCTATCGGTACACGTGGATAGAAGATAATGATAATGACGGCAATTGACGGAATGCAAATGGGATATCTTTGCAATAATTCATCACACGATTTTTTTAATACATTTCCCTTACTTGAATTTCGAAATGCTATTCGACAGTAACATTTATCACACGTTGAATGTTTTATATGAATGACTTTTTAACATTATTACATGAATATTGAATATTCAATAAAAGTCGAAATAAGAGGGAGGAAGCACCTGCCTATATACGCCACCTCTGGTGCGGTGGACGGTGGTACGGTGTGGTACGGAGTGCCAATTTTGCCATCATCAGACATGATGACAAATTCACCGCTAAATTAACAAGCCGCACCGACGTAATAGTGTGACTTCGTAGGGAAAAGAACGAACACAGACACGAGCTGTTTCTATTTACATTGATGTATTTACAAAAATATTTACATTAACACATAAGTATAATATGATCAAACACTGAAACAATCTCGTTTCCCCAGCTGCCAACCAGCGACTGCTTCACTTCCGCCCAGCAATTGATTCTAATTAGTCCCTTCGACGCATGCATTGCCGCAGCGCGG
Organism: Teleogryllus oceanicus; assembly: GCA_964035755.1. Classification (NCBI taxonomy): domain Eukaryota; kingdom Metazoa; phylum Arthropoda; class Insecta; order Orthoptera; family Gryllidae; genus Teleogryllus; species Teleogryllus oceanicus. The sequence goes on from CAXIVR010000007.1 coordinate 114,917,792, forward strand.
CAAACAACTCTCATGGACTATCCACCTCGCTTGGCTTAGCCGAAGAGAACACCCGCCTGGATGATGCCGTGCCGAAGCACCTGGGGATGCCACAAGACCGAAGACGCCACCGCAATCCCGCGTGAGGCGTGTTCTCCATACAATATACAGGATGAGTCACGTAACTTTAGCTCATGTAATTTTTGAACGATTGAAGTTATTACAACGTGGTTTTCACGAAAATGCATGAGGGAATGAGGCTAATTGATGCATGTATTCATTTCGATTTTATTTTCGTCAGAATATCCGTTAAATATGAGTCACAAAAAATAATTACCCAAGAAAATGCTTATCTAACATATGACAATATGTATATCATTGGATTCGTATTTTTAGGCTCTTCATGATAGACTAAAAAATGTCTATATTTCCATTTGAAAAAACAAAGTTACCTCTATATCTCGAAAAATACGAATGATAAAGTAGAAATGAATACATGTATTAAGTAGCTCCATTCCATCATGCATTTCCGTGAAACCCGCATTGCAATAACTTCAACAGTTCAAAAACTGCAGGAGGTGCTAAACTTACGTGTCTCACCTGTATATTAGCGGGTCACGTGGTCACTCACGCTCCCCTCGTTCGGCTGAGCGGCCCGTGTGCAACATTGAAGTGCGCTGACCAACCTTTTGGCATCCATGGAATTTGCCTCTTGCGCCTACCGCCCCTACCCTTACCTCGTGAAGTCCCCACAAAGAATAGGTACAGACAGTAAAGCTACTCATAATCCGTGTGCCATTATGATGCGCATGGTCGCCGCATTGAAAGTGTGTAAGCAGCTGTACGACCCGGCAATTGTGTGATGAACGGTGGTGAAGGTGCCTTTCATTTCTGTTTTACTCGTATTTGGTGTGTGAATAACTAGCAAAAACATACTTAACCCCAGGGAACATTGGCTTATTATAGACAAATATTAATATCGCACATACGCAAATATTAATAAAAAATAGGGATAAAAGGTAAAGAATCATGAATTCATAACTTGTAGTGCTACAGAATGACACAGACTTTCGCGCATTAGTTTTCTATTTTCTTTGGTCTGGGCTAGTTTATCGGACTTGCCACATACTCTAGCCAGGTACCATCTATCACCGCCCAAAATACATTGTTTTAAAAAAAATTCTCAATTTTTCGGTTTCCTAATGGTAGAACCGAAATATTACTTCAAGAATATTAAAACAGGGACAAAGCTCGTCGCAAATGGCAATTTTCATTAAAAAAATTGGAGCCGTTTTTTAAGAAAATATCGTTTAAGCGTCACTAAAAATTCAAAATTGAAGCTCTTTTACACCGAAAATTTTTTAATTTTCTGAAAACTATTTGCAGTACTTTAAGTCAAAATGCATTAAAAACCAAATAATATAGAAAAATTAGTTTTATGTTATAATAAAAATTAGCAATTAGCACTACCATTTGGAAAAGTTAGAAGAAAAAATTTGGAGCCTTTTTTGAGAAAATGGCGTTCGAGCTGACTCTGGCGGTTCCTTTGCACAGTTTCAAGATGGCGGTCCGCGCTGTGCGGTGGCTCACTGAAGATCAAAGGAACCACCCTCTACTTTCCTTTCTGTGTAGTATCTAATCTGTGACCCCGACGCTTGGGAAGTCCCCCTCACTTTGGTCTTGCATACTGACGATTCCCTTGCCGAGCCCCGCTGCGGTCGTCAAGCTACACGCCACTATAGCACCCCTGCTCGCGGTACCAGCTGTGCCATTTTTGCCACCACCAGACACACAAGGGGCTTGAGCATTGCTAAATCCCACATCCGCTCTAACAGCTAGTTCTAGCAGCTGTGCCATTATGTCACTGTCCAACATGAGGGCGTCAGCACCGCTAAAATCAGTATCTCCTCCGTGAGATTTATAACCAACAACAGTGCCATTAAGTCAAATGGCATAATTCGTCTGGTGCAAGACATGAGGCACTAGTACTGCTGATTTCAGTATCCGCTTGTTAGCTAGTCCTAGTAATGGTGCCATTGTGTTAGAGCGGATGGTGAATTTAACAGTGCTGACATCCCCATTTCTGGCATTGACAAAATGTCAATATATGTCAATGACAATATGTCATTATGTTGCCATTGTCGGATAAAACTGTGCAACATTATTACTTTCGATGTAGTGAAACCTAGTTTTTTGACTGTCCAAAAAGTTTGGAATTAGACGTGTTACGAAATTCTTCATCAGATAATTCCCCCCCCCTTCAGCCGCCTTCTACCCATTATTTATTAGAAAGGTTCGAGACGTGAAGTCAGTAGTTTTGTATTATCGTCTTTAACATAACAAATCTTCTGTTTATTAATTTCCATTACAAAAAAGTTTCATAGTATTGAACGTTATCTGGTGTTTTCCACCCCACCATGCAAACCCATTCGTTGTTTTCAAGTGGTCGGATAAGAGCAAAGTTATGTAAAATGGTGTTTTATCGGGAGAAATAGATGGCATAAAGAAGATAAGAAAGGTAGATTTAAAAAAAAATACATTGATAAGGATACGATCCTGATCCAACCTACAAATATAGCCATCTGTCAAGCCAGGTGTCAGACCTTCATCCTCAGTTGTGTGTAGTTGCATCTGTGCTTTCAGTATTTGACTAGTAGGTGAGTGATACGTGAAAGAAATGTCAAAATGTTTATAATGACATTCGACTATGTGTAAGAACGTCACATGTAATACTGCAAGGGCATAGAAGGATTGAAAAAAATGAGAGAAACGTACGAGAGAGCTGGTGAGAAGTGAAGGGAGAGGGAGAGATCGCTGTATATGGCACATTCGTATAACGCGAAAAATATGTTGCTAAATTGGTTAAATTGCCTCTGTAAATTGTTTTTTCGGTTGAGATATTTCATTTGTGTCCAAGATATTTGCAAAAACATTAGTACTGTTTGTTATATTTTGAAACTTTATGCATACATTTCCGTTACGTTAAGTAAAAAAAAAATTTAATGCTTGAACTTTTTATCATAAATTTCAGTTGTAAAAGCAAAAGATGCTAAAAGTAACACCACGAAAGATGTGGTGTATATATCACACCCAATGCATTTGAAAAAAAACTCATATACCTTTTTGCCTCGACCGGGAATCGAACACGGGGACCACAACACGGGAAACTAGTCCATGAGCCATCTCAGAGGACTATTATATATATATATATATATATATATATATATATATATATATATATCAATAATCTTTTATTGATAGAAATTATATAGATTGCAAAGAAATTTAAAGGATATGTGTTATTTCGCCTATTCTCATACTGAGTACAGAATGAATTCTCACACTCAGTATGTGACTATTTCGACAGAGCTGACATCATGTGACAGCAAGGTTCGAAGGATGAAGCTACCGTCCATGAAATGAGGCCGTGCAAAGCCAAGGGAGCTAAGTGCCAAATTTTGTTTTCGGGAAATCAATAAAAAAAAGTGTTTGGAACATCGTTCTTTTAACTGTGTGTTGGCACCGATTTATATAATAGCGCGCAAGGAAAGACTATCCGCAGTGGCGCCTTGATGATGAGAGTGGTTGCAACAGAAATTATGTTGGTAGCTCTAGCTGCAGCTGGAATTCGTAAATTAAGAAATCACCACAATCATAATAGATGCTGGAATGGTTTCCCAGTGATCTGGTTGCTACCAACATAAGTGCAATTTTCAATAGGAGGTTCTGATTTGGCTCGTTGCGGAGAGACTTTCCTGGTGCATGTTATTCAGTTGTCAAAACCTCTGTTTGGAAAATGTTGGTACTACTGCTTTTACAGAGCTGCCTCTCAATTCCACTCAAGGCCCGTCACCAGGGTGGCATTATGGCACAGGTCTTTATCAGTCGTGCCGCTAGGTGTCGCATGCTCGCGACCGCATCAAGCTGTGCAGCATATGAAGCGACTCTAACAGCACGACCGAGAAAGACGCGAAAAACCGTTTAATTGACGTACTTTTTTTCACTTCTCTGAATATTCGTCCTCGTGATTTTTTTTTTACAAAGTCCCCAAAAATTTATTTCTCCGAAACCCGAAATACCTTCTTGTTAATAGTGTGCCTCGCTGTACACTTTAAATTTCTATTATCTATTCCTAAAATCCCTCAGTAACGATTTTTTTTATTCACAATGTAATAACAGACCCTCTAAGACGCTTCTGTAAAAAAGAACATTTCTGTGAGAAATGCCTTGGCATTTACATAATAACAGAATACAAAATTATAAGTGAATGTAAACATTAAGTAATGTGTTCGTTGCTGGGGTGTTAAATATAAATTACAGTTCCAAGATAATCAACGCAAAAAGGTGTGCTGATTCTTAAAATTGATCGTATGTGCATCCTTGCCCCGAAGAAGCAATTAGAGAAATATATTTATTCTGATTTGTAATAATGGCATTGTTTCCAAAGTCGGAAGTCAAAGAATACGCGTTGTTAGGACAACCGATCAACAAAGTGTAATATTCCATGCTTGGTGTCATAGTGCTGGGCAGGTGAACACGGCCCCGAACACATATGCAAAAGATATAGAGAGGGCGTTGAGAGCCGTGATATTGTAGAAGGATACAAGGAATCACTCTGAAAATATATTGACGCGTTCACACGTAAGCGGTTGGTGAGATGCGAACGGATTTGCATAGACTGGAGTATTATTGAAATTATAGTGAGGCGGGAATTCATAATTAGTTTTATAGCTTGGTATTGTTAAAAAGTAGTATGGAATTGTAATTGTAGATTCGCTTAATGTAGTAGTTGGAAGTTTGAATTAAAATAGACTGTGTATCGATGGGATATATATAAGGAAGGATTTTTCAATAAGTAGCTGAAGATAGTCGCGAGTAGGTGAGTCAGACGAAACGCAGGTAGGGAAAGTCGCGACCGATTTTATGGGAAGTATTGAATCCTATTAAAACAAAATCGTTGAGGGCATTCTGGAACATTTTTAATTTATTTTAATGATAGGCAAGAAAGCAAGAATAGGAATACCAAGGATTCCATGGACAACATTTTGTTGGTCAGTCGAAAAGCCATCTAACAAGATATTGTAGTAAGCTTACGAACTATATTCAAACTCGTACGGTATTTTAATGTTCTCTATGAAAATATTATTTTCATGAACTCAATAGAATCATAATATATATATATATATATATATATATATATATATATATATATATAAAGAATGATATTTTTTTGTTGAGAAAGGCAGATAAGTTATATTAGTTGCTCTCTATTTAATAATTGGTTTCAATCAATAGAACTTACAGGAATCGTGATTCTGTATAAATTATACCTCTACATGCAACAGGTAAGGAGCAAATATTGTATGTCGAACCCATGATTAAGTTGAAAATAAATTTAATAAATTAATGTTAACATCAAGAGTATTTATGAGCGTAGCAGCCAACGGTAGAAATAACAATCTTAACAAGAGCAGTGGAAGTAATCTCCTTCATAGTATTAGATGTTTGTTGTAAATAGTATCCATATTTAGCAACTGTAAAAAGTATTTTACAAATAGCCAACCCTCCGTCGGGCATGAGAAGTCATAATTTCACAAACAGCTAGCCCAACGCGGGGCGAGAGAAGAAAAATAAGTTTACACTTGCTATATTTATAGATTTAAAAAACGTATTTGATAAAATCTGGTATGATGAATAATTTTTTAAATTGAGAAATATTGGTTTTGTTGTGTACAAGGAACCCGGGGCGGAACCAACAACCGTTCTTTACAATTAGTTTATTGCAAAATAAATCCACAACCCAAAAGACAAATCCCTGTCAATCAAGTTCCAGGAGATGTACCGTTTACAAGCCAAAAATACTGTTCCACCAGAAAATAACCAGGAATCAGAAACCACACGTTGTCATCAGAACTTACACTCGCTAACTTGACTCACTAACACTTCACTAAGACAGGTACTGTCTGCTCTCCCGGTCCGGGGCCCTTATATATGCCCCGAGGCGAGCCTCTTCTCTCGTCTCTTCTTGGGGAAGGGAGGGGAGGTGCCCTCTCCGGTGACCGCTCTCTCGTCGCGGTCCGGTGGGCCATGTCAAACTGGCACAACCACTATAGCACAATCACATCAAACCAAGTGGAATATTTAGTACTCATTTATTACTAATTTATTACCCAAAAATTAAATTTATTACTCCTCCCGTTTCTGAAATAAAGGTGGTTGTGCTAGCGTGACTGTCACGCTAGCACAATCCAATTAAAAAAATGAGCACAAACGAACCAAACTAATACGAACGTTTAGAGCACATTTATTACTAATTTATTACTCTAAAATAAAAGTCATTACTCAAGCGGTTTACGAAAAAAATTGCAAACAATTAGTTATGCAACCCGCGCGACATTTGCGTATATTAATTAAGAGTACCAACGACCTCAAAACACTACAACAAATTACAAAAATACATATACAATCAATAGTACACACTCAATTCTAAATTTTAACACCAAGAAACAAATTTTGAATGTGAAAACGAATTAAATTTTGTACAAACTAAATCGTAATGGTCAAAACATGCAAGAGATTCCAATTCAAAAATAGAGAGAACTAACCAGCACAATCGCATAACACAAACTCAACATTTAACTAACGTATCACACTATCACTTAACACTAAAAATAAATTTATACTCCTGTTGTTTACGAAACAAACATTTTTAAAAATCGAAATACATACGCAATAACGCACGGTATTCATGAAGTAATTTTAGAGTATAGTAAGCCACAAGTAAATGAAACCAATCCTGTACAAAAGTAGACATTATCTTGTTATTTAACACAAAGTAGAAAATTATTAACGCGGAAACGCAATTAAGAAATATTGTGCAAACTCAAACGCAATGGTGAAAACATGCAAGAAATTCAAATTACCAAATAGTAAACAACAGGAGTAATAAATTTCTGTTTAGTGTTAAGTGATAGTGTGATACGTCTGTTAAATGTTGAGTTTGTGTTATGCGATTGTGCTGGTTAGTTCTCTCTATTTTTGAATTGGAATCTCTTGCATGTTTTGACCATTACGATTTAGTTTGTACAAAATTTAATTCGTTTTCACATTCAAACTTTGTTTCTTGGTGTTAAAATTTAGAACTGAGTGTGTACTATTGATTGTATATGTATTTTTGTAATTTGTTGTAGTGTTTTGAGGTCGTTGGTACCCTTAATTAATATACGCAAATGTCGTGCGGGTTGCATAACTAACTGTGTTTGACTTTTCTTTCTTTCGTAAACCGCTTGAGTAATGACTTTTATTTTAGAGTAATAAATTAGTAATAAATGTGCTCTAAACGTTCGTATTAGTTTGGATCGTTAGTGCTTATTTTCTGAATTGGGTTGTGCTAGCGTGACTGTCACGCTAGCACAACCACCTTTATTTCAGAAACGGGAGGAGTAATAAATTTAATTTTTGGGTAATAAATTAGTAATAAATGAGTACTAATATTCCACTTGGTTTGATGTGATTTGCTATGGTGGTTGTGCCAGCTTGACATGGCCGGTCCGGTGCCCCGGGCAGGCGCCGCCGCTCGCCTTGCCCCTGGTGGCGCCTACCGGCACTGTCCATTTTCTCACTGCTCGCGCTCCCGGCGCGACCCCGCTGCAGCCACAGGGGTCCTCAACTACCGCTGTCCGGCACAGTGTGCCCAACTAGTTTGTTCCCGTGGGCACAAGGCTGTAGTATACAGTAGGTTTCCTAAATTACTGAGAAAATATAATAAAATACTTTTTAGTTAACAGAAGATTCAAATTACAAATAAATAACTCTCTCAACTGGTGACAATGTACCAGCTGGACTTCCCCAAGGATCTCCCTTATCACCTATGCTTTCTAATGTTTTTATTTCTGATGTCTTATCTCTTATATAAAGATTTTTCACTCATTATCTCTTTCATTCATTGTTTTATTTGTGGACGACCTTACAATGTTTAACACACATCTTTTAGGTAGAGACAATCTCCAAGATGATCTACATCTCCTCATTTCTTGGATCAATGATTGACAAATAAAAATATATCATCAAAAATATCAAGTAAAATGTTCTCCTTAAAACGGATTTTTCCTACTTATTCCTTAATAATTAATAATCATGCAGTTAAATGACTTCCAAATGACACCCTCTTAAATATCTTGGACTTCAAATAAAAAAAAAATAACACTTTAAAAATTAAAAGTGTATCCATTCATAAATAGAGTCAATATTATCAATAGACTCAGCATTAATAATATTTAAATACATTATATGAGCCTGGCCCCGCCCAAATGGGGAGATTCCCTAAAAGGAATTTTAAAAAGGATTCTGCTAAACAAATTCTTAAGATGTTTTAAATGCTCCATTGTATATCATAAATGATCAATTTTACAAGAATTATCTATAGAACCTCTAAAAACTTGAATTCTTAAACATTCTTCCCATTTCTACTCTTCTCCTTCATCTTGCCCAGCCACTCCTTTGTACACTCTTGTGTCTTTTTATTTACGAATCAGTGGTTTTTGTAAAAAATGACTTGCTCAAGGGCGGGAATATTTTTCCGAAAATGCCGAAGTCTATCACTATAACACTCGACGTAGAAATCATATTCATCAGGTGACAGTATCAACAGCTCATTACAAAAAATTCACATACAATACATGTACATTATTTTACAACACTTTGCCAGATGACATTAAACGATTAAATTCAATAGAAAAGTTTACATCCCAAGTGAAATCGTTTCTGCTGCATAACTGTTTCTATACAATTAGAGACTATACTGAGCATCACAAGAAAAGTAACATTAATTTTAACAATGATACATAATGCATTATTTACCATTTGGACTGTATAAATAAGTATAAACAACCTGTAACAACTATTGTACTACAGCTTCCGGGTCAATGACCCCCATCTCGATCAGGTTTTTCGTCCAGTTTCCCTGATCCATTGAGCAAATGCTGAGATGGCCCCTTGTTTTGCTTCTGGACATAAATGTAACTTCATTTTCTGTGCACGTCTTCTAGAATTCAGTAGGAAATACAATTATTCAAATTATCGTTTCCATGTTGTCGCGGCAGGAAGTAATAAGAGCCAAAATTTATTGCTTATTTATCTTTGAAAATAGATTTTATTACATGGGAGTTTTTTTCTTCCTTTCAAAATTCAAAAGTTATTGCTATTTATCCTTGAAAATAGATTTTATTACATGGGAGTTTTTTTTGTTTTTTTCTCCGTTTCAAAATTCAAAATTTATTGCTATTTATCCTTGAAAATAGATTTTTTACATGGGAGTTTTTTTTTTTTTTCCTTTTCAAAAATTCATAATTTAACTTAGTGGGGACAGAATTTTGAAAATTTGCACACAATTCACTTTTCCCCACAGCACGTCATACGCAGTTTTTAACTGTTTTTTTGACGTTAAATAAATAAATAAAAAAAATAAACACTCTAGGTAAATCAATCTTTTTCCACGAAACAAATCAAAATATTCTAAAGACTTACAACATCCTCCTCAATTAGCTATAAAATAGGTTCAAACATACCTAAATTCAAAATGTATTTTGTACTCCAAACTGTACTATGTTTTTTTCTGAAGGACGCTTCCTGGGTATCCTTACTAGGTAGTTTCTAATATTATTGTTTTCAAACATTGTACATGTACGACGAAATGTAGTTCAAAAACTGATTATGTATATTATGTAACCACAAAACCCTTGAAAGACACAATACTGTCGAACAAGTATAATAAAAAACGATTTTAAAAATTCACGAATTTAGTACTAATTCCTGACGTTTAAGTCCGCTCTTAGCTGGACTGGCACCTGTATATGCTCCATCATCTTCGATGAGGACCAACTACCATTTGTCTCCGACATAACCAAAGGCGTGCAGCAGCTAAGCGCTATTCAGTACGCCCAATGCACCCTTAGTACGATCTCAGCTGAATCGTTACTTAGCATTCAGAAACTTCAATCCGTTGTAATTCTTATAATTGTAAGCTACGCTCGTGGCACATAGCGAAGTCGCTAGCCTTTGACCACTGAGGTCCGGGTTCGATTCCCGTCGAATCTCATGTGAAATTTGTTCCAACAAAACGAGTTTGGCTGCTTCACAAGGGCTAGTCCAATCCTTGTGAAGTGTCCTAAACCTTGCCCCTATCCTTACTCCTTCCCAATTCTGGCCGCTGAGTAGTGACGCAGGAGTGTGTAGTAGGAGGCGCGTACGCGGAGATGCTACCTGGCGGTCCTCTTGACAACTGACTGCGACGGGACGCGACATGACAGAAAGTGATAATGGAGAATTACTCCAAAAAGCGCGCAAAGTAATGGAGGATTACTCCAGAGCACAAAGCGCTCAACGACCCGTAAGGGTTTTCGAGACGCGTTGCGTCAAAATGGTAGACGCATTCAATTAAAATTATACACACACACACACAGATATATATATATATATATATATATATATATATATATATATATATATATATATATATATATAGGATAGGGTAGATGTGATGGGATTCACCCACAGACGTTTCACTGGATTTTCAAAGCAATATTATTTTCTTAAAGGCGGGCTTCATAAAAACCCATTGCTTTTACGTAAAGTATCGGTGATAACTTTCCGAATAAGACTGTTTACAAAGAGAAATCCTTTTACGACTTCTTACGACACTTCTCAGTGTGATATAACGTATTCACGTTATTTATATCGTATCTGTTCTTTGGGTTCCAGATAAAGCAGCCGTGCACTTTCGTTGCTGTGTTACTATATTCCCGTTGCTACATTTTCAAACAGGTAAGTCATCATCTAAAAACTGAAAAAATTTCACTAGTTTTGCGTGTAAATCAGGCGAAAATTTCCATGTCGAATATTTGTTTGCGTGGTCTGCTGAGGGCTGGATTTTGAAACTAAAGAAATTTCTAAACATGATTAAATGTTCAATTTTACAAACAAAAGTGGATTTTAGAAGATATGGGATCATTAACAGTGAGCAGAGTTTCAAGCAGTCCGATGAAAAGGTATTTGCAACGATAACTAAAATACTAAAAGTATATAATTTCCATATCATTATTATTTTACACAACTGTTTCAAGTAATATGAGAAAGCCTACGCCATGTTCTTTCGTCACTAGTTTGTTTATAATTTATCAGAGTGCAAGGCGACTTCGAACCTAAATAAAATAAAACTAATTAAATGTGGCGTCGCCGACGCAGTAAACTGTTCTAAAAGTATTTTCATATGTTGAAAAGTTCTTTCATAATTCATTTATTTTACGTTTAGCTTTGTTCAAATATGTTCTTACAGTATCTGCCATTAGATTTACCAATTAATCGAAGTAGCTGTTAATGATGTACTCCCGTTCAAAAATTCTCAAAACCCAATGGCCTTATACATTACCTCCATACGGTATATAAACTGATAATATTGCAATTAAAAAATGGCCGTACAAATACTTGGAGAAATGAATAATGTGAATAGCTAGAATTTAGCATAGCTATATTTTTACGATTGGTTTTTTAATACGAGCATAAATGATCACCTGTAAGCTGTTAGTCTCTATTCCTATTATAATATCAATCTCAATTAATTCGAACAATTCTGACGCAAAAGCTTCTACAACTACTTTGGACTCCACTGAGTTGCTTAACACATCCATATTTTTTGTTCCCTAATTTTTTAAGACTTTAAAACTTCACAAACTCAGTCTGATTTGTGTTCTGTGGGTATATAAAAGCATTAAAAGTTTACTATTTTGTATATTTATGTGAATAAGATTAATACGTTTTAAGACATATTAAATTGAAAATCGATCTTTGCGCTCTTAAGAAATATATTTTCGCTAGTATTGTACTTATATTTCGGGTTTTCTTCTTATTTAGTTCATGTTCTTCTAATTCAATGTTCCAAGGCAATTTGCAAATTCGTTAAAAAATTACCCATGAAATACTTCGTATCTTACAAATTCTGCCGCGCGATTTTCATTTCATAGGCTGGTTTGTAGTCAATCAGGGTGCCAACCTCATGGAGGAAAAGTACGGTGTCATGAACTGACAATAACCACGGGGTACTGGGGTTTAATAAACGCCATTACCTAGATATATTTAGGTGGATTTAATTCTCGGCATGCTCACTAAGAACGCAGCATCAAAAAACGCAAAAATACATTTTTTGAAATTTCTTTGAATCTTCTGGTCGAGTTCGAAGAAAAAATTATCAGTTCCCCATTAGGAGACCATGATAGATCGTTTACTATTAATATTAATTTGAACAATTGTTGAATGATCTTTTCTAAGGTATGCATTATGCTGTCTTCACCTTTCACTGAATAAATAGCGACTGAAAGCTCTTTAACACTATTACTAACTCGAAGTAGAGGACAGAGCACCTTGTTTCTTTGTTACAAGATATGAGGCCACATATATTTAATGTATCTTCGTTTAAGTTTTTTTAGAGAAAAATAACCAAAACTATTTCAAAGAAATAAAATTTAATAACAATTTTCCTGTAATGCTACGTTTTCTATAATTTTCTATTATATTACTATTTTTCCTATAATCTACTATCATAAGATACATTTATTTTATTTTCAATATTGAGATCTATATTTTTAGATGTTTTTGCTTTTTTGTGATTTTTTTGCTTTTTTGTGAATGAGTGATATATGCAAAAGAGTTGCTTGAGGTCAAGTTACTTCACATTGATTACGGGTTACTTAGTCGTATATAAATATATGGGGAATCTGGAGCAAGACCACTGTTCCACATGTTGCTGAATTAAGTTTACTCATTTCTCTTTTTAAAGCACTTTTTACTTATGGAATCGATGAACAAATCCTCATCTAATTATTATACTGTAATAACTTAATAAAATGGTTAACGTCGAAGACTAAAGTAGCTGGTCCATCGTGAGAAAGGCTAGGATTGTACGGAAAAACAATTACCTAAATATGTACGTAGTACATATGGCATGTAAATATTCTAAATATGTACTAATAATTGAATAAAAGAATTCAAAAAGTGAAAATAGTCCATTAATCAAATATTAATCTAATCTATCAAGTTCCATAAATAAAACAAAGATCATATTTTTATTTTAAGATATGCTTGTTTACTGAAAGGAACTGAATTATTGTGTTGCTGAAAGTATATACCTACTTTTTTCTGCTATTTGGGGATTTATAAACCAGTAGACTGAAAAACACTGTTTTAACAGTTCAGATGTGAAATAGTTCTTTATCTCTTGATATTTCTTTCTACTTGCTGAAATGCGGCTCACATCTAAAGTAGTAAAGGAGTTCTTCTTGAAACTTGCAAAATATTATTGAGTTATATTCAGTTACACTTGTAAACACGATTTAATACATTAAATTGCATGGAAAATTAAAAATATTTTTCCAAGATAATTTTGAAACAGTATAATATGAACATATTCCAAGTAACATATTCAAATGTGCAAACATGTGACTTTTCCTTAAATAGTGAAAATATTTACTATACTTCTAAATAAGCACAAATTGGATAATCAAATAAGTTTCAAATAACTTATAAAAGCCTATTTCGTAAACATATGACATACGTTTGATCGTAACTAATGAACAAGCAAATTTGTATTTACAAACCAATTCTAGTATCCTACCTTGAGGTTTAGGTAAACCAAGTAAAGAAACATCCGTTCGGTTGTTTCAGTGCGTAGTCGAGGAAAGGTCAGACATTGTGTTCAGTGCATTATTTCTCAGAATCGATTGACAGTGATTGATGAGGCTAACTACTTATTTAAAGCTAACAGTTTAATGACCACAGTGTTCACCTTCTCGGATATCGAGTTTCGGAAGGCTGAAGGAAACTCCACTGTAATTGTATTATCCCTTTATAATTCCAAGTAATTTAATGTTGATGTTAACATAAAGCATATCATCATTGTCATAAAGTATGTCATTATCAAGGTGTTAACGCCTCTTTTCCCCAGAATTCACATATGTCCTTATCACGGTTAACTGATCTTCTCAGGCCTGTAACTTGTGAGGAAATATATCTTTTTTTTTTATTATCCAAATGTACAGATTTTCAATTCTTTTCTCTGGATATTTTTTATTTTTTATTATTTGTATTAGCAGTTATTGCTAATAAACATTATGTTCTCTAAGAAGAAGAGGGAGTAAGAGGATTGAGGTTTAAGAATAGTAATTGATTATTGATTCTTTGTACAACATCAATTTGTCAATCATTCTAAGTGTAATAATTGATATATTTGCACAAATTGAAATGGTATGTGTGCTAATGACAAAACTGTAGACGATACGCTGAGGCATCTGTTTTTTATTTATTTTTTACGTCAAAAACAGTATCATTTTTTGTTGCCTTTTTTTAAGAGCTGCTTTAATCTTAGCTGTTTTGAAAATATCTGGAAACGTTCCGGTGCATAAGGATGTATTAAATATGTGAGTTAACGGGTGTATTATAGCAGGCGCACAGGTCTGTAACAAAGAATCCCAAAATTCATCTAAACCGGCTGAATATTTATTTTTTAGTTTACCGATTATTTTGACAATTGCATTGGAATAAGATCCGGAAACGAATATCTGTCTAAAATTTTTGGGGAAATGTCTGATATTGAATTTTGTGGCTGAAGACCCTTAGTAAGATCGGCAGCAATTCTCGAAAAGTATTGGTTAGACTAGCCACTGTTGCCGGATCGTTCACATTTCTATCGTATTTTAAAACAACATTCTCTACTATGTTTCTAGTTGATTTGGTCGTATTTTTTGTTATACTCCACATTGCTTGTGTTTTGTAGTTCAAAGTTCCTGATCGTGTTTCATGATTTTAGCTTCCCTTATGACTTTTCTTAACAATGATTTGTATTTTTTAAAGTAGAGAGTAATTCTTGAGATGTGTTATGACGTTTAAAATTAGAGAAAGAATTCACTTTTTTTACATTATGTTCTGATCCCTAGAGTTATCCAAGAATTGTTTTTTCGTGAAATATTTAATTTTCTTTTTTGAAGTGGAAAACAAGTGTTAAAATGAAATGAAAGCACTGAAAAAAAAAAGAATTGTATTTATCGTTTGTATCAACAGTATTATAAACCGCGCCCAACGACTCCTGCATCAAGTAATAAATAAATAATATTATTTTACTTTTAGTAAACAATCTAGTCATACGTGTATTATTTATTGTGTCAATGTTTGCATTTCTTATAATGATAAGAATTTGTGCATCGTGGTCACTGTACCCTAAATCTTTAGTTTCAACTTCATATCGAGTAGTAGTTTTGTTAGTTATAATCTGAGCGATTGCCTTCATCGAATTTAGTGTGATCCGCGTACGTACATCAATTGTAATATCTAAATTGAAGGAATTAATTAAATTGAGAAACTGTTTTTTCTCGCAAGATGCGGCAAGAAAATCAATGCTGTTGTTGTCAAGGAGAATGAGAAAATCAATGTTGTTGTAGACAAGGACATTGATCGCTTGTAATTGGAAGGCAAGTTGGAAGTAAATTGCAAGGCTGTTTTTATACCTGTATGCTGCTGTAACTAATATTCTGCAAATGGTTTCTTCAAAGAAAGTATCTTGGAAGTAATTACAATTCACAACCTTCTCTTTCTTTCATTCATTTAAATTATTTTCCAACTAAGTGATTATAATATATAGTACGCTATGTGTTAAGAGCTAGCTGCCTATCCTCCCCCCCCTCTCTCTCTCTCTCTCCCCTCTCTTCTCTCATACAGGTCCATGAGTGAAAATCAACTGATCTGAACATTAAAGGGGAACTTTCAAGCATCCGCAAGCAGCAAATAGGGAACTGAAACAAAACCATTCATGAACATGTGCGACTGGCAAATATCTCATAATTTTTGAAATGCGTGAACAAATTGAATCAGCTAGAGCGATTTGCGATTTTTCTCTCTCCAACCCTCCCGACCCAAACCAGTCATTATCCAATTTTATAATCGACTTGTCCACTTAAAGCAATTATTCCCTCATAAAAGAACGGCTGGCATTTTGGAAGGCAACGGTCCACTGCATTGTGTGCATCGCATGAATCGATTTTGAATTTTTAAGCCAAAACGTGTGGCGCAATTGTCCACTTCATTCGGCTCTCGCGTACGTTTTCTTTTTACTCATGATGGAGAGTGAGAGGAACATTTCTTTGACATTCAGAATATCAAATGCACTGTCACCGAATGACTCATACTGATAGTATAGTTGAGAATTCCCTCTGTGTTTTTATGATACTTGTAAATATTAAGTGGATTTGAAGAATCTGTAAAATTCAGATATCTTTATAAGGTGCTATATAAAGCTACAAGATTTGTTTTATTACTTAATAGAAGTGCGCTGACTCCAAGCAAGGAGAGATAAACACGAACAGTGTAGTGTCAGAACGGACAGCTTGTCGCTTTCCGACGCGACTTCTTAAGGTTAATTGGAGGGTTAATATCAACAAGTCTAAGTCCTTGACAAGTATTAAGGAATATTGATATCAGTAATAAAACGCTCGTATAACCTAAAGGAATTTGCGTCGGGAAGACTAGGAGCAATTCTGACTCCACGCTGATTATTACTTTTAATTTCGCCTCATCTTTAAACATTTAAGATTACAAATACCAGATTCCATTCTCTGTGAGAGTTGGGTATATCGGAACGCAATAAACGAGGTCCCGTTGTTATTTAATATAAGTTTTCCTTTACTCGAGATAATCGTGGTTTGATTTGAGATCTCTTTGTTCCCATATGCTAATTATACTGTATTTTTCGTCAGCAGTAAATGTCTGAAGAAGGATATCTACAGAGAGAAAACGGCATTTATACAAGAGCTATTCATGGAGGATTTGAACCTCAAGATGAATCCACTTGGCCCCTCATGCCTTCAATCGTTGTGTCCGCAACATTTGAACAAGAAACTCCAGGACGTGATGGAGTAAGTATCTGGATATCTGTAAATACTTATGACCAAAAAGAGCCATAATGAATCAATTATAATATTTGTAATATTGTGAGGACATTTCTTGTAGATACAAACTCATTTAGCCTTTTCATTTCTATTGTTTTGTGTAGTATGTATGATTTCTCATTTTCTTTTCTACCAGGATTTTAGATATTCACGTATTCGTAACCCAACAAGGACGGTGTTAGAAAAATCTCTGGCTGAAATAGAGAATGCAAAATATGCTTTGTGTTTCTCATCAGGTTTAGGAGCTGTAACAACAGTTATTAGTCTATTAAGTGCCGGAGATCACATAATTGCTGGGGAAGAGCTTTATGGTGGAACGTACAGATTATTCAAAGAGGTAACGAACAAAACGTTTTAACATTCCCTATTAGGTTCTTGTATTACTTGATGTTTTGTTGCTGATGGTGGAAGTGGTGTGGAAGAAAGTGCAGTACTTGAGATAAATGTGTTTGCTTGATGTGTTTTTATATTCGTATACGTGTATTTGAGATGAAAGAGACAATTTCTTCTATTTTAGGTCTCAATTGATTTTTCTTAGTATGTTTGTAAAATTCATTTTTTAACAATTTTGTGCAGATTTTTCCAAGAATGGGAATGCAAACAACGTTTGTTGATACCCAGGATCCGAAAAATATTGAAAATGCAATGACTGAGAAAACAAAACTTGTATGGATTGAAACTCCCACAAATCCTATTCTGAGAATTACTGACATTAAAAGTGTGTCAAAAGTTGTACACAAGCAAGAAGGAGTACTTCTAGTGGTAGACAACACATTCCAAACTCCTTATTTTCAGGTAAGTCATTTATTCTCCGAAAGATAAAACACTCTTATGTAAATCGCGTGATGCATTACTGATATAGCAGTATACGATAGTATTTTACTGCGTTGTTATTTAACTGGTAGTTATTTAATTCATTTACGTTATTTATCTTCCAAGTTCACATCTGCACACATTCTGTTTCCAGTTCATTCCACGGTAGACGTTGAACATTCAATACACTAGCGTTTCTCTAAATATTCATGCAGATAAGCTTTTATTTCATAGATAAAGACCGACAAGTCTCTAATATGTTTTTGATGCTCTCTAAAGTTGAGTCAAGTTCATCTTATTGTTCCAAAACAACACAATTCTATGGAATTATCCAACATTATAACGATTTATTCAAACCAAACATACGCCGCTTTAACGTAATAAGCATACAAAGTAATGTCAAAAAGTGCCTTTATTCTACGCAAAAAGTATTGCAAACAAATGCAAATGAAGGTGAAATCACCATGATGCAGTGCAAAAGCAAGCTTAATGAGAGAGCTGGAAATTCAGTGTGTACATCTAGTATGTAAAGAGGAGAGAGTATTACTCAGTATCTGACGATGTTAAGAAATTTTCACATTTCATGCCTCTGACACTTCCATGAGCTTTGCGGGGCCAAAAGTTTTTGCACATTGAACAGACATAGTTCGGTAATGGATAGTCCTGATTATCGATGAGAATTTTTTCGAGTGCCCCATATAAGAAATTTTACTCTAAGCCCCCGACTCGATCAGTGATTAATAACCTCTTTCTTATAAAAAAGGGTTTCCGTGAAATGAAATTCAAAACGTGAAACTGTTAACTTATGCGAATACATGATATTTCATGTTAATTTTACAAACTTCTAGGGCATGTACAGGGTCTCAGACGATGTTTCTTTCGCAATGATCATGTGGTGGGAAATTACACAATTATAAGAATATTATACAGGAAACATTTGCTCCTATTTGGTAGACTACCCGTCATACACTGATGTTCGGCAGTTACCCGGAAACCCTTTGTCTGCGTCAGCGTCATGACTTTGACTGCGTCATGTCATGATGTATAGTAAACGATCGGTTAGGAACCGATATATCTCATTTGTTTCTGTTGATTATATTAATCGCAATTGTGAAATCCCAAATATGGGAAACTCTTGTACCTCGGGACGTGGTTTTGTAAAAAGTATCAGAGAAAAATAATCCATTTGGAGAGTAAATTGATGGCAACCTTCATTTGTAAATAATGTTTATTCGACTTTTATTCTGAAAAACAAATGATGTAAATTATTTAACTGAATTGATTCTGCGATGTCAAAAGTAAATTTCAACGTCCAGATGTTCTGTTTTCTGCGAAACGTTAAGATAAATTTTAAGTAAACATTATACTGCATCAAATGATGTCACTGCAGCGCCTCTGACCGGGAGGTGCTAGGTTCGAGTCCTGACGTCTGCAGGATTTTCGACACTAGCTTTTCAGCTAGTCGAATTCAATTGCTGTCTGGAGGAGAATTCTAGCGGAGCTGGCGCGATCTTTCCTTCCTGTTCCTTGTCCTATCCTCTCCTCTTACACACACATACACTTACACTAACATGCACTACACTACCACATATTCCGGGAGACCGGTCGGGAGCTTAGAGCTTGTCCCGTCTGGGACGGTGCCCCGCTGGTGGGAGAGTCCTGGTTAGGGAGAAAACCCGCTAGTCGACAGTAGGTCGGCGCCGGATCTCGACATCCAGCAGGAAAGATCACCGCCATCTCCCGAGGAAAACATACACTACACTTACAGGACTAACGACCTAAACTGCTGACGCGCGGGAATCAGTAACAATCAACTATACTGCGACCTCTCGCCCTATCTCAATCCGACGCCACTCAGAAACCAGCCCTGCTGTCCTGAGGCTACCATCAACCGCAAGTCGCAGCGGCCTCTTGGCGGCATACGATCGATTACTACAAATTGAGAATATCCCTTCGTTGTTGTAGCCTAACATAATAGCCTGTCTAAAATTCAAATGATTACTAGAAAAAAAAGGTGATGTTCTCATACGATGGATCGATTTCCGATTCTCTCAGACAATAAACTAAACAAAACCCACTTATTCTGAATGCATATGCTATGAATACACATGTTCAGAAATTATACTTGGGTTTTTCTAACGTGGCAGCTGAAGGTAGAATCACCGAAATGGAATTCAGCACGACTTTTTGAGTCATTCTCAGTGCTGCAGCTAGAGTAACTTGATCTGCAGCACTGCTTGATGCGGTCGCGATCATGCGGTAGGACTGAGAATGGCTCAAAAAGTCATGCCCAATTCCATCTTGGTGATACTACCCTCAGCGCCACGTTAGAAAAACCCAAGTATAAAAAGTATTACTAAGTCTTAGAAAGATTATTTGCAAATGAAGCTGGTTCCAAAATATATTTTGATCGAAAAGGGTTGAATACTGAGTTGATATTTTTCATATAACTGTAAGTATTTGTTTCCCAAGTTTTAGTCAAGTGGTAAAGTTTCGTAGAGATATTACACCTTTACTCAAAATTATTATATTTTAATATATTTAATTACTATTAATTATACAATTCTACTTTGTTAGGTTAAGAATTAATATCGTATTTTGTTTTGTTTCTCATAGAGACCACTTGAATTAGGAGCTGACATTTCTATGTACTCTTTAACAAAGTATATGAATGGACATAATGATTGCATAATGGGCTCTATTTCTACCAACAATGAAAGTATATATGAAAAGTTACACTTTCTTCAACATGGTAATGATTGCATGTTAAGTGCAAATGTAATTTTCTGAAGTGAAATGTATTATTGCACTTCTTATTTCACTTGAGACAAATCGTGGTTTTCTTTTCTCTATAGCCTTGGGTATAATTCCATCTCCGCATGACTGCCATCAAGTGTACAGAAGTTTAAAAACTCTTCCATTGAGAATGGAGCAGCATATGAAAAATGGTTTAGCATTAGCCAAGTACCTAGAAAAACATCCACAAGTTGAAAGAGTAATTTTTGCAGGTAAGACAGAGAAAACCGTATAATTTGATTTTTAGACCACAAAAAAATGTCGTGGTGCCTAATATTTTCTTACTAAATGTTATAAGTTGGGCGGGTATTAATTGATGCTCCGCCCGAAAATAGAGCAAAGTACCACGTGACTAACACAGTAAGACTTTTTAAATTCTTGAACATTTTTAAAGTATAGAGAATAATACACTAAATTCAAATGCAAAGTGCATTTTCATTAACGCTTTTGAATTTTAAAATTAAAAAAACACATGTATTGTAGTCCCTCAGTAGTCGTTTCATTAAGAAGTTTTAAGGAGAAGAGTGAAATGATGGTTCAACAGAAGTTGAACCTGTAATATTAAGTAACCGTTACAATTAATACATCAAATATAAACTATTGTGACACACTAGTTTTCTTTCAAGTAAAACTTTAGATAATTTTGGTAATGTTTTGGAAAGTAACATTAAATGTCAAGAGATGCATTGTTTGCCTGTTACGTTACATGTGAGGCATTCCTTTCAAAATTATTGAATTTTCACAATTATTCTTTATTTATACTTATATTTTACATTTTAACTTTTAATACTCCATTCGAATCGTAAAAATCGCGAGGAGTGGGTGTTTGAATTTTTTTCGACGAACCTATACGTTTTTAGTTGGGTCGCAATGAAAGTGTTCCCGTATTCTTCCATCATATACGATCGAAGGGCGAAGCAGTCGGGTTCGGAAAAACAGGATTTTAATGATGATGATGATGATGATGATGATGATGTTGATGGTTACGGTGGTGTGAATAACATCAATAACAACAAACACGAAATTTTGGACACTCTAGGTTTGTCATCTCATCCCCAACATGAGTTAATGAAGAAACAGTGTTATGGAATAAGTGGAATGGTTTCCTTTTACCTTAAAGGGGATTTCAAAGAAACGAAAATATTCATTAAAGCCCTAAAAATAATAAAATATACTGGAAGTTTGGGTGGAGTTGCAACAACTGTCGTTGTACCGTGAGTATGAACAATTACTGATTACTTTAAAAAATATCGTTGTATACCATTATCGTACACAAAACAACATTCTATGTGACGTATGGAGGACTAATACAATCTGCGCACGTTTTCTTAACATCCGTATTTCCTGCCCCTCTTTTCCAGTACATACTTGAATTGTTAGTAAAAGTAGCAACACGCGTAGTTGGCAATATTTGCAAACTAGAAATTTTCGGTCCTGAATAATAGAAAAGTAATAAAAATGTAATAGAATACAAAAACAAATACAAAAATCTCTTTTCACTCAGAATACTTACCTGAATAAACTCAATTTTACCAGAGTACAAAAAAAGTAATGAAATTTTTCTCTGAAATACTTAACTGACGACACGTACACACATTACGTATACGTATTACACACTTTCAATATGATGGCATCCGTTATTAATGACTTTTGCTAAATGTTAGGGAGGCGTCGTACCCCATCTGCGCGTCTATATCCGTTGATGCCCCAATCCGACCATCCTGTAGAATGAATGATTTCTTTTTGGTAATGTACTGGCTTTTTCGCAGTGGTTCTTTCATTTTGCTGAAGAGATCATAATCATAGACACTCATATCGAGTAAGGCGCATGTTCCATGCCACTTCAATTTTGAACCACGAACGTTGCTCTACTTTCGTAAACATGACGTTAGGCCGCTTGCACTATTGCTATGAAGTTCAACGATTTACACACTGCAGTATACTGGGCGGTACTGTTCCCGCTCGTTGCACACAGTCGTTTAATAGTCCTTCCTTAGTCCTCCCGTAGACACGACAGATGGCAGCATGCCGAATCACCGGCTTTAAGTTACAGCAATATTCTCATTACTTTTTATCCAACCTATGTTTTTGTAATGGGTTGATGGATTATGTGGATCTTTTGTTACGTGGATATGTTTCTGCTTGTTATTTATTTTATTTGTATATAATTACAAATTATACTATTTTTTGTTTATTATTATGTCTATTTTAATAAAAATCATCTCGTCTGCATCTAATAATTGCTTATTACAGGTCTTATATGAGTCACGTTATGATGTCAAATGAGGAGAGGACTAAACTTGGAATTACAGACAACTTGATCCGCGTGACGGTTGGTTTGGAATCGATCGACGACCTTATAGCGGATTTTGATCAAGCATTCAAGCACCTTCTCAACTCAAAATAAAATTGATTTATGGCTTTCTCACATATAGAAAATACATTAATAAATTATCAGAAAACAATTGCAAGCTCTACGTTTTAATACATAAAAATTATAAAATGCTATCTTTTCATCTTACTTCTTCCTCTGCATCTAGTACGTGAGGAAAGATGTTAGTGAGGTAGTGATTACTCGAGCAAAAAGCGCAGCTAATTGAGTTTTATTTATTTAGTCAAAAAACAGTCAAAAACTGTATGTGACGTATGGGGGAGAAAATCATCTGCGCACGCTTTCTTGAGTTTCAGAGTCCCTTCCCAACAATTTAACTATTAATAGTTGAAAGATGAAATAATAATAATAATAATAATAATAATAATAATAATAATAATAATAATAATAAGTCCCAAATACTGGCAACATTCAAAGCAAATACGCTGAAAAAATCAGTAAATATGCAAATCTTGTTGAACCCGTTGAGAAACAGTGGAATATGAAGAGAGTCAACATTATCCCGATAATTGTCTCAAGCACCGGAGTCATCCCTAGGAGTCTGATGTGGGGCCTTAAGCAACTGGGTATGAATGAAGACCTGTACAAACCCATGCAGAAGGCAGTTGTTATTTCAACAACAAGGATAGTGCGAAAATTCATGGGAAACAATGTATTATAAATTCCTTTTAAAAAATAGATGTATTGTGCTTTGATTCTGTATATCTGTGCAATTCATTCAAATGTGCCAATAAGATGAGAAAATAAAAACAATAATAATAATAACAAATTTAAAAAAGCGAGGGATTAACATTTCAAAAACTAGATATTTTCGTTGCCAAATTATAGAAAACATACTTTTAACGATAAGGGAACAAACAGATTTGATTTTTCTGTATTGTTAACAAAATAGAAACTCACCCTAAGCTCTACTACCACTACAAGTAAAAGGAAAGTTCAACAAAACGTGCGCATAGTGAAGCTACATTTACGTCCAGAAGCAAATCAAGGGGGCATCTCAGCATTTTCTCAATGGATCAGGGAAACTGGACAAAAACCCGATCGAGATGGGGGTCATTGACCCGGAAGTACATTATTTGTTACAGGTATATTGAGTCTTTTTTTTTTAGTTACTGCAATTATTCTTTGCATGGCCATCATCCAGACATCACTGGAACAGTATGGGGCCTTGGGTTTTTTCCTTGCTTCTGCTTTTACTCTATGATTACAAATTTGCTTAATGACAAGAATATTGCCTATTGGTTTTTGTCCTAAAAAACAGCTGCAACTACTGGGATAGGTTTGTTTTCTTTGTGGACTGGTGATTTTTATCAGTAAAGGAAAGCGTTGTTTTAGGTCGTGATATATTTTTGGTCAGAAATGAATTGGTTGACGTTCTTGAACGCTACATATATATATTTTATTCAACGGGTCTTTGAAGGAGTAAAATCTTCGATGAGTGTAATGTCTGCTTCTATGATTGGTGGTATTTTACTGTGGGTTTCACTTTGATCACTACGAAGGTCATTAATATGAGCGAATCTATTTTCAGTTGCTTGCTTATCAAGTTCACTTAGAGGCCCGAACCTATTGTTGACCGGCACATAAATTAATGGAGAGTCAGATTTTGTATTTTGATCACAGTAACTTTCGTGATTTCAACTAATTGTTTTTCGTCGAGTCTCTACGGGTCACTGACCTGTTTCTGGAGTCTTTTTCTGGTAGCTGAACGGTTGAGGGTTGGCTAGGTTGAATCGGTTCCTTGCCATCAGCACTGGGGGTGTTATGCTGTTTTATGCTCTCCAAGTCACCTCCGTTTTATCTTCAGTGATTTGATTCGGATTATGTGGGATGAAACTTTCTATTGTTGCTGGTTGGTTCTCACTGTTATTACGAACAATCAATGCAGCACGAACGACTTCGCTTGTTGGAGGATCATAGCTGCATGCCATTATCTACACTGATTTGGACTGAGTCGCACTTCACTGGAGGTATTTCGATGAACTATGTATCAGTAGCACTTGTGTGGTTCGCTTCACTAGTTTATAAGTTACAATTGTCGCGATGCGATGCGCGACTGCCCGCCACTACCTTAAATTGATTGATTGATTTATTCATGTTTCCGGGCGCGTCAACTGCTCTGGTCATTAGTCCCGTTAGTGTAGTGCATTTTTTCTCGGGAGATGGCGGTGATCTTCCCCCGCTTTATGGCGAGATCCACTCCCTTAAAGGGAGTGGCGAATTGCGAAGTAACGTTCTATCGCAACACATCGGACAGGATCCCACAACAAAACACTGACTACTTCACGCAACCACTGTCGGACGAAGAATACGTATTATCTAAGCGTCATTTCTCTTCGAACAAAAGGTGGTGAACAGGTATCTCACACCTGTTTTGGAGGCTACTGTAGAAAACATTCTCTAAAGTGTATCAATTCTTCCGTCCCAGTCCCCATGTCTGTTTTTTTTATTGTCTGGCTGTGTGATTGGTGGTGTACATCAATGTTGTTTTTGTATGTCGAACAAATTAGAACCACTTTTCCATATTGTACTGTAACTGAAGCACGACCGATTCGCCCAAGTCTTACGCAATGGACATTTGCGATGTACGAAGACAAAACCTTCCATCATACGATGATAGCGGACGAGCAAGCCCGTTTGGCCAGAGGGAGAATGATGCGAACAAACACGTGCGACGCTCACGGGAGCCCCCGCAGGACAAGCGCCCGCAGCCAAAATTCTCCCTGAGTCCGCCATGTGCATTCCTATGTATGCCGATATACAACATTAATAATTATATATCATTTCTAAAACGAGTTACCGGTTTAGGTGGCTCAGGGTATCAATTGATGTCACTGCATTGCCTTCTAACGGGAGGTCCTAGGGTTCGTGTCCTGACGGCAAAAGGATTTTCGACACTAGCTAAATAGCTAGGTTTAATTCAGCCGCTGTCTAGAGGAGAATTCTAGTGGCCGGCTGCTCTGATCGGTAGTTTTCTGTAGTTTCTCTCCAACAACACCAGACGAATGCCGGAGCAGTTCCCTAACAAACGTTCCTGGCTACGGACCGCGCGCGATCTTTCTTTCCTCTTCCATATCCTCTCCCCTTACTTCCGCACACATACAGTTACATGCACTACACTCCCACACATGTCGGGAGCTGAGATCTTGACCCGACTAATGGGAGATACCTGGTTGGTAGGGGGAACCCAGATGCCAGACATGTAGGTCGAAATCGGATCTCACCATCCAGCTGAGATCACCGCCAACTCCCGCGATAAAAAAATACACTACACTTACGGGACTAATGTTCTTAGCAGGCAAACCGGCAGGAATCACTAATCCATCAATCAGTCTAAAACTGTTATGTAAACATCCATTTTCCAGATGAACTACTCGTACTATTTCAGCTAGCCAGGACTCTTTCTACTCGTACTATTTCAGCTTTCAGTTAGTTCAGGAAGTCCCCAATGACTTCACGAGTAACTTACATGTTTGTTTATGCTATATAAACATGAACAATATAAAGAAAGTTAGTTTGAAATGCCCACGCCAAGCGCAATCTGGCGAAGACGTAAATAACCAGTTGTGGCGATACCATAGAACGAACTCGCAGCGCATCTTTAGTGCTCTCTGTTAGATTGTGCAGTTCAATGCAATTTGAGGACGCATTTGCGATTTTCAACGTGTTTTCCACTGCATTTATAATTTGGTATGTAATTTTTAGGACGATAGCAACGGTGATCGTAGTGAACATGGTAAGGTAAGGCGGGCAGGAGCGGGATCAGGCGAGGCAGCACAATGAATGTGGAAAGGAGCAGAGTGGATTTTCAAGTTCGGCGAAAGGCAGGGCAAGGCAAGGTGAGGCTGCACTGTAGGCAGGATTCATTCCTTTTATTTTCTGAATAGAGGAATTTTGTAAATAAATTACCAGGCAAGTAAAGTTGAAATCTGCCGTAAACTTCTCGTGCGATTTAATCGCGCGAGTTTCCATTAAATAATAATAAAAATAAAATTAACGATGATAATAATAAAATGAAGTCGTACAAGAATCACATAAGAGGCAAAGGTTTCCCCAGAATGGGGAGCTTATAGCTTTCATACAGGTGCCCCGAATTAGGCGATTTTTGTGGGAAAGAATCCTGACATGGAATGATTTTTCAAAATTCTAAATTTTTAAATTTTTGTACATTTAAATGCAACAATTGTGAATTTGTATTATTGTTGAAGTTTTGCCCTTTCACTGAGTTTACACACTAACTTCCACTCTCTTTGCTCTATGAACGCTTAGTAAATGTAATCTAAATGTTGTGATTTTACTGGTTTACAATGGTTTAGTACGACGATATAAAGTGACAAAATTGCGGTACAACACAAGCCGAGTGTGGGGGTCACCATCCTGCGACCGTCACGCCCGCCGCCAAGCCGGTGCAGACGCTTGAAACTAGTGCTGCTAAAACAGCGCGTACTTTCTCGATGGAGATATTTTTTTGAAAATTTTGAGTGTCCGTGTGTATTCATATAAAGTACCCCCCAAAATTAAAATATCGGTTTCAAATTCAAGGGGCTGCGACAACATCCAGATCAATCGGGCAATAACAATTTTGGAGAAAATCGGCTGAACGGTTTAGCCGCTAGCGTTGTTCACAGACGAACGAACGGTCAGTCAGACGGGCAGATGTTTTGCCGTCATTCGATTTTTCGGTATCAAGGACCCACAAAATATGGATTCTGGTTACACCACGTCTCAGAGGATTTTTTTTCTAGATTTAGCAACTAGATTTATCCACTTTTTCGTTTTCAGGGCCTGGCAATAAGAGATTTACTGTCGAAAATTTCCCGTTTTTGTGCACAGTATTACATAACTTTCTCTCAACTCCGTAGTGAGAAAGTAAAAGGTAAGTCATTGACCTCCGTCCTGTATTCCATTCCACCGGCCCTGCATTAGCAGCTGCGGAGAAAACAGCGAAGTAATGCAATGCTTTTGAGAACGCCGTGCATTGCGGAAAATAACTGCTCTCATTAACATTTCCCCTAAATCCAAGGTAAGTCGATCTTCATTTCCCACGTCAAGCAACTCTGGTAAAGCAACCCAGCCCAGTTCAAGGTAGCCATGTCAATTTTGGAGAAAATCGTCTGAACGGCTCAGCCGCTAGCGTTGTCCACAGACGGACGATCAGGCCGTCATTCGATTTTTCGGTATTTTTCGTCAAGACGTTTTGCCGTCATTCGATTTTTCGGTATCAAGGTCCTCCCTCAAAAATATGAATTCAGGTTACACCACGCATTAGAGGGCGAGTTTGCGGGTCGCTCAGATGTGAGTGGGGTTGCGCCTCTGACTGAGCGTTCCGGGCAACTGGATTTCAGCAAGAGGTCACAATATCTCGGAAGTATCATAGGGGTTGCATTGCGCGGATATCAAGGATTTACGGCAGTGTTTGAAACCTAAAGATTCTTTATGTCAGAGCGGAGCGATGATATTTAGCTTTCTGTGGAGTGAATAGACAAGTATAATTTATCTCTGTAGAAGAGTAGTTGCTTAAGATCGTACAATGTTTGGAAGGAGCTCCCTGTGCAATCTAATGAATTACAAATATTATTGACATTGCCATATTTCTACTGATACACTGGATAAACCTTCCAATCTGAAATAGAAAATTAAGCTTCTACCGAAGAAATGATGGATTTATAACGAATTTCTCATTTTCGATTCACCATAATAATCCGAAGTCAATCAAAGCCTGCCACTTCTCTGGTATCAATTGTTGTAACAACAATGTCTCTTCCAAGTTAACTCCTTATGTTGGTTACGTCTAAAATCGTCATGCCGTCCTTAAAGATCGTTAAGAAGTGAAACATACGCAGCTTAGATTACGTTTATGAGACATTTGTAGTAATACACAATTGCAGTGGATTATAGCTCAAACGCTGATCGAACTTTTCATTATAGAGAAGCAAATATTTCTTGTTAAATGTTTTTGTCAAGCTTTGTTAAAAACTCTCCTTGCGACCTTTAATCTTAAATCTGTTTAGTATATTCAAGAGCGAAGGAAGCTATTCTGGAGCTCAGGAAAACTTGCACAAAATGCACTTCTCTCCCATACGTAAATACCCCTTTATGTACCATTTAACTGTTTTTTTTATTTTAGGTAAATAAATATCCCTTTAGTATCCTCTCTAGATATAAAATCCTAAGAAAGGATGATGGTTTCCTATCATATATGAGTAAACATAAACACAGAACACCGTAAGTGCGATACTGCTGAATGGGGAATTATTCCCCAGAATCCTGCATCCAAATTTAAGAAGAAAAAAATTAAGTTCGCAGATATGATACAGGTTCAAGAGCATGCGCTCATGAGCCTCACAACAAACGTTACCATTTAGAAATTCGGGAAAGTGGATTCGTCGAACCACCAGTTGTTAGAAAGTTCAAAGTCGGCTTACAGTAATATGCTATTTTAACTTTTAAAATAATTTCAAAACAGATCACTTTGATTTGGGCAGCCATGTACAAATCAATAGTAAATTTAATTATTTATCGCGAGAGAAAAATGTTGCGGCCTTATGAGCGGTGGACGTCATCAGCGCACAATTTTTTCAACTTTGGTTAGCCAAGGTTTCTGCAAGAACTTTCTCACGCAGTTATAAGGTTTTAATAATATTTGATGAACAATCTATCAAGAAGGTTTTTGTTACCAAGTGAACATCGTAATTTTGCAGCCAGTGCTTTATGATAACTATAGAAATCGAAAATATATTTCGAGTACATTACACATTACTACATTAAGTAAACTCATTGTATTACTTTATTTTGTTTTGTATTATTTCTTTTGTGTTCCTTTCCTTTTGATTGTTCTTCATTATCTTTGCTTTGTGACAGGTTCCCTGAAGGGCGGGTTTTACGATCTTTACACAGACAATGGTATGGGGTGAATGCCAGAAGTATCAAATGAAGTTTTAGGGGTTGAACTAGTATGATAAACCGATGTTAAATTGTGAACAAACCAGTATTAACAATGAACATCTTATGGAAATAAAATATATAAAGTGAGATTGCCTGAAATGCCATTTCATTTGAATTTTTCATTAAGATGTTCTTTATAATGATTATATTTGCAGGACGTATACCTTAAGATTGGTGAATGAAAAAATGTTCTTGGCGATATAAGAATGACGATAGAGCAATGGTGGAATGAGAGGCAAGGGTAACGGGAGTACCCAGAGAAACCCTATCGCAAACCCACCTTGTTCCCCATAAATGCCATAAGCGTCACCGGAATTTGAAGACAAGTACACCGAGGTGCAAAACTGGTGCGATTTCATTACGTTTCGAGTCAACACGATCGTTCACATAAGAGCGAGTAGTTTACTTTTCAAACCTCATTTTATCACACTCTTTAAAATTAAGGATTCTCATATTTATTATATTTCTCCTGAGCATCGTAAAAATTAGAGCACCTCTCTCCACATAAAAACGTATAAAGGTTTGAGTGGTTGGATGTGATGGGGGTGGGATGTTACGGGAAGTAGGAAAAGAGCAACATTTAGTGTCGAGGAATAAGGTTATCTCAGCATTTGCTTAATGAATCAAGAGGAACAAGACGAAAAATCGAATCGAGATTGAATCGAGAGACTGTCACAGACTCAAAAGTAGTTGCACAGTAGTTATAGATTTTTACAATCACACAATGTACGCAAATACTAAAGCCTCAATATAATAATTATAAAATGCATCGTTTTAGATTTTTAGAGCCTCTAGTAAATAAAAAGTATTATTATTTATTATAATGGCCTTTGGGATGTCTCATGGGCAGCGTAGCAGCTTTCCATGCTGTGGTCCAGAGTTCGATTCCCGGTCGAGGCAAAAATGGAGTTGTCACTTTCTTTTAAAATCGTCCCAGTTTCTGTAGCAGTGTGACGAAGAAAAGCTGGAGCAGACGGATCTTGCTAGTTACGGTGAAGAGAATAGTTATGTTCGCCTCATATTGCTCTTACCCCCACGCAT
Source organism: Teleogryllus oceanicus (assembly GCA_964035755.1). Classification (NCBI taxonomy): domain Eukaryota; kingdom Metazoa; phylum Arthropoda; class Insecta; order Orthoptera; family Gryllidae; genus Teleogryllus; species Teleogryllus oceanicus. Next base: position 114,948,743 of record CAXIVR010000007.1, read on the forward strand.
GAGAATTTAACTACGCCCAGGCATGAGGGTCACCGGAAGCTGGCCGGCGAAGTCAGACTCCCGACCCAATGACGCCAAATATATACAAATACATTATTTATTATTATTATTATTATTATTTATTTATTATTATTAATATTCCTCTAATTCATGACTAGAGATGTTATGAGTCGGTTGAATGTAAGATCTATTCCGGGTTGCAACTAACTTCCTAAGGAGCCGATATAGGGACTGTTGGTGCCTCTACAAAATATGGTCTGTTCCCAATGACGCAATGTCTTGGATTTCCCGGTCGTATCAATGTCAGTCAAGTCTTTATACAAATTTTTCAGAGCAAATTCCAGAGCTCCGATAACTATCGAGACATCCTGTGCATTTACGCTGTAAATAACTGTTCAAACCATTTATTTGTAAATACTTAATTAGAATAAACCTGTAAATCTCTTAAGTCGTGTCAGTGACTGCTGTTGTGTTCCCACGACGTCACAATATTTTATTCCTGGAGTTCAGAGCGGACTGCAAAGCAAGTCTCACTATTCTATTATATTCCCTGCAACCCGGTTCAAGATCTTGAATCACAGTTTGCACACAATTTTATGCAGATGTCATTTCTAAAATCATTGAAACTGACAGCTTTTAGGAGATAATTACTTGTTCTTAACAAGCACAATTAAAAATAATCAATTTACTATAAATGTGATAATGATCTTTCATCACCATAGAGCTTGAACCAAAGTTAGGTGCGACAACTGTCTAGTAGAATAAAATAATGCAAAACAGCAGAGGGATTAGCGAATCTCCTTGAAAAAATCCCCTGTTAATTTGTTGTTGTTGTTGTTGTCATTATTATTATTATTATTATTATTATTATCATCATCATCATCATTATTTCATATTTCAAAATTTCACGCTCTTCCGGAGTTTTCAAGTATAACTCAAGGACAGAACGTCAACACATATGGTGAGACAGATGGTAGAAGTTCTTGCTCCAGTGCACTCAGGTTCCGCTTCAATGATTTAGGGAGAGAACCTTGCGCACAATGTTGGTGGTTGCCAGCAACACGGCCTTCTGCATGGTTCTGAGGTGCCACTCATTTAGATGGAGTTTTTCTTTCACAATCCTCCAATCTTCAGCCACAAGCCCATTAGTTTAAATAACCACGGGTACAATATCTACCTCTATCAGTTTGTACAAGTTTTTCAGCTCAACTGAGAGAGGCTGATATTTTCTCCTCTTTTCTGCAATAGTTGTCAGGAGATTATGATCCAGTGGGACTGCGATATCAATTATTATTGCCCTACGAGTAGTTTTGTCGAATACGACAATATCAGACTTATTTGCTTCCACTGTTCTATCTGTAACAATGGGAGTATCCCACAAGATTGTTGTCCTCTCATTAGACAAAACTTGTTCTGGTAGATATTTGTAGTATGGCAGGCTTTCCTTTATCAATTCCGATCTTTTAGCAAGAGCTTGGTGGATGATTTTGGCTACATTATTATGACGTTGTAAATAATCTGTTTGTGCCAACTGAGAGCATCCACTGCAGATATGTTGGATAGATTCGGTGGCCTTCTTACACATGTGATGTCACTGATGTTCTCTTTCATAATATATCGCATGTAGTTATTAGTGGCTACTACCTGATCTTGAATGGCCAGTAACAATTCCTTCCGTCTCGCCAAAAAGCCCAGCTGTTCTCAGCCATTCAGTCGATCTCTTCACATCTATGGAGTTACTTTGAAGAGCAGTAGCAAACCTGCCATGGAGTTCCTTTGATCTCCACTGCTCAATTCGGTCCACAGGTTTCGGAGCTCTTGGATTGTGATCTTCCTGGAGCAGTTTCAGAGGTGTATAGCCGTGATCTTGTGCACAAATGGCCGTCATGGATTCGTTGTTGGTGAAATAATTTCTGAGCTGTTTTTCTTGCTGGCGGCACATAACTTCAAGAATAACAGTCCACGGCCCCCATGATGTATTGAAAGATACAGCCTTTCGGTGGAACTTCGAGGATGATGCATCCGATATTTTGATAGAAGTGTTCTGACTTTTCTATCGAAAGCTTGCAAAGATGTCTCAGACCACTTGACAACTCCAAATGTATGCGATGCTGCTGAAAGAGCCCAGGGGGTAATTCCTGTAAATTTGTTTCTTGAATTAATACAGGACTTGCAGATTTTTCGTCACACGAGAGAGAACCTTTCTTTCCACTTGTTTTCTTATTTTTTCATCCGCAGTTCCTAGGAGCTGCTGGAGGCCCAGATACTTATATTCATCGCCACTGAAGAGTTCTTGAATTCTCAAATCTTCCATCAAGTGAGGTTCATTCTCTGTATTCTGGACGCTACTTCTCTTCACGTAAACAACTGCGCACTTCTCCAAACCAAGATCCATACAAACAGAGCTGCTAAAGCTTTCTACTAGTGTCAGCATGCTGCGAAGTTGTTCTGGTCCTTTAGCATAGAGCTTGAGATCATCCATTTATAATTGGTGGGAAATGATCTTCTTGGAGTTCTTCAAAGTATACCCATAGCCGGAAGCATTCAACATCCTACTCAAAGGGTTTAGTGCTAGGAAAAACCAGAGCGGACTTAGGCTATCTCCCTGAAAAATGCCTCTACAAATTTTTAAAGTATCTGTCTGGTAACTGAATTTCCCTCGCATTACAAGCAGTTTTGTTCGCCAGCTGTTCATACACGTTGTAAGAAATGTAATGATGGAGGGATGAACCTTGTAGAGTTGAAGGGTTCGCTGCAACCAAGAATGCGGAATAGAATCGAATGCCTTTCGGAAATCAATCCAGCCCACTGACAAATTATGCGCTTTCTTTTTTACATGCTTGGATACAATATTATCTATTATTAATAATTCTTTGCATCCTCGAGATCCTTTCCTACAACCAACCTGTTCTGGCAAAAGCAGCTCATTTTCTTTCAGATGCTCGTCGAGTTTGGTGGCAATAATGGAAGTGAGAACTTTATAAATTGTGGGTAGACATGTAATAGGTCTATAATTCTCGGGGCAAGGCGCATTTCCTCCTTTCGGTAACATAAATGTCACACCCATGGTACAAAATTCTGGCAGCACAGATGTTCCTTGCAAAATATTTTGAAATTGACTCGCCAATATATCATGAGTACACGTCAGATATTTCTACCAAAAATTATAGATTCCATCTACTCCTGGAGCTTTCCAATTGTGAGTTCTCTTTATAGATCTTTTTACATCCTCTTTTAAAATCACAACTCCATTCATTTCTGGGATATTATGACACGCTTCTTCTTCCTGTCGTATCCAGTATGCTTCATCAAAATGTTGCTTTGGAGTGGACCAGATCTGAGACCAGGAGTCCGTCATGTTGTTGTTGTTATTATTATTATTATTATTATTATTATTATTATTATTATTTTAATTTTAGCAAAAAAGGCTTTTCCTGGGATTTCTACTTACATACTGACCTTAACGGTTACCCAGAAGGCCAAATGTCAATTCAATTTCAATGTCAAGACTTTTGTGTTACATAACTGTTTTTACAAATAAAGATATTATTCTGAGTTGCATGTATGAAGTATTAGTGGCAGCAAAATCAAGCAGCTGTGGGGTTTAAGCAACCTTGAACCATCTCCATAATAGATGCTGGTCATCGTTTACAAGGCTTACTTGACATTAATAAACTCACATTTTTATTTTCCGCGATAAGACGTTGCCACATTGGAATGTTCTATCTCGCTCTCTGTGGCTGAGCATTGAAACTCGCGCACGCAGCAAGTACGATCGGGCGATCTAGTTAGTTTCGACAGAAGTTGGGGTTGAATACATCTATTCGAGGAAAATAACAGGTGAGTGGAAACCAGGACCATTATGCCTATATTTACATAAGCTATATTAGTTAAGGCAAGTTAATGCGGAACATCATCAGATTTATTACTGAAGGGAGTGAAAATATATTTACTTGAAATTTGGATAACTGTTTTATACCGCAATATATCTTTGATCCCGGTGAATAAGCTGATAAGTCATAAACCCTCAGTTTTACAGGGGAGCAAAAAACAACTTTCAACTGAAGTAAATCAAGGATTAATGATATTCAAATGAAAGTGATGTTAAAATGAAACTATTAGAGTGTAGGTTTTGTCTGAATATCACTAATCCCTGATTTACAGCATTAGTTTAAAGTTTAATTGATCCGCTGTAAAATTAAGTTTCTTTGACTCATCAGCTTATTCACCGGAGTCAAAGATATTATAAACAAAATATATGTTTTAAATAACGGATAAAATTGTGTACACGTATTTTGCTTTGACGACATATAAAGTCACCTAATGCTTGTCATTTAACGACATAATGAGTAATGATCCGGCTCTTTATTATCTCCTGTTTAGGAAAATGTTCAACAACTGTCGTAACAACGCAGGGTTCATGACCGCAATTATTTGCGAAAAATGAGCCTCGTGATGTTTCTTTGAATAGTATTTGAGTATCTGCGCGGAGTGTGCGTGTGTATGTGTGTGTGCGGATCCGTCACTCACATGTAGACCACTCTCCGTGCACGAATCGAGACATACGAGGTGTCATTCGACACGTCGCGGTGTCCGGGTAGGGAGCTGTTGATTTGTTTCAGGATCCGATGAGAATATTCTAAGAAATTTCCAAAGACGTGTTTTTGCGTGTTTTAGCGCTGCGATCTTATACAACTGATCAGTAATTAAACCAAAGCCACCTAAATAGATCTAAGTAGGTGGATTTGATTAAATCCCCGTACCCAGAAGCAATTTTCGCTTCACAATGTCATAATTTTCTTTCATTAGGATAGTAAAACTTATTGTTGCCATTTCTAAGTTAAACAAGTGAATTGCGCAGCGCATTTTATTTCATTTTCATCCGTATTATCGTATTGTTAAAAATTAATTTGCAAACCCTACATAGAGTATTACCTGAAACTGGAATTACTACCTGGAACTTATTAAATTTGAAGAACCTCAAGTGAATATGGAGAATATCAAACTGTGAGTAATGCTACAGAATGAAAGTAGTTTACGTTCTGACGTTTGACTTCTCAAATTTACGTTCTGAAGCAATTCTGTGCAAATACAGATTTTCAAATAAAAGTGATTCATAACTTATTCTCACTAAAATTACAAACACCTTATTCACATAAACATAAAAATTGTTAAAATTCGAAGTGAAGAACACAAATTAGACAGTTGTGGAGTTTTAATCTCTTCAAAAATTAGGGACAAAAATATGGAAGTGTTAAGCAAATCCGGAGAAGAATCAAATTAAATTGTAGACGATTTTGAGACAGAATTTTAGGAACTAGCTGGAAATGATCTTATTAGAGAATAACGCTGAATAACAGCTTTCAGGTGACTTTTACGTGCATTTTTGTACTTATTAGCAAAATAAGCGTACAAAATGTAACTGTACAAAATTCTCACTATTCGCATCATCCATACATGAAAGTATTTTTTTACGGCGTTAAGAATTTTGAATTGCAATGTTTCCAGAGCATATCCCGTATGAACGAAACATACAAGGCCTTAGAGTGTTGGGAATCTTTGAACGGGGAGAGAGTATAACCAGCAACTACGATTTATTGCTATGTTCAATGTCAGAGACCAAGAACTTATTTCAACAAAGCAATGACACATTTTCCTCAATGGTTCATAAACGTCTCACATACCCCCGTAAACTTATTTACTCTGTGTGTGTGTGTGTGTGTGTGTGTGTGTGTGTGTGTGTGTGTGTGTGTGTGGCGCGCGCGCTCTACTGCTCTCTTTAACAAAGAAATTGCATCGATAAATGGGGAAATGTCTACATGGCTTTTTAGACCTTATTTATCAATTTTTGACGCGACTAAATATTTTGAAAATATAATCTCATCTGTTTCACAACCATCTACACTTTCAATTTATCATAGAATTCGAATTGACACTCCACGGAGAAAGCGACAAAATAAGATCACTTGCAAGAAACTGAACAATATGGAGGAACAAAAAAGTGTTTCAACACGTTCAGGGAATGGCGAAGAATAAGACGGCAAAACATTTTGTCAGTGGGATATTTTTACGTTTGGATAAAAATTTGTCTTTGCGGAGTCTACAATATTTAAATGTGGGATCCAACTAAAAGCCAAGATAACATTTGAAGTGTTATTAATTTTAACATTCACTGTAGGTAAACTGGCATAAATATTTGTTTAATGGATGCAGCCATGTCGGAAGAAGGATATCTAAAACGAAAAAATGACATTTTCACAAGAGCTACCCATGGAGGATTTGATCCTGAACAAGAATCAACTTGGCCGCTTGTACCTTCTATTGCTGTTACCACATCTTTTGAACAAATAGAGCCAGGAGAACATAGGGTAAGTATATCAACTTTTCTAGACGATTTTTATAACAAAGAGATGAAAATGCGCATTTCGTTCTTTTTTCTTTTAACCCGTATGACCATAATCAGGTGGTTCCTGCAGTACATAGTTGAAAAAAAAGAACGAAAATACACTTGCATCTCTTGGCTTTTTTAAAAACAAATTGCGAAAAAATAGTAATTTGAAACAAAACAAATCTGTTACCTAAGAAAATGGGATTTGCATTACCATTGTGTTGGCTATTTTCATATATATGGTGATTTTGGTAATATAGTTATTTATGACAAACTAATGTAATGCCGTAGACGCGTACCCTCAGTATTATGGTCACTGTAAATGATTATGACATTGGATAGTGACACATTTCAGGAATGTTCTAATTGTTTTTAAACTTTTAAGATACATGTGATTTTGAATGAAATCTTAAGGTAAACATGAGATTCAATTTTCGGCTGCATTATAATGTTATTATTTGAAATAATTGTGAACGGATTGAATAAAATAATAATTAATAGCATAAGAAAGTAAAATGTTTTTACCTTCGACTGCCTACATTATTTTATCCATTATTACATTTTTCAAGATTTCATCACATATTTAAATATTACTAGTTGATTCCATGCGATTAGATCGTACAAAAGGAAGAGCTTTAGAAAAGTTTCAACAGAAATATAGTTAACTATTTATGCACTTTCCGGAAAATTAAAAATCTGAAAATATTGTTTCATGTCGTCCGGAATTTATTCTTCAAGACTAATGAAATATCAAATATTCACATTCACGTATCTAAATGGATTTTTAAGGACGTATTTGTCAGGCGTTTGCTCGATGTCCACTTTAAATACACTCACATTCGAAGGCAAGTAAAAGCACTATTTGATGTTCCAATTTAATACCACACTATCTGCGCTTCTTTAACTACAATCTCACTCTCACTAGACGACGAAACGACTGCTTTGAAATGACTAAATGATAGCTCGATTGCATTTCGTGCCTCAAGTCAAAGCAAAATCATCTTTTGTGGGGCTTGAAAATGACGTAATGAGCAAATGAGCACATAAGTGTTCATTGCATTTTTTATGACTTTAATTTTGAGAAGATTTTAATTTTAATTACATTTAATATTCATATATAAAATTGGTTAATAAGAGTGATAACACATCTATGACTTATTACCTTTCATTAAAAACAATCGAAATCTGATTGAATAGTATGCTCAAACTTCTTTCTTAACAAAAACACTTGTACAGACAGCTCTAAATGTAATCCCCCTTTCATTGCTAGCTGTTTCATTATCAGGGATATATACAAAATGTGCTAAATGTGTTACGTTTTAGAAGTTATAAATTAAACCTCCTAAGAGTGGAATTAAATGTTTTATTTTTAAATTGATGAAAATACGGATTAATTCACAATTTTGCATTTACAGTAACGCGCAAACGACATTTTCTTAATAGCGGCTTCAAATTTTTCAACGAAAATGTCCATGTAGGACGAGGTTTTATCCTTCTATTCTATTCTTAAAACAATAATTCGGCTCTACCATAAGGAAACCGAAAAGTTGAGAAAATTTCAAGAAAATGTATTTTGGGCGACGATAGATAGCAGCTGGTAAAAGGTTGGGCAAAACCGAAAATCTAGTGCAGACCAAAGAAATTAGAAAAATAACTAGTACGAGAATATCTATGCCATTCTGTAGCACTACCAGTTTCCTACACTAAAGTAGTTATTTGTGTTCACTGAAATTGAAGTGGCACTTTAATAACAGAGAAATTAAGGAACAACTGTAAAGGATTAAATTCATTTAAAATGTGATTCTGTTTTTATCTAGTTAAAATAAATTATAAATATCTGGATAAAATTCTTGAAAATGAGAGGGCCGGTGGCCACCGAAAGCTATTTTTTAATGGTGTCAAAATTGCACTCACTTGGGGGTTTTCTCTAAATTGTGTAACAAATAAATGAGAAACAAGTATTGATAATATTACAACATTGAATAACATTTCTTCTAAATAAGAAAATAGTGCTAAGGGATCGTCCATAAATTACGTAACGCTAAAGAGAGGGCAGGCTGCTTGAGGCAACGTTACGCTGCGTTATCGTAGGAGTAGGTGGGGGTCATAGTTTAGTGTTACGTAATGCTGATCATTTTGAAAATTGTCAACATTTACTGGTATAATTTATTTTATTCAGTCTTATACTAAAACATTAAAATAACAACAAGTTAAATTAAATATAAATAAATTAAAGAGTTATGAAGTATCAATTGTTACAATAAATGGAATTATTTTTTCTCTATTGTACATTCATTGAATGTTAGATTGTGAAGAAAATATTTAAAACTGATCTATAGTATATTCTAGAACCATTAAAGTGGTGCAGTAGACTCGGGGCCTATGTGTCGTTGACGACGGCGTGTGCATCGCTTGTCTCATATTTTTTGCCTTCACGTTCTTCCTTCATTCAAACTTTGTTCCCAATCTTATTATTAGGTGCAGTCCGCATCACCAACTAATTTTGGCTTTAATTATCATAAATTTTATTATGTATGTATTTGGCGTTGTCGGGTCGGTAGTCCGACTTCGCCGGCAAGCTACCGGTGACCCCGTGCCTGGGCCTAGTTAAATTCCCATGCTTGGGGATAAATTTTAACATATAACACAAATAAAATTAACTCAACTCATCGTTACTTCTTTGAAATTTATTTTTACGTGTTGTAAAAAAAGGTGGGGGTGGCAAGCGTTAAGTAATTATTTAGGGAGATTCAAGCGCGCGCTGAAGGTGCGTTTCAAGGGGAAGAGGGGTACTCAAAATACTCTAAATTTGCATTACGAAATTTATGGAAGGCTCATAAATAAAGTTTAATCAGTTCAAATAAATGCTTATGAAGTACTGAATAAATGTTGGAATACAATGCTGGAAAATAAATACATAAACTGAAAAAATATGTAGGTTTTTTTAAACATGATGTCAGAATTATATCATTGTCACGAGATCTTTAATTGAATCTTCTTTCCAAATTGTAGCATTTCATATATACACGTCTCAGAAATCCAACAAGACAAGTACTGGAGAAGTGTCTTGCCGAATTAGACAATGCAAAATATTCGTTATGTTATTCATCAGGCTTAGGAGCAACAACAGCCATTGCAAGCATACTAAGTGCTGGAGATCATATCATCGCTGGAGATGAGATGTATGGAGGAACAGCAAGGTTATTTAAAGAGGTACCAATTTTGCATTTGACATCTTGCCTTGTTTTATTGAATGATTTGTTTTTTGTTTGAGCACAAATATAGTGATTATTTTATATTTTCTAAATGGCTTGTTTCAGGTTTTCGGAAAGTTTAAAGTTGAAACTACTATAGTGGACACCCGAAACGCTAAAAATATCGAGAAGGCTATAAAACCCAACACCAAACTTGTATGGGTAGAAACTCCAACAAATCCCCTTCTCAAAGTGGTAGACATTGCTGAAGTTGCAGATATTGTTCACAAACACAAAAATATAATTTTGGTAGTTGATAATTCTTTCATGACACCATATTTTCAGGTGCGTAAATAATATAGGTTAAATTATTCATTTTGTTTCACTATACATTTTTGCTAAGAGAAATTTGGGTCTTTCATGAGTCAGATTTTCATCTACTTTAATGTTTCAAATAACAAGTTCCAAATCAATATTCATGATAGTATTTTATTATTGTTGATCATGTAAGTAATGCACAATTTTTTTCTCTAGCAACCTCTAAACTTGGGAGCTGATATATCAATGCATTCCCTGTCAAAATATATGAATGGTCACATTGATGTTGTAATGGGAGCTGTTTCTACGAACGATTTTGATTTATATGAAAAATTACGATACAATCAACATGGTAATTATGTAAATTCTACCTTAATATATATATATATATATATATATATATATATATATATATATATATATATATATATATATATATAAGTGTGAGGGCATGGGGGTATTATTTTCTAGGTATGCATGTGTAAATTTTTATTCCACAATAAATTTTAAACTACAATTGCTTCCAAATACTGCAAGGTCACTTTTAACCCAAACCGACTGCGTGAGCTCGGAGGTAGTGTTATCATTGCCGCTGCAGTGTTGATTGATTGATTGATTTGTTCGTGTTTCCGGGCGCGTCAACTGCTTCGGTCATTAGTCCCGTAAGTGTAGTGCATGCTTTTTCTCGGGAGATGGCGGTTATCTTCCCCCGCTGGATGGCGAGATCCGGCGCCAACCTACAGTCGGCTAGTGGGGGTTCCCCCTAACCAGGACTCTCCCACCAGCGGGGCACCGCCCCAGCCAGGACAAGCTCTAAGCTCCCGACCGGCCTCCCGGAATATGTGGTAGTGTAGTGCATGTTAGTGTAGGTGTGTGTGGGTAAGAGGAGAGGACAGGACAAGGAAGAGGAAGGACAGATCGCGCGCGGTCTGTGGCCCGTTTGGTAGGGTACTGCCCCGGCATTCGCCTGGTGTTGATCGGAGAAACCATGGAAAACTACCGATCAGAGCAGCCGGCCGCTAGAATTCTCCTCCAGACAGCGACTGAATTCGACCTAGCTGAAGAGCTAGTGTCGAAAATCCTGCCGCCGTCAGGACTCGAACCCAGGACCTCCCGGTCAGAGGCGCCTCTGGAGTGTCTCTGACCGGGAGCCCTGGGGTTCGAGACCCAACGTTGGCGGATTTCCGATACTAGCTACACCAGTACTCAGGGGAGTTTTAACAGCTTTGGGGGCCCTTCCGCTTAGGTTAATTTTGGGGCCCCCTATTATTACTTTCACCAATGTCCCCCCCACCCCCAATTTCGATGCTGAATTATAAAGAAAATCCTATCAATTTACATTGTATTTTTTTAAATACTTTGAAAGTACGTCTTGGTGTTTCAATTTAACATTATTCAAACAAAAAATCAAACATATATGTATAAGTATGTAAGAATCACTCCGTTATGCCAATATTTTGTTTATATTTTAATCATGCATCCCTTTTATACGATTTATTATTTAGTTTCGTGGAAAATTTAGTATTAAATAATTTTTTTAAGAACTATCGGGGGGCTTGAACATTGGGTGCTTTGGGCCCGGGTCCTTCAGGTCCGTGCGTTAGCACGGCACTGCCAGTACTAGGTCGGTACTAGGCCGAATTCACCTTCTCTCTTTCGGAAGCTATTCTTTTTCTTTATATACCGTGTGGCCCACCTAAGTTGTTCCCTTCAATTTTCTCCTGAACCGTTGCAGATACTGAGATGCGGTTTTCACTACAACTACTATATGCAAGGGGCACATATGGCCATGCATAATATTATTCTATTCCATTTTTTATTGCAGAGATATTGACCTAACGTCGATTTTTTAAATGGAAACCTATAGATTTTTTTAGCTCATCATAACAAGCATGAAGAGACGAGCTCATAAATATACATATCGCCATATGTTACATAACAAAAGTTTCGAGAAATTAAGTTTTAAAGGCGCACGTCGACTGCTGATTTCCGTAATCTGAACGTGAAATTTCGGGTGATAAGCGGCGAGGCCATTCCTTTCCGTTGCGTCGACCCTGCGGTAAATGTAGTGATACAATGTGCAAAGGAGCTCACGAAAACCCGCGATTTGCTCTTTAAGACTACACCCTCTCATTTCTGGAGACAATGTATTCACCCATAGCCATGTTCTGAGCAAATCTGTACGCCATAAAGTACTATTTTTAATTAATGAAATACTACAAGATTTCAGAAAATATTTGAATCATTAACCGCAGAGAAAGCAAGGGAAGATTGGAGAGTGAACATGTTCTGAATTAATAAATGCGTGTGCTGTCTGAAACAAAACGTTTACTGTTTGAAAGACTGAAAACCTCAGCCGGTACAAAAATATCGTGAAAATAAAAGTAAGAAATACTTTAAAATACAGAAACAAAAGGTAAGTTAACAACTCTAGAAATAGCTTGATTTATAACATGTCCTCAATATGTGCACCATCAACGGATATACAAATTTGAAGACGCTTGTAAAGAGACCTTCGAACGGATGTCAGAGTTCCATGTCAAATGGCATGACAAGACGCGTGATCTTGTAGTATTTCATTAATTAAAAATAGTACCTTGCGGCGTACAGATTTGCTCAGAACATGGGTATGGGTGAATACATTGTCTCCAGAACTGAGAGGGTGTAGTATTAAAGAGCAAATCGCGGGTTTTCGTGAGCTACTTTGCACATTGCATCACTACATTTACCGCAGGGTCGACGCAACGGAAAGGAATGGCCTCGCCGCTTATCACCCGAAATTTCACGTTCAGATTATGGAAATCAGTAGTCGACGTGCGCCTTTAAAAACTTAATTTCTCGAAAATTTCGTTATGTAACATATGGCGATATGCATATTTATGAGCTCGTCTCTTCACGCTTGTTATGACGAGCTAAAAAAATCTATAGGTTTCCATTTAAAAAATCGACGTTGGGTCAATATCTCTGCAATAAAAAATGGAATAGAATAATATTATGCATGACCATATGTGCCTCTTGCATATAGTAGTTGTAGTGAAAACCGCATCTCAGTATCTGCAACGGTTCAGGAGAAAATTGAAGGGAACATCTTAGGTGGGCCACACGGTAGAAGGTCCGGGAGAGAATTCTCAGCGACTGGCTGCTCTGATCGGTATATTCCCATGGTTTCTCCCATCAATACCAGGTATATGCCGAGGCAGCACCTTAACAAACGGGTCATGGACCGCGCGCGATCTTTCCGTCATCTCCCTTGATCTACCCTCTAAATCGTACATATCTACACGCACTGTACTATCACGTAGTTGTCGGGAACTTCAGCTTGTCCCAGGTGCGCGGTGCCCCACTCGAGGAGCTACCTGGGTAGGGAAATCCACCGCAAGGCGAGTAGATCTGCGTCATCTCATCAACCAGCATGATAGGAACACTGCCACCTCCCGGGATAACACTTTCACTACACTAACGGGACTCATTATCACTGCAGTCGACGTGCCCGGAAAAATCTATCGATTTTACCCCAAACATGGTTACACATCAAAATTTGTGTTGCTGAAAATCCGTAATGTGGGTAATTTATACAATTGTTCTTGCATTCCCATTTGCTTTTCTTTCACTAGGTCAGTCAAGTTTTTACCATGGAGCGCGCACCGTTCGATTTTCTTTACATTTACTAAGAATAGTCTCCAAGACTCATTTCGATCTCTACAGGCGGACCTACCAGCTTAAAAAGTGCTTACCGTGATCACTACAACACCCAATACATACAAAGAATAAAATGAACTATCTTCTTTATATTTTGAAGATTAGAACTCAATTCTACTTTCCTTCAAAGGTAGATGCCAGTCAATAATGCCTTCCTTCAAATACTGCTTTTCTAAAACTTCGGATACTAGTTTCTGGTGATCAGCGATATTGCGAAACATAATAATTTCTTTTGTGTCGGGAATTTCTTAAATAAATTGTCGGTCTCTTCAGACACAGCAAACTTCCTCCTGTTGATTGACTGGTTGTAGGAAACTTCAAAACTAAGGATAATAATGTTCAGATTTCATGAAGATTGTTTTCCCTTAGAAGTAGCAGCGCATTCTGTCTGCATGCTTGTGTTTTGAAAAGCCGTATCTCAAACAAGAGTTCGAATTCGTTTATTCGTCGTATTCTGTATAAATAAAGGTAACTGTCTTCTAAATTGAACAAAAAATTAGCCGCAATATCCGTTAATTTCGCCGAACCAATGAGACACATTAATGAAAGCTGGTGAAAATCATGATTTACTATTAATTTCTATGAAAATATTTTCGCTTTTCTGGTAAAATAACATTCTATAGCTTGACATCAATTCCGCTTTCGTTTCTTGAAAACGCTTTTGTTCTCCTATTTTCGTTTCACTTTCCAAAATATTAGACTGATAGATGCATCATTTCGATATTTACTAATTATGTCTATGTATTCACAATTTCCCTAATGCAATAATTAATATCCAAAACATTTATTGAAATGTATTAATGGGATTTGTAGAAGTATAAGTAAAATGTCGGTGACGTAAAGCAACGGTGAAAAACACGAGCAGAAAAAGCAAATACCCTATTGTTGAATTCCTTCAAACATCCATGACACTGGCAAACTGATGGAGAGTGGAAATTCTTGAACTGAGACACTTGTTTCAATTCATGCCTGTTCCCCACACAATATTTAGATACAATGATTTTAAAAGCAATGTGTAAGATCCTTCATGACTAAAATTGGTCATATTTATATGACTATTCCACTCGTAAAATTAAAACCAATAGTGTTGAACTATAGATATAAAATACCCCAGTCAGGGCGATGTGTCTCAAAAAGCTGATCGCTTTCTCTATTCGATTTTTCTTACCGCTTCTCCCTTCTGACCAATCATAAACAGTGGCTCATCTCTCTTAAGAGGCGGTAAACATTGATCACTATGTCGATACCCAATAAACCGCGCATATACTATAACATATCCTCTTTGATTTTTACATAGCTTTCAGTTATTTTCAATATTCATTTCATTATTATTCTTTTGGAACTCTGTAGGTAATAATTTAATTCGAGGAATAGTCCTGTTAAATACCACTCCTGCTTTGAAAATTCTCAGATAAATCTCCTCGCTTCATGAGTCGGGGATTTATCGACGATGTCCAAAGCACTCGTAGTATTACCTATGATAATTTGTAGGTAAAGTTGCACTTCACTTCCGTCCTCTGGAGAGTCATCACTGGTTAAATCGATTTTTGTGGTAAATATGTCCGGTAATCAACTAATATTTATTTATTTGTTCAATCTAAATTCAGTTAACCTAGTTAATTTTAAACGAAAAAAGAAAAGTCCATTTCAGTTACTTCAGAATAACTTTATTAATGAAAATGAAATTCATATTTTGTGGGAAATATTATGATGAATGATTGTACTTACACTTAAAAGTTTTCTGCAGTTGTAAACTTATTTTATTTTCAGTTCATCTATTATATGATTATTATGTTGTCTAGCAATGGGCTTATCTCCTTCTCCATTCGACTGTTACCAAGTAAATCGTAGTTTGAAGACACTTCCTTTAAGAATGGAACATCACATGAAAAGTAGCATAGCATTGGCCAAATTTATGGAAAAACAACCAAAAATTGAAAAAGTAATTCATCCAGGTGAGGTGAATGAATATTAGTGATTTAATAATAATTTTCCAGTGCAGGAAATACTTTATTTTAATTTCAATAGGTTTGCCATCGCATCCGCAACATGACTTAATAAAGAAACAATGCTTTGGAACAAGTGGTATGATATCTTTTTACATAAAAGGTGGATTAAAAGAAACAAAGTTATTTATTAAATCATTGAAATTGATTAAATTTGCACCAAGTTTTGGTGGTTATACAACAACGTTATTAGTACCGTAAGTATTATTTGTAATAAAGTAATCTACTAGAATAATGTTTATAATTTGATTCCTTGAAAAAAATATTTCTTTTAGGTCTCTTATGACCCACACAACGCTGCCCGAAAAAGTCAAACTTGAATACGGAATTACTGATAATTTAATTCGCATGACAGTGGGTTTTGAATCTGTGGATGACCTCATTGCAGACGTCTCACAAGCCCTTGAAATAATTAAATAATGAAAAACGTTTGTTTTATATTTTACTCTTGCAATTGAACATATTTCATATTTGTATTGCTACAAAAATAAAATCAACATGTTTTCTGAACATTTCATGGACAAATCCTAGGCATCTATCTTCACCCCCACTGCAGCGCCTCTGACCGGGAGGTCCTAGGTTCGAGTCCTGATGGCGGAAGGATTTTCGACACTAGCTTTTCAGCTAGGTCGAATTCAGTCGCTGTCTGGAGGAGAATTCTAGCGGCCGGCTGCTCTGATCGGTAGTTTTCCGTGGTTTCTCCGATCAACACCAGGCGAATGCCGGGGCAGTACCCTACGAAACGGGCCACGGACCGCGCGCGATCTTTCCTTCTTCTTCCTTATCCTATCCTCTCCCCTCACACACACTTACACTAACATACACTACACTACCACATATTGCGGGAGATCGGTCGGGAGCTTAGAGCGTGTCCCGGCTGGAGCGGTGCCCCGCTGGTGGTAGAGTCCTGGTTAGGGGGAAACCCCACTATCTGTAATGATTTGTGGGACTAGCTCGCAAGAATGCATGGAACTTTTATGTAAGCAAGGAGGAATTAAAAAATGAAACAAACAATAGACAACAGCGCCGTGTAATCATAATTATTAGGAAAGCAATAGAAAACATAAGGGGCGGAAATAGGTGTAATGAACAATGAATAGAACCCAAATTTAAAAACATTTTAAAACAAGAACCACGTTATTCGAGCCACGAGTTCCGTAAATATTATAAATTGTATAAATTGATGCATAACTTGACGAAGATGGAAGACATGGAACTCATTGTTGTACTCCTGGAAATATACAACAAGGCGAGTTTTATTGAATATCCAGTGAATGCCTGGGTGGATTTTGGCCAAACTTACAGAAATTATAGGGAAAAATATTCAGATCAGGGCAAACTTAGTTACGGCGCGGGGGGAATTTATGTAAGGCTCGGAATAAATCAGTATCCAGTTCCATAGCATAGCGGACTAAGAAAGAATAAAAAGAGCGACCGAAGATGTAAGTGACGTCATCACGAGTGGGGAAGACGGAAAATAAAGGTTTTTTGGGAAAAGGAAAACGGGAAAAGGGAATTCGGTAATGTGACAATTACAAACCAAAAGTTAATAAAATTATGAAACTGAGAGTAAGACGCAAGATGCCCGAAAACAGCGAAAATGTAAAAGTTTTCGAACATTTCTTATGGTGATGGGCATATGTTTGATAAAAGACAGTCACTTGGATTGTAGGGACCAACAATGTAAAAATGTGTTACAGACAGAATGAGTTCGGATCTGAGTATGATCGCACGCGTTTTTATGCTGTGTTAAAAATTTTGGAGAAATTTCGCGGAAGTGTCGTGTAAAAAGTTATTAAGTTATTTTGGTTGCATAAAAACAATTGTTTAGACTAAGTGGATCGAAAATTCATTTAAATTCGTTTAGAAATTCAGGGAAAAATCTGCATGGACAATATTTACGCAAATTAGGCGCAGGAAACAGGAGCGTCGCGAAAGATATATACGCCGCGAGAAATAGAAATAACATTCAGGGAAGACGCGATTAGTACAAGAAACAATAATCGTGGATGCATTGGCAAACTTTAAATGAAGGAGTGCATCTAGGATCTGGTGGCAGCTGAACAGGGAACTGCGTGCGTAAATAATGCACGTGACAACTAGCAGCGACGGGCGCTGACGGAAGGTGACATCGCTGCAAAAAAAGGGAAGTGGCACGAATTGTGCAATAACTGTATTTTTTTGTTGTTTGTTTACGCGCAAGTCCAAAGAAAGAAAAAAAAATCTGTCGAAGACCAAGTCATGATATTAGGTTAAGGATAGGATTATAAAAAAGGTCACGACAGAATGCGCATTCTGATGTATGTATGAGATTTTTTTTGTATTATATTTTCAGTGTGCATGTTTGTATTTTCTTCTCCTGTGTGTTTATGTATTTGTGTTGTCATGTTTCGCAAGTCGGAGGGGCAGATTGTGCTTATGGATAGGATACCAGCAAAGGAAATCCGAAATTAAATGCATGAGCATCCCAAATGGTTCATAATTGCCTTGAATCCATGTGTTTTTATTCTGTAGTGGTATGAAAGTTGACCCAGGCACGAACGAAACGGACCCTTACCTCAACTCCGTATGGAGTGAGCGTGCGGACTACGACACGGTAAGAAATAAATAATAATTCGAGCTAGTAGAGGTACGGGCAATCGATAATGTGGTACCCAATTATAATTTAGGGCTAGGGCAGGGCAAGATAGTGCACGTGACGAGGAGGATAGGTTACATTGACGCCCAACGGCTGGGCGTGATTGATAAAGTAAGATTACAATCGTCGTAGATTTTGTAAGAGAATATTACAGGCACTAACGTGAGCCATCGTGATTGATTAGAAGTAGAAGATATTACTTTGGCGCCGCAATCGAGGCGTCGAGGTATTAAAGAGGTGATATTACATTGGCGCCGCAATGTGAGGCGTCGAGGCATTGTGGAGGGGAGATATTACATAGCCGACGGTAGGTCGGCGCCGGATCTCGTCATCCAGCGGGGAAAGATCACCGCGCATATCCCGAGAAAAACATGCACTACACTAACGGGACTAATGACCAAAGCAGTTGATGTGCCCGGAAACACGAAAAAATCAAATCAAAATTATCTTCACCCCAGACATTAGGGAAAGATGGAGAACTGCCACCGTGAGCTATTCCACCACCCATGATTTTCGTATTCCCACTGATTCAAAAGAGACTCAAATGTGACAAAACCAAGTGGAAAAAGTTACTAGAAACACTACGATCCAGATCGTGAGTATTTCCGTCAAGGTGTTTGTGGATAGTTTCACCATGCTGAAAAATAGCTGTTTCGATTTAACTTCGTTGTACTTAAGGAGCAGTAAATTCATTTAGGGTTTCTCTAGGGGAAAATAAACAACATGTATTAATCTATCGGGAGTAGCGTGTCCTTTGGAATTCAGTTACGTCCTATTCCTAGGTTATGTGAAACGTGGGAAAAAATAGTGCGTGGGTAATTTCGCCAGTTGGGGATATGCCTCCATGTTTCATATTTGTACGAAAATTGAACTTGTGACTCGTTTCATCCTTTGTAATTACAAAAACATCTTTATGTATTGTATGGAAAGAAAATACGAATTTATAATCCCTCTACAGCTACTCGTGGTGATGTAAGTGGTCCCATTCTGAATGTAATGGACACGGTGGCCTCGAAAACTATGTATGTTACTTCTGTCTGAGCAATTAGCTACTCATGACTTAAAAATTGAAAATTCATATATTGTATTTCTTATTTTTCTTTCTTTTCTTCTACGGCAATATTGCTGCAGTAGCATGCCGAGTCTGGTCCATAACAGAAGGTAACTAAGAATTTAATGACTTATTTGGCTTTGTTATTTGATGTTAATAGGTAATTATGAATGAGAGAAATAAATGATATGGTGTACGTAATAATTTGCCTTCTATGCTATTATCACAAATTTAAGACAACCAACCTTTATTCCTACTCCTAAAAATACAAGCTCCTTGCTCCAAAAAAATAATCTACCATTTGATTCCCGCCACAACGTGGATGCGGCGGAAGTCTTCAAGATGTACCAGTAATCTGTGGCTCAAGTATTCTCATCACTGCTTATTCTGAACATCTCAGTTACCCTCAATTAGATATTTTCAATATAATTACTCCGCAATTAGTAAGCATTGATTTAAAAAAACAACACTTGCATTCCGATGGTGAGAGGCGAGGGCACTCACAACAATCACCCCACAAAAAACTACTACGTCTATGTCGTTCCTGGATGACGAAAAAATAATTTGTTGAAAAACATTCCAACGCTATCATGAATGAAAAAAATCTACGCGTTAAATCTACGTTAAAAACATTAAACGTTAAATCTAATTCTTTAATAAAAGAAATGGGTGTTCCTGTTTGAGACGTGAGAAGACAAAGCTTATGAGCTTTTTAGTGTAAAATACAAATCTGCAATAAAAAATTGGAGTTCCCATTTAATATGTCAAAGTTGCCCCCCTCCCCACCCCTCGGGACGAGGGCGAAGTTCGATTTTAGGTCAGGTAGATGTCCCCCTTGGAAATATTTATTTTTTGTCCGGGACTTTTTTTTTTTGTCCGATGCGTAATTTTCGAGTTATTTTAATTTGTCAGGTTAAATGGGATACATTATAAAGTATGCAGTGTATTCGCAAACATATCGGATATGAGTTTTTTAGACTTAGAATATTCCGCGCAAGCAATACAATTGTATATGAGAAAGTAAAAAAATTGAAAGTTAATAAATAATACGATATCGATAGCGTTTGCTAACAAATGAAAATAGATCGAAAAATATACAATTGTAATTATTAAACCCTATAGTATTGTAATATTCTACAAATATATAAAAGTATTAGTTTATATTAACGCCAGAGAAAGGCAGTCGTCGTTATCGCCTTCTGCGGTGTTACAACAATGGGTTACAAGTAAAAATGATCGCTAATTCGTATGGGATCACATTTTGCCAGTTATCATTGTTGACATTTCAAGAAAATGAAAATGGGTATAAAAATATAATAATTAAAAATAATATTTTTATTTTCATCAAAATTACTCGATTTTTACTTGCATCACTCTCTATGACCACATCTTTAAAACGAAATCATCTATTCCTTTTCACATTTAACACAATTAAAGGATGCAAATTAAAATAATATAACATAAATATAAAAATAAAAATAATAATAAAATGAATAGGAAATAATATACAAATTTTAATTTACCAACTGCCTAGTAACACCATTTTACTTTCACGAACCGCAGTGAATTGGGAGCGGGCGACTTAAGTTTTTTTCGCCAAATTACACAAAAACTACTCATAATTTTAAAGACTTCATTATGATCTTATTTGAAGATATGATTTTGATGAACACACATCATTAAGAAAAAAAATGTATCTCCATAATTGTAGTTGTAGGAAGACGCTGAACAAATTTTGAACTTTTGCAATTTTCGAAAAATTCGAGTTTTCAACCAACAGGACACTTGCACCATTTTCTTAAACGTCCTTCAGACTACCCAACAACACAATTTCATAAAAAACGATGGAGCCTTTTTTTGAAAATGTTCCAAGGACTTCACGTATAGTACCCCATTACAATATCGGTTTCAAATTCAAGGTCAAATTGACCGCGGAAGATCAATTTGGAGGAAATCGGGTGAACGGTTTAGCCGCTAGCGTTCACAGACAGACGAACGAACAGACGTTTTGCTGATAATAGATTTTTCGGTACCAAGGACTCTCAAAACGGATTCTGACTTAACCACGTGTTAGAGGATTTTTTTTCTAAATTTAGCATCTAGATGTATCCAGTTTTTCGTGACCAGGATACGGCAATGAGAGTTTTTCTGCCGAAAATTCGCAGCTATTTCCCGCATCATCACATTCTCTTTACTGCGTAAGAGGTAGGGAGAAAGTAAAAATGACAAAATACAAAAGCAAACCCTTGCATGTTAAGAGTAAGCGTTACTCAATTGTAGAATTTCTAATTCAGGTACATATTCATCAAACTTGACATATTTTGTCACTTTACTTACCATGCCGTATCGACATTCAGTATCAGAGTGTGAGTTTCATATCATTCATTAAATATTTACGCAACGCACAGATGGTGACTATCAGATAAAAAGTTCATTTCCCCTTTTATTGCTGGATCTCCATAGGTAGATACTGGATGATTAGTTTAAAAGAAGATTTTTAAATTAATAATTGAACATTGTAAATTTAATTGTAAAAATAGAATTGAAATGAATGATACTTCTCGAAAATTGGAGACAAAAAGGGTGCTGAGGCAGTTTTGTTCTTAGTCCGTGCGTACATAACATACGAGGCAGCACACCATCTCTTTTATATGCTCTGCCATGATTTATGGAAAAAAATGTCACGATAAAAAGAAGCAAATTCATACTTCAAGTGCTCTGCTAAACCATTTGATCTACTGATTTCTTCTGGACTCACAGTTCAAGTCAACGCTCTCCCACGTAGCAACCTTGCCTTGAATTTCAGCGCCTACTCAGAGTCAAGGCCTCTGCAAATATGAATGCCAAGAACGACGTCACGTGTTTCTCTCTCCTCAGTGTCTGACAGACCTTGTGAGACGCAGTGAAAGATTCAATATTCATTGCAAATATTTGACTTCTCTCAGAGAAATCCTTTGTATTATCAAATGACTTTAGACGGGAAAATTTGAAATCAACGTTCTACATTTAAACTATCCCTATCAATGACTCAATTTGTATCTCATAAGTAAATCTGAATATTAAAAAAAAAAAAAAATTGTCAAGACGATGCACAGTTATATATAAATATCAGGGAAATATCTTTGGAAATTGGGTGTTTTTCATAATTCATTTTTAGGATTGGCAAACGTAAATAAAAACATTGTTACCAAAAATGTCCAATTTTTATGATTTCAGTATATAGACTGATATCTGTTTCTCCCTCCCAATACATTGGAAACACTTTGGCCAGCCCTCCCGTTGCTATAGCAAGATACGAATTGTAAACATTCTGACCTTCACGTGGTTCTTCTCGATGCCGGGACAGCAGCATCTGCAGTCCTGCTGCGACAAATCGTACGACAGTGATCTCGTGTGAGGACAGAACATAACACGTGGAAGTAGTCCAAATTAGTGAACATTACTGTGAATCCAGAAAAGTGATATATACTCTGTAAGGATCAATAACATTAAGAGTGTAACATCTACAAATACTGTCATTTGCAACAAATATTTTTACAATACCTACACAGAATATTTCATATCAAGGTGTCTAAAAACTGTATATATAATAATTAATATTAATAAAACTACAGAAAGGTAGGTTTGTTAAGGTGTACTTTACTTTTCATCGCACATTTTTTAATTAATTTATTTTTTTAAATAGGGAAATACGTAATACATATTACATTTCAGACTACACACTATTCAAGTGAGTTACATATAATGTTCTTTGTGAATAGTATGTAATAATTCAATGAAGGTTTTTGAATGAATTTTGGTGTTTTGTTTTAGAATGAAACTATTTTAAGTGATCATTTTCTGTTTCAAATTAAAAACATTTTTATTTTCTAGCCTACTGCTTACATAGTATAGAGAGAAAATTGTCATGCGGTGGGAAAAATAAGGCCGATTTTTTGACAGAAAAACTCTTGTTGCCGGGGTCTAGTTACGAAACAGTGGATAAATCTTGTTCCTGGATGTACTAAATTACTTCTTCTAACCTAACACGTGAAGCCAGAATCCACATGTGGTTGACATCCAAAAATCGATTGACAACAAAACACCTTTCTGCTAGGGGGTAATACATAAGCTGGATTTTCACCAAATTTGATATTCCCCCATCGATCTGACTGATGTTGCGGATCCTTGAATTTGAAACAATTATTTTGATTTTGGGGGGTACTTCATATACATTCTCAATTACATACAAAAAATTCTCAAAAATGGTTCCAATTTTTACTTTCTCGGTGCCGCTTACGCAGTAGAGAGAAAGTTATGTAATGTTACGCGAAAAAAACGGCGAATTTTTGGCAGAAAAACTCTTAATGCCGGACCCTAGTAACGAAAAAGTGCATACATCCAGTTGATAAATATAGAAAAATATCCTCTAACAAGTGGTGTAGCCAGAATCCAAGTTTTGTGGGTCCTTGATACCGAAAACTCGAATGACGGCAAAATGTCTGTACGTGTGTGCCCACCCCTAGCGCCTTCCTCTAACAGTTCAACCGATTTCCTCCAAAATTGATATTCCCTAATCGATCTGCCAGATATCGCGGCCCCTGGAATTTGAAACCGATAATTCAATAATTTTTTTGGGGGGGGGTACTTTACATGAAGGCTCTGGGACATTTTCCAAATTTTCGAAAAAATTGCCCTATCGTTTTTTGATTAAATTTTGTTGTTGAATAGAGTGAAAGACGTTTAAAAGAATGGCACAGGTCTGATGGTTGTTGAAATTTTTCGTAAATTGCAAACGTTCAAAATTGTTTCGGAGTCTTCCTACAACTACAATTATGAAGATAGAATTTTTCGCCATAATGAAATATGTTCTTTAATATAGTTTTAAATAAAGTCATGTACAGTTTTTTCACGTAATTTTGCGTGGAAGTACAGATGAGAAAGTACGTTCTAATTTACCAAAATTGAAAGAAAATTTGAAAACAATGATCTTTAAATAAGGTCGTATTCAATTCTTGGAAAATATTCATCACTTTGCGGAATTTTGAGTAAAACAGGCAGTTTTTAAGCAATTTTAAAACATCATTTTCTTATCCATTCATTTTCCTTAAATTTTCTCCTCAAATATATCAAAGAACAGAAAAGAAACTGGTGCTGGTCATATTTTCGGCGCGGTCTCTGTATTTTCACAAAGAGCATACAAAAAGTTATCATAGCCAAAGTGCTATATTGTCAATCGAGATTTTTTTGTTATTTGAAATTTGTTCCAAAAAATCATTTCTTTAAAAATTGTCATGTACGATTTTTTAAATATGAGTCGTTTAGCATAAATTTGCAAAATGTTCGAAATTGCCAATTGGAGTCTCCCACTAGCATCTTTTGGACTTATTTGGTGTTTTAGCAGGAGTTATTTAATAAGTTAATTAGTAATTTAATTAGTTATGTATTAATGTTTATTTATCAAGAGTAATTTAATTTAATATTTCACGAGGAGTTGCTAAAGGGAGGGCTGCAACATGGTCCTTTGAAATTTTCAGACTAACTCTTATTGTTCGTCGAGGACATGAAAGAAGTAATGATAGGAAAAGGATGCTTTACTTAATAAATTTAAAGTTATAATGTCTGTACGTTCAGTAATATGGAAAATTCAACTAGATTAAAGTGGGAAACAATATATGGGCAGATAATATTGTGGGTGTGTATATATGGACATTACGTAATATTACCGGAGTTACTAGATATGCATTCATAAGGCGATGCAGGGGTTGACCTTCAATTCTGGATATTTAATTTATACGTGAAATTATCCTTGCTTGTTTATATAATGTTCTGCTCATATTTTAACAATTGAAACTTATTCATGCTTGTTTCTTTTGTAGAAGTAAGAAAGAAGTACTGTCCCTGTGTACAGAAATAATAGCAAATATCCACTGCAGTTGCGTTTAAATTTGTTTGGATTTTTGAGGCGATGACTGATTAGTGTTTTCCGGGCGGGTGAACTGCTAAGGTCATTAGTTCTGTAAGTGTAGTGCAAGTTTTTATCGCAGGAGGTGGAGGTTCTTCACCCGGCGGATGGTGAGATCCGGCGCCGACCTTCATGTCAGCTGGGGAGGGGGTGTCCAACAAGGTTTCTCCCACCAGCCGGAACAAACTCTAAGCTCCTGAGTGGTCTCTTAACACGTGTGGTAGCGAGGTGTGTGTGCGCGTGTGTAAGGGATGAGGCAAAGCAAGGGGAAAGAAAGATCACGCGCAATCCGTTGCCCGTTTGTCATGGTACTGCTCCAGCATTCTCCTGGTGTTGATCGCTGAAACCACTACCGAGAAGAGCAGCTAAAATCAACCTAGCTACATATATAACTAATGTCGAAAATCCTATCATCGTCGGGACTTGAACCCTAGAACCACCGGATCAGAGGCACTGCAGTGACATCAATTGATGCCATGAGCCGCTTACACCGGGATTTGTTAAGCGATGACTGGCGTTAGGGCAGACATTACAATATTATAATATTATGATACCGTTCCCAAAAATGTGAGAACGTGTGTGCTGTTGTAACACTACTTTCTTTTCCTTTCTTTTAGTGTTATAGTTTACCAAATTTAGATTTTCTCTGCAATCCTTGCAACGTTTTAATACATCAATTACTTCTTAATATTAATTCTAAAAGAGTATATACATTTGTCTGTTTGTGAGCCTCAAAGCAAAAAAGATGAAGAGGAATGCTTACCATTTTCACTGACAATAATTGCTGTAAACGTATACAGGTACCTCAGACAATGCGAGAAAAAGGACGAACGCACGTAAGCTACGTGTTCTAAACATTTTTTTATCTTTGCACCTTTTTTAAGAAATCTCGTTACGAAGATATAGGTAATTATTTCTTGGTTCCATACTCCATTTTCATTTTAAGCAAATGTTCTTCGGGTTTTATTCCTCAATACTGTTAAAGTGGCATGTTCGTGTCAGTCGCTAGTCGAACACTTGACCATTTATTACACCTACAGATTAACAGTAGCTGGTTGTAAAAGTGAACGAAGCATTTAAGTAATTATCTGTAAATAGTTAAAAGAGAAGATTTGAATAGTTGTTCTAGAAAAACAATGTTTACTAATAAATTTAGTTTCTCGCATGACTGTTAATTTTCACACGTTAGCAATACCCAGGGTTGGGCAAAATACTTTAAATTTAGTATTTAAATACTTCGCCAAAATACTTGGTAAACAAGTATTTAAATATAAAAACATTAGTTTTAATAGGTAAATACATACGTATTTAAAAACTCAAAATTCAGTAAATACAAAACTTTTCATCGTTACATTTTTATTGCAACAACGTATTGTAATTGTCAATTACAATAAATTACTAATTGACAGTCAGAAATTTCTGAACAATAACTTATAATTCTAACTCAAATAAGCGGAATTACCTTTTAAAGCGACCATTTTTTCAAACAAATCATCAGACCCCTAAATCGTAAACCCCTATTTGGCGAATGTATAAAATCCGCAAAGGAAAACGGTCGTTCAATTGTCGTGGATGAATGTAAACTAGGAGCTCGAACATGAAAGCACTAAAAAGGTCGAAAATAGGTAGGCAAATACAACTTAAAAACTTTAAAGCAGGCAAGGAAATAGGCATTATGGTTGAATAATATTAAAATGTATACATAATACGTACTGCATAAATGATGAACACATCTGTAGAGGCACCGCCCCAACTGGGACAAGCTCTGAACACCCGACGTGTGTGTAGTGTAGTGCATGCAAGTGTGTGTAAATAAGGGGTGAAGATAGTACAATTAGGAGGAAAGAAAGATCGCGCGCGGCCCATGGCACGTTTGTTAGGGTGCTACTCGCCGGTTCATCTGGTGTTGATAGGATAAACCAAGGAAAACTACCGATTTGAGAAGCCGGCCGCTAGAATTCTCCAGACAGCGGCTGAATTCGACCTAGCTAATGCAGCTAGAGTCGAAAGCCTGACATTGTCGGAACTCGAACCCTGTAGCCTCCCAGTCTGAGGCACTGCAGTGACATCAATTGACCTGAGCCACCTAAGACAGTTCTGGGCGCATATATAATTATTAGTGCCCTATAACCATTCTGGGCGCATATTTAATCACTAGCGCACTATAATCATTAGTCCCGTAAGTGAAAGGCATGTTTTTATGGTGGCGGTGTTCTTTCCCAGGTAGATTAGAGATCGACGCCAACCACGTAGGCTTGCGAGGATTTCCCATCTAAGTATATCATCCAAGAACGCACAATCGCCTTAGTCGGGGTCAGCTCTACGCTCCCGACTGGTCTCCAGACATCTGTGGTAGTGTAGCGCATGTAAGTGTGTAAGTCAGGGGGTGAGGATTGAAGGAAGGAAGGCTACCGCTAAGAGTAAGTGGTAGATAAATGTAAATCGTGACAGCTTTACAGTGAATAATGAAACTATACTTTGAGTTCATTTTAAAACGCTTGTCGTTAAAAGTTTGTTATTAGTGAAGTCATTATTCCGGTTTATTTTTTAATTAATTTATTTATAACGCCGTGGCTATTGGAGACTGTTACAGATACATTATAATACTACATAAATAATTGGGTACAATAATAAATCAAACAATAATACAATTAGATACAGTTAATACAAGATGGAAGTTATATTTACCAGTGACAATGGTGTTAAATGTTCAAAGATTATTAGTGGCTTTACAGAAGTTAATTCTGTTATTTTGCTCTTACGTAGAATAAAGTTATGCTTCACAAAATGCTGTCTTAGCTGATTGAATTTTGGACAAACTTTAAAAATGTGATCTACATTTAGTTAGACTTTGCACAGTTCACACGTGGGGGAGATGATTTTTGTATTAAGTAAAGATGGCTTAATACAGGTGTCCACATCTTATTCTCGAGAGGACTTGTTCTCGACGGCGCATTTTCTTATTGGTGATTAGTGAGTTAAATGTATTTGTAGTTTTGTGACATAAGCTAGTTTCATATGTCCAGTCACGATTCCATTTATTTTGCATCTGCATTGTTTAAAATTTTCAATGCACAATTCATAAAATATAACTTGTGAACTATGACTACCTGAAGATGTTTTCACACCAGGCAGTTATCAACCAGTAAAACTCAATAATGTACGAAAATATCCTGAAGTACTTAACAGGAATTTTTACTACGCGATGAGAATTATTAGAATAAGTCGTAAGAAGAACATATCATAGACAATTCTGAATATTTTGTTTCAAACATAAAACAAACTTGTAAACCCTCGTGCTTTTTGCTAGTATGAAAGAAACAATTTATTTCTTTTAAAATATATAAGACTACAGTTCCATTAAGAAACTGCCCAATCCAGAATTGAAGTTTCTCTGATCGCCGAAAAGAATGACGAAACATTAGTTTACAACATATAATACTTTAGGCATTTTTGGTATTAAAAGGAGTAAATACCTAAAAATAACGTTGACGTTTGTTTTCTTTACAAAAAGATTAAATCCTGATCCCAAGCGTCTTCACTCTTTATGTTCTAATTGCTAATAAAAATAATTGGATTTGGTCTTGAACGTTTAAATTTTACTTGCAGGTGACTGCACATTGGGTGCCAGCGGTAAATGCGTGAACGTTACATCAACATGCTAGGGATATGGTTCCTAATTTCGTGAATTACGAATATTTTCACGTTGTGATCCTGGCGTAGCAAAGACCAAATATTCCTTGGTATCAAATAAATCATCTTCGAGCCTGCCTTAAATAAGAGAACTCTAATTCTTGATCACCAACATTTCGTCTACAATACAGTACTGACGGAAGAGAAAGATGTTTTCTTTCATTTTGTCTCGCAAGTGTAGTCATGTTATATCCTGGGAGGTGGCGGCGTTCTTTCCCGTTGGAACCTAAGATCAGATGCCGAGCAATACGTAGCATTTCTCCCTCCTGGTATCTCCTCCAGCAGGGCACCCGGTGGAACAACCTGTTTAAGTTCATGCAAGGGAGTGTTGTGTGTGTGTGTGTGTGTGTGTATTTGTGTGTAGGTTGTGAGGGAGGGGACATGCATGGTAGAGTTGTGAGAGTGTAAGGGGAGAAAAGGGACAATGAGGAA
The DNA here is from genome assembly GCA_964035755.1 of Teleogryllus oceanicus. Taxonomy (NCBI): domain Eukaryota; kingdom Metazoa; phylum Arthropoda; class Insecta; order Orthoptera; family Gryllidae; genus Teleogryllus; species Teleogryllus oceanicus. The sequence goes on from CAXIVR010000007.1 coordinate 114,978,106, forward strand.
CGAAAGTTCGCACGCAGCCCGGGGCTCGTTTCTTAAGATGCTGCTCCGGTACTATCGGAGTCACCACGGGAAAATTACTGACGAGAGGAACCATCCACAAAACTCTCCTCTAGACAGCTACTATGAAAACCTGCAACCTTCTGAACAGTACTCCCCGGTCAGAGTTTTTCTTCGATTTCAACAGATTATTCACGAACGGAAACCATCGCGATCGGGTTTTGCGTTCAGTTTCCATTGACTCATTACGCAAGTGCAGAAGCACTTGGTCCTATGCTTTGCTTCTGAAAATATTAAATGTAGCTTTTCTCCTCCCAATATTTATTTTCTGCTTTCCACGTTAAGCAAATAAATTTATTAGGTAGGCCTACATAGTGCATTGCTAGGGGCCATTTTTGATTCGCTACTCTATATCGCATTGGCTTCTGAGAACCCTACGGTTCTTCCCCAAAACTCGATGTCTTCCTAGTCCATTTATGCTTTAGAACGTAATTTCAAATAGTACTCCATGCACACGCGCACCCAAATAATATTGGTTTTTAATTTGTTTGTTGTTCATATGCAGAAAATGTCTGAAGGTTACCTCGAAAGAGATGATTCTGGGTTCGTTACCAGAGCTATCAATGAAGGATATACTCCAGATGATGATGCATATAATGCTATTGTGCCGCCCATAACATTGTCTACATCATTTCATCAGCAAGGACCATCTCAAAACAAGGTATATTTTATTAAAATTCAATTCTATTTTTTAAAAATAAATGTTACTTTACTATTTTATTTCTCTCCACAGGGGTTTTTATACGGAAGATTTGGAAATCCTTCAAGAAAGATGCTGGAACAATGTCTTTCATCATTGGACAATGCCAAATATGCTCTATGTTTTTCTTCAGGTCTTGGAGCAACAACAGCAGTTCTCAATCTTTTGTCTCCCGGGGATCATATATTAGCAGGAGATGACCTATATGGTGGTTCACACAGGTTACTAAGTCAGGTATAGTATTTATTAATGCTTCTGCAACAGGAGTCATTTAACTTGATTCTGGTGTTGCAATGTCACAAAATGTTATTCATATTGTTTCAATAGCTTTCTTCACGAATTAGTATACTTAAAACATACAAAATGATCCCCAATTAATCACCAAATGAAATATATTTTGCATAGAACAAATCATGTTTTGATTTTAAATATTTAACTCAGTTTTAAAACCTGGTTTATTTTTTGTTATAGGTAGCAGGGAGACTCAACATACAAACTAACTTTATAGATTTCACTGATCTTTCTAATGTAGAGCGAGCAATTACAAAAGAAACTAAGCTTATCTGGTTGGAGACTCCAACAAATCCTTTACTAAAGATAACGGACATTGCAAAAGTTTCAGAAATAGCTCATAAGCATGAAAACATAATTGTTGCAGTTGACAATACATTCTTGACACCTTATTTTCAGGTAAGTTGTGTACAATAGATTTTTTAAAAATCATCTTTGATTTTGTTATTTCCGTTCAATGCAGAGCATGAGATGTGTTCTCAATAGGCTGCCTTTTTTTTATTGATTCAGTGGTGAGGTGTAGTTGACATTTACATAGTTGGAATGATTGAAGGCATTGTCATTGTCAACAATAGTATTTATTTCACAAATAGCAGCTTTCGATGGCTTAGCCATCAGTTTTCTGCTGTATGGGAGCCACAAAACAGGACAATGACAATGGCTAAGCCATCGAAAGCTGCTATTTGTGAAATATATACTATTGTTGACAATGACAACGCCTTCAATCATTCCAACTGCCTTTTTTTTAACCAGGTCTAAGGTGTGCAAAGTCAAGATAAAAGGATGTAGAATAATTTTAGTTTTATATTTAAACCCTTTATCATCACAATAGCAAAATACTATCTTCACAGATAAACATTTATATTCGTAGACTAAATAATAATTCACCTTAAATTAAATTTTTTAACTTTCTGGCTTCTCCCATGTAAATATTGAGGCCGCCGACGTCTCTCAGACGTCAGTCATGCTTTGTTCGGGCAGCTTTTGCCGACGGACGCATCCCACAATGGGGTATACGAGCTCAAATCGGGGCGGGTTTATTTCCAGAATTGCTTGGCTAGAGAAACGCAACGGGGGCTACTCGGTTTTGAAATGATTTCGTGTGATACAGTACGAGCATGTTTATTGGCACATGGCCATAGTCCCCTAGGCGCGCAAACGCCACCAAAATACAGTTGTTGAGATGCTGTTTTCAAGTGATGAGTCGGTCGAGAGGCGCCCAATGGTGGTCAACGCCCTCCTCAGCTGGAGGGACGTTGCCTGCCGTGGACGGGCCGGTAGGGATGGCCCGGCACCGCGCCCGAGCCATTTCCCGTGGGCTCACGCCGGCGCAGTCCTTTCACAGTCACACGGAATCGCGAACTACCGAAATTGGCGGGTTCAGTTCCGCGTCCACAGTTGTTTCCCGCGCGTTTGCAGTCATAGTCTCTCCTTTTGTCCGTCACACGTTCGGCTCCAGGATACCTCCGAAACTGTCACACATGTCTGTCCCCGCTCACACTTCATAAGCTCACCTTACACACGACCGTCTCCTCTCGTAACCCTTTAGCGTATTTTACACATCTGTCTCTGACGACCCGAACACGTCCGTCTTCTCTCGCACATCAGCCTGTCCGTCCGTCCTTCCCGGCTCCACCTGCTCCCTGCCCCCCGCCTCGTTACGTGATCAGTCTCGTAGGACTTATTGGTCTGCGTCTCGTGAAGTTGTGTTTCGTCCCTTTGGTCACGTGCAACGTGAATCTCGGAACTCTATTCTTGGGCGTCTCCGATTATTGCGTCAGTCTAAGTGGTTCCCCTTTCCATTTGTCATGTCCCCCATCACAAAGTTCGTCAATGTTCGAGTTTGGGAAGTTCCCTTCACGTACTTCACCTGTGTCACAGTCAGTGGTTCTCCGAAACCATGTTCTGCTTTGTGCGACCACCCGGTTCTCGGTTGGTTCGTCACAATATGTAATTATGTAAAGCACATATTTTTTTTATATTTTCACAGAGTTGATAATTAATCTGCTTGTCAAATATTGAAAGAATTCTATCTGATACTTTGAATACTTTTGTTATCTTAAATGGATTAAAAACCATAAATAATTTTCTTCGGAGGCTATTAAAATGAACTATTTTTACTGCTTGCAGAAACCTCTTTTTCTAGGAGCTGATATAGTCATGTACTCCTTAACCAAATACATGAATGGTCATGGAGATGTAGTTATGGGATCTGTTGCAGTTAATGATTTACAACTTTATGAGAAGCTGAAGTTCTTACAAAATAGTAATTAAATTTGTACAAATATATTAAACCATTTTACAAAAAATAAGCTATTCAACAGTTTAATTACACATTAACCTGATTTTGTGGTGTGTTAAACAGTAATGGGCGTCGTGCCATCACCATTTGACTGTTACCTTGTTAACCGCAGCCTGAAAACATTGGCCCTTCGAATGGAACAGCACATGAAGAGTAGCTTAGCAGTAGGGTTATATTTGGAATCACACCCTCAAGTTGCTAAAGTTCTTCATCCAGGTAAAATAATAAGTTTCTGAACAATATTGAACTGCAGTATGACTTCAAAAAAATTAATTTCTTTCACTACAACTGGCTTTTGTTGACAGGTTTACCTTCCCATCCACAGCATACATTACTAAAACAGCAATGCTATGGATACAGTGGTATGATATCTTTTTATGTCAAGGGTGGACTTCATGAAACTAAAATATTTCTTGCTTCCTTGAAGATAATACGACATGGAGGAAGCTTGGGAAACTATACAAGTCAAGCAATGATACCGTAAGTAGCATGCACTATCTAATACAAATGCATAATGTTAACTTGATTCCCAGTTTAAAAAGATTTCCTTTGTACCAGGGCTCTCATGACTCATACTGCCCTGACACCTGAGGAACGAACTCGCCTTGGAATCACTGACAACTTAATTCGCATGTCAGTTGGACTTGAAGCAAAAGATGATATAATAGCTGATATTTCACAAGCATTCCAAGCTGTTACAGTACAAAATTGATAAATAAATCTCATAAAATGCATTAAGTTTATGCTTACTCCCAATAATTCAAGGTTTAAAATATTGTAGAAAATGTACAACTTATGAGGTGGATCTCCACTACTTTATTTAAGTGGTGTTATCAAATATTAGTATACGTTTGTTGTGTCTCCACTACTTAACATGCTAGGGTAACAACAGTATCTGTTTTAAGAATAAGTGCCGAAAATATCTTATTAATATTGGGATTGCAATAATGTAAAATAAACTGGTACTTTCTAGACTTTTTCTTTGAAAACCATCTCAGGATAGAATATCGATTAGAAACCGAGTTGAGTATCCGACCAATCCAAGAATTTTCCAATTTTCAAATGACCATTTCTGGAACAAAATTGGAGTTGGGAAATAAATTACTAAAAACAGGACAAATTAAAAATTAACCAATTTTTAGGCAAGAGATCTGTTTAGAAAGAAGTATGCTAATTGCCATTTTGGGTTTCACATAATGAATTTAATACTGCAGCCCACAAACAAAAATGTACATAACTTGGCCACTATTATTGCTTTTACACTAACTCTTCTTCAAATGTAGAATTTAAAATTTTTAGTATCGTGAATATTTTCAAGCAGGATTGAAAATCATTTTTAGTCAATCATTCATTCAGGTGTTGTTGAATAAATTTTGGACTACAATGCCAAGATACAAAGAACCTCCATGAGGTTATGATAGAGCACCCCAATTTATGGAAGATTTTCTGAAATAATTTTATGTGTACCGGAAAAACTGCAACACATGATGGGAGGAAGTAGGTAACATTAAGCTGCTCATCAGTATTTGACGCAGTCAAATACAAATAGCATCAATGGATTGTAATCTAGCCAGAAACTTCATAAAATATAAAAAAATACACAGTACACACAATTCAAATACCAAGTTCATCTGAATCTGTCTTCCTTGCCATCAAAAGAATTTTGCTGACAAACAAGTGTGGATGCAATATTAATTGAGTAACAATCTAAAATACACATTTACAACATTGCTATATTGAACAGGTTAACATTTAATATTCAATGTGTTGGTGTTAATGTTAATTAAACTTTATAAAATATTCATTTAGAAAAATAATAATTTAAAAAAATATAACAGAAATAAACAAGTGATACATTCTTGCGAATTTATCCACATTGTATTGCTAAAAATAATTTGATTGTTCGAATACCGGTCCGTTACATTTCAGCAACAACTTCTCATTAAAAAGGATAAATTATTTGTACATTAAGATTAAAAATAATACTGCAATTCATGCACATTACCTTTCCAAAATTGTTTTCAAGTTCTAATAAGTTGTGGATGAACACTTTCGTGAGCTCTTCAAATGATTTAACAAGTTATCTTTCTGACAGTGTGTTCCCAAAAATAGCCACTTCTGTAGTATCACAAGTCATCACTAAGGTGTGTTCCAAAACAGTGAATTCATTCATTGTCCATTATGTTGTATCTTTCAACTATTTAAACTGTTAACTAGTGCTCCTGCTGTGACAATCTCCTCTTGCTAATGCAAGAGTACCACAAGCTTGCATAATGCCTTGCACAACGCTGCTTTGAAGAGGTTGAGGGATACTGGGTTTGCATGATGCCAAGTGTAGTTTCGCACTTTCAACACACTGTCAACAAAAAAAAATTACTCACATATTATTCAGAACTGAAACATGAAAGAAAAATGAGTTTATGCAAAGCATTGAATGTCTTCACATTTTATTAACAGAATCATACTTTCATTGTGTATTCACACACATCACATTTTTGGAATATATGAAGAGATTCTTCTAATTTAGAAGAAAAAAAAAAAGTACAAAAAATGTCTTCCATGAAACTATATTAGGATTTATCATTATAAAATTACATTCATGAAGCATGAATTTTAGAATTTTTTAAGATATCCAAAGCACCACATCTTAACAACATAGTCCTCAATACAATTCATGGAAATTGTGAGAAGAAATGAACCTCTATTAAATTTACTTTCACAAGTTTTTAAATAAAGAAAACTTCACATGTTGACTGGCAAGCTGTTTTTCATTAACTATTCCAACAAAACACAGCTACTTTTTCAAATACATAAATAATTTTTAGATATCTAAGGCACTAATATAGACTTTATTCATCATTTCATTAATTTACCTTGGGTGAGACCATATGGTGTCAGGCTTAGATTTTTGAGATGAAAAGTTATCTGTGAGACCATATGGTCCCACATAGTTATATAAAAATTCCAAGAGAGCAATAATCTTTCAACTGAAATATTTTTATTTGGTAGCAAGAGAGAATGCGTGAATAATTTGATTTAAATATCTTTTGTATTTCATTATTAGGTTTTAATTCAAATGTAAATGAAAAATATTTTTACAGGAACCTAATTAAGTGCAAAAAATGTGTTATTAAATTAGATAATCTCTTCCTTGGAAGTGTCAGCATTTCACTAATTATAATACCTTTTACTAAATTGACAAACTTTCATTATTCCCTTATAGGAATCACAAACAAGTAGAGCAACAATATTGAGATATACATATAAATAAACTCATCAAGTCATAAATATAATCACATTACAAAATTGAAATATTACAAGAACAATTATACAATTTACAATGATTGTATACACTTATGTACATACTGCAAACAATAGGAAGAACAAAACCATACTGAAATCATACTAAGAATATTAACAGGACAATTTGTTGCTTAGAAAACTTTGAACATATTTTCATCAATTGGAGCCATATAATTCGTAACAAATTGTTTACAATGAAATAAAAGGACTTAATTAAAATGTCACAGTGAGATCATACAATCGTATGGGAAATTAATTTTGTAGTCCACCATGAGACCATATGGTCTCCTGAGGCAATCAACACGTTAAAAGAGTACTGAAGATAATCTGGTATAAAAGTTCTCAAAACAGCAATCTATTATTAATAGCCAACAAGGATTCTTAAACTATAGACATCACAGCCATATAAAATTACTTTCTACATCTACTGGGTCAACAGAATGGTCACTTCCATGTTGTACTGAATATTTCTGACAATAGTGACAGCCAAACTCAATAATCAAAGAATAAATAAATGGAACAAATATACCATACCTACCTGAATATGACATTTTTCCCCCAAATACATAATTCAAAACATGTGGAATTATCTTATGTTCACGGATTAAGTCTATTCAGTTGGGATAAATGTTTTTGTAACTTCTGTGTCAAGAAATTCCCTTGCTGACGTAACAATAAGCTGTAACGGGCAATTATAAACCACTCTTATCTACAAAATTTGTTAACATTTTCTTAGCTTCCTCCGCAGATGTGGAGGTCTATTCCGTCCAACATTTTTTAACAGGTTCGTAAAGGGAGAATCTCAAATTAATGGCAAAATGCAGAGAGAATCTCAAACGAATAAGTGAAATGCAATGTGAAAAATTAATGGAAACTTTAATGATGAGAAAATGGACTGAAATTTTATTGAAGTACAGGGATCTAGGAGTTTGTAGATTACAACTTTATCATGCATATCTTAATGGTTGTTAAACAAGCAGAGGTATGGCAGGAAGATAATTTGGTTTCACAGAAGGGGAAGGTTCATTAGTGGGCGAAAATGAAAGAAACATTGCAAATTGAAACATTCTGGAGGAAAGAGTTCTATAGTGCTATGGGGTGTTTATTTCTAGAATATTTTAAATTAACCACCAAATGTTCTTTATATGTCTAACAAGTTTCAGTTTAAGGGGTAGATGCAGCTAATTTTTTTTTGAGCAGCTGATCTATCTACAATTGCAAAAGATTTCATTATAACCCTGCTTGAAAAAAGAGTAACTTCTGTAGAACTAGAAACTCCTGACAAAGAATAAAAGAAAGGAACAGAGGTTCAAACACAGTAAAGAAAAAGTGTGGAAGATCACTTAAGACATTACAAATTTAAATAGCATAACTGTTAAGAACTATGGAGGGAGTAGGAAAATGGTATTTCCGTAAACAATTTTTTTCTTTATTGTAAGTGATTCAATATAACAAATTATTGAGTGAATTTGGTATTTTTGTTTTATAATATAGTAGAAAATCGTAGATCTGAGGAAGATAGGGCCAAAATGCAACCTATTTAGATAAGGTTTTAAAATGTTTTGCTGTGATGTAAATAACATGACTCTCAACAACTCTCAGATTAATTTGACAAAAAGGGAATTAGCCATGAAATTTAACAATGAAGATTTGCTATTGGATAATTTTCAACTTCCATTTAATGAAAATCAACTTTCTTCTAACAGGTCCTTAATCCTCAGAATACTCAATTCTACATGCAAAACTTTCAGGCAGCTCTAAAATGTCAGAAGGTGATTTAGTATGGGATAAGGATCAGAAAGAAAGTAACAATGATAAAAGGAAAGATCAAGATAGAGGTAACAAAGCTTGAGAATTACAAGGAAGAAAAAAACAGGATTATACAGACAAAAGGACTAAGCTTTCTCATCAACAAACCAATTTTCTAGGCCATAAGAATGGCCTGAACCTATATTTATGAATTATTAAAATTACAATGCATGTTTTGTGCAATTTTTAAACATTTGAATAAAACAAAATGTTTAATGAAAACAGTGCTGATGTAGAGCTTTTAGCTCCATCCACACAAACATTTAAATAAAATTTTTGAAGCGTAAAGAAAAACTTTGCAAATGTCCCGGAGGTATTATGTGAAGTACTCCCAAAAACTAAAAGATACATTTAAAATTGATCACCTGATATTGATTATATCTAATGAAAAAAAAATTAGCATGATCAGTGGATTTTCTCTACTTATGTAGCATATAAAGCTAAAATAAAATCCAAGGTAAGATCAAGATTAATGGACTATATCCAACAATGAATTTATGAATATTAAATTATAATCTGTATTTCACCTCAGTATAAGATGAGTTTTCTCATAAATGTTTCATTAAAAAAATATGGGGGCACCTTACCAGTGTGTATAAAACCTATTTTGTTGACATCAATTTTTTTTTACATTGTCTTTCCATGTCAAGTAACTCTAACACTAATGTAAAAACAACACAGTAAAGTTGTTAAAAACACATGCTTGTCAATAAAATGTAAAATTTGTGGATGTAGTCTACGCATCCGCCAAGGAATTGCCGGGCGATTCATGCAGGCCCTTAAAGAGAGAATGTCAAAACATAGCATTTCAGTATGTGAAACGCAACATCAAAATTAATAAAAATCATTGGCAAATTTTTTGTAAATTATTAACATGACCATGACTCTTCAAGTGCAAATATGTTCAACAAGAACATATTTGCATTTTGTAAAAGCAATGAAGCATGAAAAGGAAAATTCATCTCCATTCGCATTCTACATCCACACAAAAGAGAGAGATTTTTTTTTCTTTTTTATTAATAGAAAATATTCCCAAACTTTGAAAACTTTGTCACATTCTCCCAGCTATCCGCAGAGCACATGCATGGAGACTTGCGTGTTCACAGTTCGCAACTCAATCACATGAACATTAAACAATGTGAATTTTAAGTTAATGGTCATTAAAGGTCTGAGGTTACAGACAAAAGTGTGATACGAACAGATAAGAGCGATACAGAACAAAATAATTTTCGTTGGTGTCAGCTGAAAGACAAAGGGCACAAATTAAATGCTCAAAATTTTCAGAAGGGTCTTAAAATAATGTAATATGAGGGACAGGATCAGTAAGACAAAAACAATGAAATATTTTTTTAAGTTGAAGATGAGAGTGACAAAAACTATGTTGTTTATTGTTTTTGAAAGGAAGAAGAAAATACTGATTAGTACTGACACAAAAATGTTGATAGGTTTTACAGCCTGTTTCTATTGGTTTATTGCAGTATTCTTGGTAGATTGGTCATCCCAGTATTACTGCTGTTGCCACCTCTTTAGTCATCTGCCTCTATCTCTGATCCCTCTTGGTTTGTTCTTCCAGTTTAAATTAAGCAATCCGTGATTATGTAAATGATGTTTCCATTTCCTATGAGACTGAAATGCAAATGATCTTCCCATTCCCTTTGTAAATTTTGAATTGCATTGAGTAGCTGACTTGGAACTTCCTCTTCTTCTAGTATATCCCAGAGTTTCTGTCTATTAACTGTGTCATATGCCTTTCCGTAATCAATAAATATTATAAAAGTTGGTAGATTCATTTTCTTTGTTTTGTCTATTAACATCTGCAATGTAAAGATGGTGTCTTTAGGGCTTCTACCCTTACAGAATTCACACAGCTCTTCTCCCATGAAATTCTCACATATTTCATTGAGTCTGTTCCTGAGCATGATACAGCTTAGATGATGTTGATAGCAATGTAATGGCCTTTAAATTGTCACAGATGTTCTTTGAGCCTTTTTGGTGAGTATTAATAACCAAACACTCTTGCCATTCTATTGAAATAGTTTTCTCTAACCATACTTTATTAAAAAATCTAATAACATTTCTTTCAATTCATCAATTGGTCATTAAGAATTCTTCATAAATTCTGCTATCTATTACATAGTCTAGGATGGTTCTTGTGCATTTTGCTTTCCAAGTGAATTTTTCCTTCCGTTTGAAAAAACTATTGTTATTCTTAAGTTCTTGAACCGGCAAAAGTTAAGTAGCATTCTCCCATTTTCATTTATTGTTTTCCCCTTCTGAGTCTCTGCATGAAGGTATATCATTATCACCTATTCTGGAATTTAGTCTCCTGATATAATGAGGTCATATTTACTTAGTCTACCAGTTGTTGTAAATCTCTGTAGAAACAGATTCTTCTGCCTGTCCATCAACTTGTACTCATGTTACATCCAGTTTGTGTTTGTTCACTTTTAGTTTCATCGTTATTAGTTTTAGGGATATTCAGTTATATTCATCTATGAAATCTTTCCATTTCGTATTTACTATAGAAGTTACTCCTGCTGCAGCATGTTCTTCTTCCTCTACTCCTGAATAAATAATATGATCTTTTAGTTCTTTAGACCCTCTGTCTTTAGTTTCAGTGATGGAAGTTATCTATTTTTTTTGCTACATTCCATTTTTAATTCCATTTCTTCATGGATAAATCCTCTCACATTCCATGTTCCCTCTTTTAGCAGGGTGTTAGTTGTATCCTTCTTACTGTCGTGTTGTTTTGTTAAGGGATGTTCTCTGAAAAATTCTTGTTGTTATTTCTCTGGTATGAACCATTGAATTATGTTAAAAAAATTAAAAATGAAAAATCTCAATCAAATTCCTTCAAAATTAAGGGGTCGTCTTATTTTCAAATAAATACTATTATTAAATTGTGAATTCTGTATAATACTGTGAAATCAAAAAATTTTTTTACTTGAAAGGACTTTATATTGAAAACACAATTTTAACTAATTTATTTTAAATATTTGCTCAATTAACAAAAATAATACAAAAAGGTACATATCACTCATTCAAATATTCTCTGATGGAAATTTGTTTTGTCTTTTTGAGCAAGTTGCTTTCCACAAATTGTTCTACCTCAAATAATGATATGAGAACTGTCCCTGGAATGCTTATATTTTTCTGAACATACACTTTTAACTTCTCAAGACACTTTACTGCCTCTGTTGAAGAGACTGTTTCAATCTTTTCTTCTTCTATTTCTTCGTCCTCCTCTTCATTATTTTTTTTGCGATGTAGTCAAAGATTCCACAATGTTACTCTCTGGGAGGCAGTAATTTGTTTCCGTCCCATCATCAATATTGACATAATCATCAAATGAAATCCACCATAACATGTGTATTTGCAATCAAAGTGTTCAATTACCAAGACTTGAAGTGATTTCCGGAAGATTGTAATATTCGAAATTGAAAAAGTTTGGATTCCCCATCATGTGATCCAGAAATTACCACTACTGCTTCTATCTGTTGTGATTTCAGCAAACTAGATCTTGGTCTTCACGAATGTGATTGACTTGTAGAATCAATGTTATTCAATGTGTTTGGTGAACAATGGATATAACCATAAAGGAAATGTCATGAAATACATATTCTAGAAAATCAAGGGACAACAGCAGATTCAAAAGGAATGGGAGAGAAGAAGAAAAAAAAAGGAAGAATCCATATATTTTTACTATGTAATGCTGAAATATGTCTGAGTAAAGAGTTTGTAAAAGTGAAATATCTTTACATTGTAACGTAAGTCGTTTAAAAGGGGATTTCAAATATGTATGTAAGACTGGAATGAAGTGAGTATGTAAAGTTATATGATTGTCTTTATAAAAACATCCTTTTCCTTTTCTAGTAATGCAAGAGCCTTGTAAAAGTGTTTACAGTGTACCGCTTTTTTTATACATACTTTGATATTTCTCGTTAACTGTATATACTAATAAAATAAATAAATAAATAAATAAAAAATTGCAGAACATCAAGCATCTTCATCTGATTCATGAAGGAATATTCATTTTGTAGAAAATTCTATGAATGGTTTAAGTACTAGTGTTGTTCATAGATGGATTGAAAGACAAACATTTTGCGTATAAATGGACCCCAAAATTGTATTTTCATAAAAATAGTAATAATAGGCTAGTAAAGGTCATAATTGAACTAAATGATAAAGTTACACTAACTGATAATTCATGCATTTGTGCTTAAATTCATTAAGATAAGAAGTCAACATGAATGAAGTTTGAAGCTTTGAAGAAAAAAAAGAAAAGAAAAGAGAAGCTAAGAGAGATGGAGAGAGAAGAAAGTATGACAAAAGAGACTAGAGAGAGAAAGAAAAAGAGAGAAAAGGAGAGAGAAGAAAGAAAGAGAGAAAAGAAAGAGAGAAAAGAGAGAGAGAAAGAAGAGAGAGAAAGAAGAGAGAGAAAAGAAGAGAGAGAAAGAAGAGAGAAAAAAGAAGAGAGAGAAAGAAGAGAGAGAGAAAGAAAGAGAGAGAAAGAGAGAGAAGAAAGAGAGAGAAAGAAGAGAGAGAAAGAGAGAGAAGAAAGAGAGAGAAAGAAGAGAAAGAGAGAGAGAAGAAAGAGAGAGAGAAAGAAAGAGAAAGAGAGAGAGAAGAAAGAGAAAGAGAGAGAGAAGAAGAGATAGAAAGAAAGAAAGAGAGAGAAGAAAGAAAGAAAGAGAGAGAGAAAGAAAGAAAGAGAGAAAGAAAGAAAGAGAGAAAGAAAGAAAGAGAGAGAAAGAAAGAAAGAGAGAGAGAGAAAGAAAACTTGAAATTTGATACTGTTTAATAAAATCAAGATGCTCAAAGATACAAGGTAACTGAATATTTTGAAATTCAGGATAAGAAAAACATTTTACCTTTTGTTTGAATGAAATAGAAGGACTCATTTGAAATTCAGAATTAAAATCAACAGCAACTTGCTGATTTTCCTCTACAAGAGAAAAGATGGCAGCCATATCTTTTAACATATTTGCAACATTCAGTCCATGTGATGTCACTGTTACTGAAAACATGTAAGGAGTTCCATAAGGTGTCGTCTCCATCTCATCAGAATGAACTGTGAGACATCTGTATGGAAACAGGAAAAAACAGTAGTTATAATGCACTATCTTAGTGAGAGAACAAAACACTGATACTGTAATGTTACTCACCTGAACTGAGAAGCTAGAGTTGGATTAATTGGGCAATATGGTGCCAATATAAAACTAACAATAGGCGAAGCTGCCGTCTGAGTAAACCACTGTTGGATGTTGCTTTGTGTACTCAAATCCTGAAGAGAGGGGTTAGGGAGAAATGTGGGGTGTGAATGATACCATCCTACCACTTCTAAATTAGCTCCTTGCAACTTTTCACTTGCTTCCGTCTGGGAAACTACAGAAATGCTTAATTAGCTTATTTTTGCTTTTCAAATCATCTTAATTGTAGCGGAAAGGAAGGATTTTTTAGCTTGTGAAAAAGATATAGAAATCATACCTGGGCACATGTCACAATGAACACCACTACTGTTGCTGCGACATGGCAAAGCCCTCTTGATGTATAGCACACCATTTGCTACATCAAATGTGCCTCCAAGTAATCCTGCTACCTCTGTATGAGAAGAGTGGGCATGCAAGTCGACCACCAAAAGAGCCTCTACGTTCATGTGAACAATAAACGGAGCCTGAAAAAAACGTAGGAGCATTTTACTAAGCTCTTCTTTCACCTTGTTCACACCTCATTGAAGGATTAAGGATTAATTCAATGGATTCAAACTTGGATAAATTATTGTATTTCTTTTACTATTTCACACTATTATAAATTTATGTTGTGGATATCTCTCATCAGTGCATAAACAATATATAATCATTCATACAAAAGACGTAATGTAAAGGTAACTTCTTACAGGCTTGGAGTCTGAATATTTTTGGCAGTATATAAGTTTGATAGTTTTTGTTTTAGTTGAATGCCCTTTATTTCCTTTCGAAGCAGTATCTTGAACAACAGTTGTGTGTATAGCTTCCCCACTTTCACTGTGTGTAATGGTGTAGCCTCCGTCTCCATCAAGAGTAAATGCAGGATTCTGTCAAAAGAGGACAATTGTCAAGAAATGGAATGCAAACTGTGTAATTATAGTAACATATATGCTTCAATTCTCCATCAAATCCAATTCTTTATATTTAAAATCACAACTAAAAAAAAATAGTGTGTTTCTCTCTCACTTTCTCTCTCGCTCTCTCTCACTTCGCTCTCTCTCTCCTCACTCACTCCTCTACTCGCTCTCACTCCCTCCTCACTCACCTCCGCTCTACACCCTCCTCACTCACTCGCCTCTCACTCACCCACTCACCGCCTCTCACCACCTCGCCTCCTCACCCACCTCGCCTCTCACTCACCTCGCCTCCTCACCTCGCCTCACTCACCTCGCCTCTCACCTCACCATCGCCTCTCCACTCACCTCGCCTCACTCACCGCCTCACCACTCGCCTCTCTCACTCACCTCGCCTCTCCTCACCCTCACTCTCCGCCTCACCCCTCTCACCCCCTCACCCCGCCTCCTCACTCACCTCGCCTCTCTCACTCACTCCCCTCCTCACCACCTCGCCCTCCCACCTCGCCTCCACCACTCCGCCTCCTCTCACCCTCACCTCGCCTCCTCACTCACCTCGCCTCCTCACCACCTCGCCTCACTCACCCACTCGCCTCTCACTCACCTCGCCTCCACCACCTCGCCTCTCCTCACCCACCTGCCTCTCTCACCACCTCGCCTCCCCACCTCGCTCTCCCCTCTCACCACCTCGCCTCTCTCACCACTCGCCTCCCCTCACCTCGCCACCTCGCCTCCTCACCACCTCGCCTCTCACCACCTCGCCTCCCACTCGCCCCTCACCACTGCCTCCTCACTCACTCGCCCTCACCCACCTCGCCTCCTCACCACCTCGCCTCTCTCACCACCTCGCCTCCTCACCACCTCGCTCTCCTCACTCACCTCGCTCACTCTCCCTCACCTCGCCTCTCCCTCACCCACCTCGCCTCTCTCACCACCTCGCCTCCTCACCACTCGCCTCTCACCACTCGCCTCACCCCTCACCTCGCCTCTCCACCACTCGCCTCACCACCGCCTCCTCACCACCTCGCCTCTCCACCACCTCGCTCTCTCACCACCTCGCCTCTCCACCACCTCGCCTCTCCCACTCCATCACCTCACCACCTCGCCTCTCTCACCACTCGCCTCCACCATCACCTCACCCTCTCACTCCTCACTCTCACTCACTCTCTCTCTTTTTTCCCTAATTCTCTAGAAATCATTTTAAAAACTATGTGTTGTAAAGGTAAAATATAAAAAAGAAACTTCATAGTTAATTTTAAGAGTGGTAACTGAAGGAATGAAGAGAAAGACTGAAAAAACTTGTAAAAATTGGTTGTCCTTATAATTTTTCAAATTTAATTTAAATATACTCTTTTTAATTAAAATTAAATATGAATCTATAATAATGCAGAACCAATTGAAAATAAAAATAGGATTTATCCACATAAATAAACGGAAGCAGTTCTTCCCTACCTTTTTCTTCTTGCGAGGTCTCATTGCACCAATCCGAGCCTGCTGCATAGCAGCTAGTTCATCTTTACTCATTTTCTTGTGTGTAGGAACGACTGGTATACTTTGAGCAGCAGCATTTAAGTACCGTGCTTGTTCTGCAAATTCAGTATTTTAAACTAATTTTCTCCTGAGGAATTAATTAACTATTTCAGAAACATCAGATATCTCTTACCACAGCCAAAATTAATAGCTCCTATTTGTTCCAGATAAGCATGTATACGCCCAATACAGTTGACATCCCCACAATGTTTCAAACCTGTCCGCACAGACGTTTTAGTTATGTATGCTGGACGACTTTGCCGCCAGCATTCCAATATATGATTACGAATCTGAAACACATCACATTCTTTATAGAGAATAATTAACACCTACTGATTACACAAAAAATTAACATATCTTGAAAGCTTTGTCAATTTAATAGTACACTAACTTTTAAGTAACGTTTAGGAGTTTTGGCAGATCGCCCTTCAAAAAACTCCATATGTATCATTCGTTCATCATCACTTATCACCTCAGAGTCAAGAAAAACTTCTTCTCTTGGTGGTGGCATACTGAATATCATTTCAAGAACTTCATGATGAGAGTGACCAGACCTCGCTGTCTCCTCTAAATTAGTACCCTCACATTCATTTGATTCTCTTCCACTGACATTAACATTAATTGTTTCCCTATCGTGGACTTGTTCCATAACTGCATTCTGTAAAATATACATTTTCCTCTTTTCAATGATAAATCGTAATAAAACATTAATGTAAAGAAAGATTTTCTTTTTCTGGAATTACAAATGACATTTAAAAAGGCTATGATGAATTAACTAAAGCAAAATATACATTTCCAACATATACCAATCAATATGGTTTCATACCAGAGAAAGATGTCATGACAAACCTATTAAAAGACTTAACGTAGATAGACAACATACATGAATAGTAGAATATCTATGGATGTCATCTATCTAGATTTCTCCAAAGTCTTTGGTGGTCTCGAAACTCAAACATAGAGGAGGAAAATTACTATTCTGGATGGAGGCTTTCTTGAAGGAGAATACATTTTGTGTGAGAGTAGGAACATTTTAGCACTAACATATTTAACATTTTAACAAGTTGTAAGTGGAGTCAAAGTGTAGTGAAAAAGATTTATGACAATCCCAGCATCAACTCATTTGAATTCCAAGACTGAGAGGAATGGAGAGGACAGTGGATAAATCCATTGAATAACAAAAATGTTATTGTGCACATTGAGAGGAATAATCTTGAACACCATTACACTAAACATGGAAAAACAAGGATACCAACAAAATATACAAAGGACTTCGGAATTATGATGACTAGAGCCCGGAAGTTTGGCACAACGCCTTTTATAGTTACCATTTTAAGACTTTCAACAATATGAATACTTTAGGATTTCTGGAGTTGTTTTAGATTTTCATTTTGCCTTTTTTTGCCTACTTTAGCATTTTGCCTTTTTTTTTTCTTTCTTTCTTCCTTTTTTCTTTTTTTCCCTTTCTTTTCTTTTCTTTTCTTTTTCTTCTTTTTCTTTCTCCCCCAACCTCAATCATGCTGGAAATTTACCTACAAGCCAAGACAACATTAAAGAACTGTCGTATTTTACCTTTCTCTGAAAGCAAAAGCTCCAGGCCCTAGTACTGTTAAAAATCTAAACAAGAAAGGAAGTTGATTCCAATCAAGATTTTTGGTTTCTTTCATTTTTGCCAATAGGCTTTGATAGCACATGAGGAATCCCACCCTAACTTTGAGAATGGCTTCAGATCCTTTCTGAAGACAGAGTTTTCTGAATAAGATACACGATACAACCTTTCCTACCACAAGTGTGAATGAGACAATGTTGTAGTCATAATTCAGGGTGGTTATGTGCAACCATGATTACAAAGAAAAGATAGTTTCCTTCCATGTAAGATGATTGCAAATTTTTGTTACAATAAAAATGTGAAAAATTTTAATTATTACATTTTACTTTCTTACTGCTGCTTATGCAGTATAGGGAAAGTACTGTAATGCTGGATGGGAATTTTCAACAGAAAACTCTCATTGACGGGCACTGGTAATGAAAAAGTGGAAAAATCATGGCCCTATATATAGTAAATTACTTCTTCTAACATGTTGGGCAGTCAGAATTCATGTTTTGCAGGTCCTTGATACTGAAAAATCAATTGACAGCAAAACATGTCTGACTGTCGTCTATATGACTGTGTACAATGCTAGCAGCTAAACTGTAATCAGGATTTTCACCAAAATTGATATTCCCTAATCAATTTGGCTGATGTTGCAACACCTTGAATTTGAAACCAATATTAATTTTCAGGAGTACTTTACATGAAGCCCCTGGACATTTAAAAGAAATTGGTTTATTATTTTTAGTACAAATTTATTATTGGTTTATTACAATTTTTGGATTATTTTTGACCTCAGATACCATAAACAACACAACGGTGCAGGTATGATTTTCATTGAAATTCCCGATTTTTCCAAAATTCCAAATATTCAACAGTTATCGGCATCTTCCTACAACTGCAATTACAATTTTTTTCTTTCTGTCTTAATGAAACATGTTCAACAGAAATAGATCTTTAAATAAGATCATGTTCAATTTTTTGTATAATTTTGCATCTAACATAGTCAATTTTTAAATTTTAAACTAATTATTTTCACAGAAATGGCACCAAATTTTTTCCTTGCATATAACAAAGAACTGTAAAGATAGTGAAGATGGAGAAAAAAAAAAAATGTAAATTTGAATTTCATGTGCTTCATTTGATGCATGCAGTTTGCTCAATTCTGATGATTGATGTAGATAATATTCTGATGAAAGTAAATAAATAGAAGGAAAGTAATAAATTTAACTTAGAACTAACAAACACACTTCTATATTTCAAGAAATTTTGATTGCCAATTATGATATTGAAAAATTGAAAGCTCATTTCAATGTAATCAAAGCAGGGTTGTATGAAAATATTCTTGCTTTTCTGTGTTATGTGCTGCAAATACTGTAACAGTTAAATTTACTCACGTTTGTTACATTTGTAAAAGTTAGCAATAACTACTGTTCCTGGCTTTTGAAATAACACGTTTGCACCACACACGCTTTGTTTGAAGTGGTTCAACTTGACTTTTTGAAGTTATCACATATCTTTTAGTAAGGCAGAAATTACAAATTTTCAGTATTGTGTAACTATTTTCAATAATGCAGGAAAGTATGTGCTGTTGAAGCACCTGTAGTATTTACAATAATTCCTTTTAAATGGTAATTTTTCATTGTTTACATGGTGTTTGGCACCAATACTTTAGACAGAATAAATGCTTTTTTCTTACCTATTGTAAGTAAAATTATTGCCTGAACTTCTGGGCTCTGATAATGACATAAAACTTGAAGTGGGATGCGACCATAGACTAGTGGAATGATCTGGCACAAGACATATTGACAATTTTGAATGAAGGTATTATGTTTTCATTTGTACAACACATGAATATTGAGGAAGTTGATAAATGCAAACAGTGACAGTGGAGCCATGTTGGGCTGAGCTGGGTGAACTGAGAAGCGCAGAGTGGGTTAGACTGGGTGCACCCGATCTATTGTGATCCATCGACAAGAACTATGATGTTAGTTAGTTAGTTAGTTAATGCTTTATTTTACGTAGTGAGACTTGGGCCATGAGGCCCGCTCTTCCGTCTGACCATGCAATTTTCGCTACGCTCCTTCCACCATCTAGCAGAGAATGAAGGTATTATGTTGGGGGACAAAACAGGCGATTTGAATTTAGCTCAGAGGCTTCTTCTAGGCTTGAGGATATTTTACATGCAGTAAATCTACTACATGGAACAGCCGGCTTTCCTTCGCCTCCGAAGGCAGGCGTACAAAGGAGTTTTAGCCCTTAAAAATCCACAGCTTCGATTGGCTTTGAACCCGCAAACTTGAGTACAACAGTCCGGTACGCTAACAGTTATACCACCGAATCACCATAATGGACTAAGGAATTTGCATGCTAGACTTATATTGTGAAAATTATTTGAAATTTATAGAATGCTGTTTCTGACTTTTCTTCTTTTAGTTCCTTATAATCCATTTTCTATGAGCATATAATTGGGTACACTTTTGGGGCTTAATAAACTATATTTATGGCGATTCACTCATAATCAGTTTTACTTTGGCCTGTAAACTAACTGACTAAATAAAATAAATGTATTTCTGATCCAATATTATTAGAAGAAATGTCAACATAATGATGACATTACTATATATACAAAATATTATATTTTATTAATGTAAATCATTTTGGAGTTTGGAATATGAATATCAAAAGCAAGAAAAAACAACAGATACATGAAAAAATAATAATAATAATAAAAAGTTCCCCACATTCTTTGTCACAAAATTTTGATTTCAGTTAATGATACAGGTGTCAAATAATTTTTGTAGTAATCCATCAAAACTTGTTATAAATAAAGGAAATCCTCTTCTTTTATCATAAACACATACTTCAAGATCAAAGCTTAGTGAAAATTAAATATAACATAAATAAAAATTAAAATTCAGAGAAATCCCTTTGATCCAATTTGTATTTCCTTTTGATGAAATATTTTGAAGTTTCAGGAATACATGCTTGCGTAGAGCATCTCTACTTCACTCAGAAGACACTATGCACACAATTATTAAACTCTAATATCATTTGTCAAAATGATGCATGTAAATTGAGACTAAACACTCAAATATAATGGAAAATTAATATAGACCTTATTTAAAAGAATTTCCTTATAGGTTATAAAACATGCCCGAGTGGCCCATGCTGTGTCACTAGGTTCTTCTGTCACAAGGGATTGGTTTACACCAATCTCATGCTCTGAAATGGATATGGAATCCAAACAAGTCACATCAAGACTCAATGTCAATACTGAACCGAATACAGAAGACTACTCTACACTTCTATATCCTCAACAAATTGAAGAGTCAACATATTTAAGAAAAGGCAAAGGATGAAAGAGAAAAAAAACTATAAAATCAGTTCATTAGTCTAATATAATGATAATGATGCTTTATAAGGGAGAACAGAAGTATATTTGAAATGAAGAAAGAATAACTGACTAGATTCTTCACATGAATGTAGTATAATCATAGTTTATTACTGAATCTTTGTAATGAACACAAACCTCCAATTTTACTTCAACAATTTTTTCAGTTCCAGGACATATTTTCACTTCCTCTTGACTTTTAATTATCGATTCCTCTTTATTACTTGTAGCAATTATTTCACTTGCAGAGAAATCTTTATCATCTACTTCTATTTCAGCATCTTCATCGGAATCAAGACTGCTTTCTTTTTTTATTCGCACCTTTTCAGCACCCACAAAAAAGTATTAAATTAAATATTCTTATTTTCTCAAAAAGGCAAGGAAAGAATTAATGAATTAATTAAAACTTACGACTTGTTCAACTGTTGACAACCTAACAACAGAGTTAGAAATTTGCTCAAGTTTATTCTTCTTTGGAGCCCCACAAATTATTTTAACATCTCTCTTCTCAGTACAGTGTTTTGGTAGTGGTGGTCTTCCTCGTTTGTTCTTCATTCTGAAACAATTCATTTCATATATATCTGAAGAAAAATAAACATTGAAAAACTTAATACATATATTTTATTTTATACTTTTCATGTGCTTCCTTTCTTCTGACACCTGTACAATTTGTTTCTCGAGAAACAGTAGATGAAGATGAATGATTCCTTTTAGCTAATGATGGAATTGTTGGCTGTGCTGTACTTACCACAGCAATTACCTATAAACATTTTTCTCAATAAAATGGATTCACATATTTTTTAAGGCAAATTAAACATTACACTTCAACAGCACAAAACCTTTGTAATAAGCAATAAAATGTTACACAGAAAGTACTAGTAATAAGTTTGTATGTATTTTGTTCTTTAAATTCATTACATAGAAAAAAATTCATAGAGCATGCACAATAACAACCCATTAAATTAATGTTTTTGAGATAAAGTACGTAAGAAAGTGATAATAAAATATTTTAAGCAAATTAAAAAAATTAATTTCTAAGAAAAGTTCTTGCCAAAATTTTATTAAAGATAAAAAAATTTTAGGTATTTGCATATCATCTATTAATTCTGAGAAATTGAACACTTCTGAATTACCATGATTTGATGAATCAAAATGAAAGTTTTCCGCTGTCTGACTAAAATGTATGTTTTGCGAAGTTACATAGTTCTTCACCTGATGGGTAGTTTTCGTTCCAATATATTGAGCCAGTTGTGTCCAACTATGCCCAAAAATTTCCTAGAACAGAGAAAGTTGTACATGTAATTTCAATTTATTTAAGAGCAAATTGGTATTAAAATAATTTGCTAAATAATGTCAAATATTCTGGATATGACAAGGCCAAAGGGTAAAGAGAAGTAGAATAACATCAGCAATGAATAGCTTATGAAGAAAGTATACTATGAATAATCAGAAAAATAAATGACATATTTTTACATGTAGTGAATTATATTTACCAAACCCTGCTCCAGCAATGATTTTTCCTTGTCTGTCCAACTGTCATTGTCTTCCCATTGAGATGTTGATGGAAGAGAATCCGAGACGCCACTGGCAAGCGAACTCGGAAAACTAAACTGATTGCGATCATAAGACTTAGCTTCATCTGCTGTAGTATACCAACACGACTGATTTGGAGCATCCAATAACCAGTGAGAACCGATATTGTAGTCACAATTCAAAAGCTCCGCTCCTTGACGCCCAAGCACACCACTTACATAACACGACCCCCTGAAACAAAAAGCGTAAGAACCACACAAATATACTTTCCTCTTTAATATAACTCAGTCGTTGAAGAAAAAAATCTAAAAAAACAATTACAATATTTCACAGCAAGTACAGATACAAAAAATGTGAAATGTCAACAGTACCAAAAACTTTCAAAATATTATGTAAAAATCCGAATCTCACGGGGGACACGACAAAATAATTAACGAAAAGAATAATACCAACAAGCGACCGTCGTCCTTTGTCAAAAGATTATCTAGATTATAATCTGAATCACCCAAAATATCAATCTCGTCTTCCTCTTCCGCCATGATGGCCCAAGTCATGCTTTGTCAGCTGATTGCGCGCCTAAAATAAATGACGCACGTGGAGCGTCAATTTTATGGACAGTACAGTGAGCAATTATAATGTGTTTTCCGGCGTTGTTTTTGCAATGAAGAATGCTGAAAATTTCAAAGTAAGAAAAGCAAAGTGTTGAGCTCTGCCCATCATTTAGTACAGAAACTTTGTGGATGATTTTTCTTCTAATAATTTTAGGAAAGAATGCGAGCAGTGTAAGTCATTTGCATTTGTGTATGACTTGGCATTGTCAACTTAGGGGGAGCGTTTAGGAATAGATTTAATTAGCGATTGTG
The DNA here is from genome assembly GCA_964035755.1 of Teleogryllus oceanicus. NCBI lineage: Eukaryota > Metazoa > Arthropoda > Insecta > Orthoptera > Gryllidae > Teleogryllus > Teleogryllus oceanicus. Next base: position 115,001,579 of record CAXIVR010000007.1, read on the forward strand.
TAAAAAATATAAACTGCAATTCAATACTGAAAAATGAATTTTCCACCCCTGAAAAATGATCGCTTTCTTCGAGCTGCGCGTGGTCAAGAAGTTGACAAAGTGCCTGTGTGGATAATGCGACAGGCTGGAAGATATTTGCCAGAATTTCGCCAGGTCAGATCTAAACATGATTTCTTTACTATATGCCAGACACCTGAGTTGGCAGCTGAAGTTACTCTTCAACCTATTCGTCGATTCGAATTGGATGCTGCCATAATTTTTTCAGACATTCTTGTTGTACCTCAAGCACTTGGCATGGTTGTGGAAATGAGAGCAGGTGTGGGACCAGTATTACCCAAACCTTTGCATTCGCCGGATGACATCTCTGATTTAGAATATCCAGTCAACGTAAACGAGAAACTCAAGTATGTGGCAGAAGCTATTACACTGACTCGGCATAAACTAGAAGGTAAAGTTCCTTTGATTGGTTTTTCAGGAGCCCCATGGACTTTAATGGCGTATATGATTGAAGGAGGTGGATCCAAAACTTTATCAAAAGCAAAAGCATGGTTATATCAATATCCAGCAAAAACTAAACACCTTTTAGACATGCTAGCAAGTGTTATAGTCGATTATCTTGTTATGCAAGCTGAGGCTGGCGCACAGTTGTTGCAAGTATTTGAGTCAAATGCAGAATATTTGGGGCGGGAACTTTTTCTTGAATTTTGTTTGCCTGTCCTCCAGGATATTTGCTCTAAGGTTAAAAGTAAATTGAAGGCAAAAAGTTTGGATGTACCAATGACAATTTTTGCAAAAGGTGCTCACTATGCATTACTTGAAATATCTAAATGTGGTTATGATGTAATGGGAATAGATTGGACTGTTAATCCAGAGGAAGCTAGAAATATTGTTGGGCCTAGTATCACCCTCCAAGGTAATCTAGATCCTTGTGCTCTATATGCTCCTGATAATGTTCTTCAGTCGTTAACACATGAAATGTTAACTAAATTTGGGACTGATCGCTATATAGCTAACCTGGGTCATGGGATCTATCCTGACATGGAACCAGAAAAGGTGAAAGTATTTATTGAGGCTGTGCATGCATTTCAAATACATCCTATATGAGACGGTAATGGTTTTGAAAAAGACCTTTCCAAAGTAGGAGCATACGTAGTGGGTTTAAATTGGGTAAGGGTATAATGTGTTATCTCTTTACTCTTTCTGTTGGTTATTATTACTAAAGTCAATATTTTTGAAATGAAGTAAGAAAAAAGTGGAAGGAAATAGGAAGTACAGTATTTTAATTTAATACAATTCTAAGAAATGTTGAGAGAGAGAGAGTGAGTTTATTTCACAGTTTCAATAGTGATTTGTGCATGTAGGAATATTCAATTTCAGGCAAATATTGTGCAATCAAAAATATAACATTTATTAAACATCTTTCCATTTTGAGACAATATCTATTGAAATCAATTGAAGATTTAGTTTCATAAGGATGTAAGTGTCAAAAATCTTTATTTCTTGGTTAATAATTTTGAATGAATCTATGTCCTCAATAATTTTCAAAAGGATCTTGTGTTTGTATAGTGCTCAAAATGTAAATAAACATAAAAAATTTGACTTTCAAATGTTTTTGTCCTATGTTTTCAAAATTCCAATTGAAGTGCTGTGATTGTTTTGTACGTGTTGAATTCACTTAATTAAGGTTCTAATATTGTTTTGAGAATGTGATTAAATGTGCTTTGTGTATCCTTTTGTGTTGTGATGAGAGATTAGTTGAAATATGTACAATATGTAAGTATTTTAAGCAATTGATTTTTAAAATACATTTTTAATTTCTACATGTGAAATTATATTATAATAATTATATATATATATATATATATATATATATATATAATAATAAACTAATGTATATGTAAATACATAGTCACGTGAAAAATAAAATGAAGTGACTTAAGAGTTATTTCTTGTGCTTGTTTCCTTTTCTTCTATTTCCAATTCCCTTATTCTTTAAGATCTAGCCACACATTGTGTGAATGTTGTGTACAGATTACTTATATACATTACGCATTACATATATGCAGTGCTTGAGTTCTAAAATTTTAGATCCCAGAGCAAGCCCCAAATTAACCATTAATTTAATAGAAAATATGATATATTTATAATATAATTTAATAATTATTCCCGAGGTACTGGAACGCCATTCCGTAGGGTTGTGCCAGAAATCAATCCTTGCATATATGTATACATTTTACTTAAATGTGTAATTTCCAGATTCAATTATCATTTGCATTTTTTCGATAAAATTCTTGCAGGCGAATTGCATGAGTGCGAATGAAACCAGTAGCATCTTCTGGTTGAAAGTCTCCATGCTTATCCATGGAGACTAGATCTTGGTTGTATACTGATTGAGGAGAACTGCGTGCAATAGAAAACACTGTAACAAGAAAATAATGAAACAATTTAATTGAATCGTAGATTAAAGTTGATTTGGTTGTAATAGTGCATATTGTTTCCTTGTGCTACAGGCGTAAGACCCTATTTCAATGGCTTACATTGACTTGGCTAACTAGCGTATTATTAGTCCATACCTGATCCTTTGAAAAGTTTCACTTTGACCCAACCAGTCACATTATCTTGAGCATTTTGTAGACATTTACGAACATAATTGCATTCAGGGCTAAACCAAAATCCTAAAATAATGGAATTCACCACTATGATTTAAGAGAATTGGATTATCAAAGCACATGACTCTGGATAATAATAGAGGTCTTTCTTACCATTATAGACATAATCAGCCAAACGGTCGCGTAGGTACGATTTAATTCGCAGAACTTCACGATCCAGGCAAAATGTCTCAAGATCCAGATGAGCCGAATGTAAAACTGTGCCTGCAGGTGTCTCGTACACACCTCGTGACTATATGTAATAGAATAACTCTTTTAAACTCTTTAAACAGTGTGACCAGTGTTGGAATTACAGATATGTTTATTGCATGTATTTAAAGAAACGAACAATTCTAATCCAAAGTTATTGTCTTTAATAAGTTGAGGTTTCTTTATGTAAATATTGAGGGTTGAAGAAAGGGATAACAAACAAATGTAAGGTTCTTAAGAGGTGTTACTGAATTACTTTATCCATCGAAGTGTAAATACCTTCAATCCTATGAAACGGTTCTCAACAATATCGATGCGACCCACGCCGTGTTTGCCAGCCAATTATTCAGTAGATTGATATAATTCTAAAGGATCATCCACTGTTGCCAGTGTCGTTGTACCACTTGGTAGAGCACACCTACATTAAAGATCATGATAAAATATAAAATTGCATTGCATCCAGAAGATGCAAGACCTTTTAGTTTCCTATAAGGAAGGACCATATTCATATTAATGGAATACCGTTTGAAGAATATCTGGAGATAGAGTTGTTCTAGACTTGAGCAGGATCTAAAGTCATTTGATATGCAGTTGTGATGCAATTTCAGCTGGATCTTCAGAATACAGATTCATAACAGAGGTAAATGCATGTGATAATGTTTATTTATAAATTAAAATTTTTAAAATAAAAATTAAATCAAATGTCTCTGCCCACTAGTATTTTAGTGGCTCATTGAGAGGACCAATTTATTATTTCCAAATTAATGAACAATAATTGAAAGTTAAGTGAATGAAAAACATTGTGTTAATTCATTCTCTCACCTTATGTGCATTATATTCGCATCCATGCTCCATGGTGCTTTTGGTGTTACAGGAACAGGAATGCCATGTTCAACAGCATATTTCAATAAGTCTTGCCTACCTTGGAATCGCTTTGTAAATTTTGGAAGTCGCCATGGTGCTAACATCTAAATGTATTATCTGACTATACATTGTTATATTTTTAAGGGCCATAAAAATTATTATTACAATAGTAATGAGTTATTCAAACCTTAATTCCTGGGAACAAGGCATAACAAGCAAGTTCTAGCCGCACTTGATCATTTCCTTTACCGGTTGCTCCATGAGATATGAACTGGGCCTTTTCAGACCGTGCTGTGGCAACAAGGCCTTTAGCAATGCAAGGCCTTGCAAGAGAAGTCCCTAATAAATATCGACTCTCATATATAAGACCAGATCCAACAGCTGGCCAAATAAAATCTGTCACAAACTCCCTGCGTAGGTCATCAATAACCACCTGAAGAAAAATTCTTTGTTGAAAGTACACTACATTCTTACCAGTAATGCAACCTTTCAAAACAGTTTGAAAAAACATAAAAGTAATAAAAATGTCAAATGCTTGGGTTGTAAAAATGCAATAACCTTCTTTGCTCCAATTTTCTGAGCCTTTTTTCGTGCTGCCTCAAAATCATCTTCTTGTCCAATGTTTGCCTAAAACGAGGTAATAAATTTGTTATCATGTGATAAGTTGTTTTCTTAATCTGAATTTCAAAATGTAAGTTTTTTGGGATTTATGCTCACCATATAGGCAATAACATCGTATCCCTCCTCTATTAACCACTGCAAAATACATGATGTGTCAAGTCCCCCACTATAAAGCTAGAAAACAACTACATTTCTGGAAGTCATAGTTCTGCAAATGAAATTGATGGAAAGTTGATTTAAAACTGAACTTCAGATGTAGTCAGACAGGCAGTAAAGTGTAATAAATTACTTTGAAATATCAAGACAAAAGATTTAGAATGTAATTGGCAGGCATCATAATAATTTTACATAATCATAATATTAACTGCAAATTGCAAGAGTCTGTAAAAAAAAATTAATTTTGGAAAATAATTTTACCTGAATTAATCACAGATGTTCAGAAATATTTAAATTAGATTATTGTATGAATTAAATGAGAAGATGAAATTTAACCACTATACACTTGTGTAGTCTGATACCTTAATGGAATAGTTACATGTAGAGATTTCTTATCATGTACGGCCTTGCTCTTTAGGGCATGACTTGTCAAGAGGTCACATGGAAACAACCTTGAAATAAAAAACTTTTAAAGAATAGCAGTTGAACGTCATTTATTATTTACAATAATCATGGGATTTCTGTGCATCATTTCTTTAAATTTTAAAATGAATTCTTTAAGTGCTTCCCATTTCTTAGGTCTATCTTCACAGAGTTAAAATTTCTGGAATAAAAGACAGTTTTGTTCTCAACACAATTTATATTTTAAAAACACACAATCAAAATTCTTAAGACAAATTTTTGAGTGAAATCAGGAAGAGAATTTAACATAAGAAAATTCAAAATATAATTTATCAGTTCTAGTGAACAATCGAAAGTTTATAGATTTAATCCCATGCATTTAATGTAGCACTTTTCAACAAATTTCACATATTGTTAAGTAGTTGGGAATTTAATTGAAGACTTTTGATAATCCACTTCAGGACTGATAACTTGTATAATGCATACGTAATGCTGAATCCACAAAACCTTTCAATAACAAAAATCAAGGAAAGTCATTTCATAACTCCCACAATTGCAATCTTTTCATATACAGTACACATGTTGATTATTCTTGGAATGACTAGAAGAACCATTTAGTGGCAGCAAAACACACAGTTCAAAATGTACTGCTATCAGACACATTTAAAGACCACAATACTGTTATTAATAGGTAGAGATCAATTGTACATATACACATCCTTGCAAGAGGAAAATCCATTTCAATACTAGAATTGATTTTAGAAGTAAATGTTAATGTATACTGTTTAATGCAACTTCCATTATTTACTGTGAGCTAGATTTCACATTATGGCTTATCTAGTCAGATAGAACAAACCAATTAATAGTGTGTTTTGTGAAATTGCAACCTTAGCCATTAAGATGACCATTTAATTCTTTATTAAAGATCACTTGAGTGAACTTCTTGAAGCTCTGTAACCTATTACCTTGTTATACCTTAAAGACAAAAGCACACACCACAGACAATTTACAAATTTTCTGGTAACCAGTTACAGGCATTTTCTACACGCCCACACATTTGTTAACATTTCGTTTTGCACACTGTAATGACTGTACTTTTCCTTTGCCAATGCAAGTCTAAACTATGGGAGGCTACCAGATTGAACCTTAGAGCACAATTCTGCCAATAGGCTCCAACATTTTATTGTTTTCAAGCATTATTGAAAAATTTATGTTATATGTCTACATTATAACACATCATTTTCATAACAGAAAAAGTAAACAAGTTTGCAGATTATTCATTAAGAACTCGATATTTTATAAAAGGAAAGAGGCTCAACATGTACCAGAATTTTAAGGGTAAACATTAATGTTCTTTAAGTAAGGTACAATTTTTCACTCAAAATCATAAGCGTTAGAAGACTAATGTAACTACAATCTACTCCATGTAATTGAAAATACATACAAACAAAACTAATTTAAGGAGGAAAAAAATGTCATTAAGTCTTGGTGTTCCATAACCCAGTGACATGTGACAGTGTTAATCTCTCACTTAGGATTTTTGTTTATACTATTAAAAGTTTTAGAATACATACATTCAATAAAACAATAGGTAAATAAGAAAAAGTCAATTCAAAAACTAGTTCACATAAAGGAGTTATCCTATATTGGAATTGCTAATTAGGATATTTATTTTATGTAAAATTATTTTCACTATTTAAGCTACAGATGAAATGATTATTTTCGAAGACAAATCTGCTCTATAATGATTGGAACTAGACCTAATTGTTTTATAAAATATAATTACAATTTAATGTTTCAATCAATCTCCCAAGATGACTTGGATATCTAAGACAAGTGAATCACGATATTTTTGTTATATTCTCAAGGCCTACAAATGTTCTAATAATTGAAAAGATATTATGCTTACAACACACATTTATGGAATTCATGAATTAGAAATGTAGATTTGTTTATCTCTGGTTAAAATAAAGTTACTTATCAATCACTATCACCTTAGTGTAATGAATAACAACACTACTAACTGATCAGCATTCCAAAAATCAGTTTAATTAATTAAATTCTTGAAATAAGTTGAATAAAATGAACTATCTTGTTTAAAAGCACATAAACTACATACTTTCATTGAATCAGGTTGTATGTAGAAGAGACAGTAAAACACATTTATAATTTTCTTATGAGTATAACATTGTACCTAAATTGAATCTAAATATTTAGCTTTAAAGACTCATTTCATTCAAACCCAGAAAAATGTTCTATCTTTTATATGGAATTTCAGTAGCATCACTATCACATCATAGAGGCCAATTGTTCATTTCTACAGTTTCTTCTGAAATTGTAAAGACCTCATCAAGAAACAGATTTGAAATTTCAAGTTTTAAGTTCAATTAACTCAGGAAAAACTACTTATGTACAGAAAATTAGTATAATTAAAATCCATGATAGAACGATTTCTAACAAAAATATACCACTGACCATTGATGCAGTACAACCTACCTTTTCTAAAATATTTCCGGTATTATATACAAAGGCATATTTTTAAGAACAATATTACTCTAAATTCAATAATATACAAAACAATGACTTCCTGTTCTCCCCATAAGTAACAATTCAATAATCTCTATGCAATAACCATCTTACAAGCATGTTTACTACAATAAATAACAATCATAGAGATTACTGATGATGGCAACACATACACACTTTCATATTGCTGATATCTTTTCTCACTTAATAATTAAGGCTCTTTATTATGCTTCTGTAGAAAAGAAATGCTACTGGCATAGAATACTTTGAAAATGATCAACTTTATTTACCTCAACATTAACCTTGAATGACTAATATAGAGCATAACCTACAATTAACTTAACTACATAATGTTACATCATGCTTTAAATATGAATGCTTTAATCTAATACATATAATCTTTACAGTGAAATCATGATAAAGAGAATCATTAAACTGTCCTTCATAGGTTAAAATTTTGAGAAATTGGTGACTACGAACTATAGGCCAGTCTTCTTTTTAATATGTCAATGCAGGTTCATGAACAAGGGAATAAAAATACACATACTTTTTAGAGACAATTAATTCTTCCTGTGGCTTACCATGTCTGTCACCAATCACCCAAATATGTGATTAAAATGTGGATGCAGCATTACTGAGATTAGACAAGATGCTGAGGAAATATTCTGGAGTCAGAACATGAGAAGAGCCTGCAATAAATAAATAACCATTAGAAGGGCTTTTCATGCACGATCTACAGAATTGTACACAATACATTGAATACAAAAATTTTGTAGCTGTCACTGAATATTTGTTAAGAAATAATGAGCATCAACTTTTACTTTAGTAAGGAATTCACAAATAAATCATGTCCACGGTTTTCAGGAATGGGTCAAAAGAAATTTACGACCGTATTATTTACCATCAAAAAACAAGAAAATTAAGCTCACCAATTATGACTTTAATTCTTACTGCATTAGTGACTTCATATGCACAGCAATTTCTGAGAAACATATTCCTCCAACAGCAAAACGTAATTCTTGGCACATTTTTCAGTTTGTTGGGCTTTATCCTTGTGCCAATGACCATACCTTGCACTACAAAGAAACAAGATAATAAATAATATTTTTGAAAATATTACATAAATTATATAAAAAATATTCTCTAAATTATAATGAGAAAACAATAATGTAGACAACATCACAATTTCCAATCTTGGTGCCTACATTTGATAAACAATGATATTTCTATAATTCTACTTTTAAAATCTGATCTACTCGAGTTTCTTTTTGAATGTTTATTTTTCATGCTATTGTAATATTCAACATTTTGAATACTTTATTTACTCAATTGAAACAATGAAAAAAGAATGTTATTTATACCTTGTAGGTGCATGGTAGCCTGAAGGAGAAGAACGACCTGCCAAATATGGGAAATGCTTCTGGTCTAATTTGTCTTCAATGCATTCTTCCATTATATCCTTAACAACTGGAGTCCAGCGAGACATCTGATATGTCTGTTCAGTAATTCGTTCCTTACGAGGAACCTGGTATACTTTCTTGTGATTTCCCTATAATTAAACAATTATTACCCCAAGTTTCAAAAAGTAATTACTTACACAAAACTTGAATGACCCATATATCAAATTGCATCTAACATAGCTTGTTGGAAGTTTAGTTTCATATCTAGAGGCATCACACTTCTGAAGATGTACAAATATTTAATCTATCTCAAATTTGATAGCAAATTAGCCAAAACCATCTTTGTTATTGGGCAGAGATATTAGTTATTTTTGAACTAATTTTTGAGATGTTTTCAATTAATGAAAATAATGGGCAAATAATGATAAAATAATTATAGCTAGAGGTGCTACAACAGCACATACTTTCTTGTATGATTGAAAAGTTATATAATATTAAAATACTGTAATTTCTGCCATACTAAAATCTCTGTTGTAACTTGAAAAAGTCTAATTCAAACGAACCACCTCTCATGATTATTGGCATTTATTTCCAATGATAAGAAGAGTAGTCATTTCTTACTTTTAGAAATAAAACGTACATGAATAAATTTAAATATGATAGTATTTACAGAACATAATACAGAAAAGCAAGAATAATTTCACACAAGCCTACCTTGATTACATTTGAAATGAGCTTTCAATTTTTAATACCATAATCAGCAATTAAAACTTCTTAAAGTATGAAATGTTTGTTAGTTCTAAGTTACAATTTAGTACCTTCCTTCAATCAATTTCCTTTCATAAAAATAGTATCTACATCATACAATCATCATGACCCACAACAATGTGATGAATTCAAAAAATTTTGAAACCTTGTGTTGCTATTTTCCAAACTGACAATGCCTAAAACGAAGCACACGAAATTTGAATTTACAATACCCAACTACTTCTGCAATTTCCAAAAATGCAGTTGACACCAAAAATAGGACCATTACCACCATCTTTAGTTCTTTGTTACGAACTAGGATAAAAATTAAAGACAAAATTTTAAACCGTTTCTGAGAAAATTGTTTAAAATAGTTTTAAAAGCACCCGTTTCATCTAATATTATGCAAAAAAATAATCATATTTTCGAAATTTTGAACATGACCTCTTTTGAAGAAGTGTTTTTGATGAACACATTTCATTAAGAAAAATTGTATCATCAAAATTTTAGTTGTAGGAAGATGCTGAAAAAATTTGGAATTTTTGCAATTTTTGAAAAATCAGGGTTTTCAACAAAAATTAGACCTGTACCATTTTCTTAAATGTCATTCACACTCTCCTTCAACAAAATTTAATCAAAAACAATTGAGACTTTTTTTTTGAAAATTTTGAAAATGTCCCAGGGGCTACATGTAAAGTACTCCCCAAATTTAAATATTAAAATATCAATTTCAAATTCAAGGGCCATGGCATCAATTGGACTTTCAGATCAATTGGAAAAAATATCAATTTTGGAGAAAATTGGCCGAACAAAAATAATAAAAATTACAAAGAATATTTCAATAATTTCTTTTGAAAATGGAAATTTCATGTGGATGGGACGAAAACTAAAAATAATAAAAATTACTTTCAATGGCCAATATTGTAAAGTAACTCAATGGAAGGGACATGTAATGCATGAATTTACAATATAAAAATAATCTCGAATATAAAATGATATTATTTGGCAGTTAGTGTGATCTAATAACCAACCTGACATTCGTAGGGCAAGAATGCAATGTTGATTTCTTTAAGCTTTTTGATGTTTTTCCCCGGGACTTACAGCTCTTTAAAAGTTCCTCTGGGCATCTAAAAAAGACCCCCAAAACCGGGACACACAGACAAAGTCAAACAACAGTAATCAAAATTCCTTTTTTGGGCTGCAAAATGGCTGGTCCTCCTTACAAATGTTAAATACAGAGTAAATGTTACAAAACAAAATTATGTGGTAAAAGTGTACACAACATATATAATATTAATATACTTTCCTCTTTGGGGTTGAGTAAGGAAAAGTTAATCAAGGATAAGGATGAACACAATATCAGGATCGACATCATTGACATTTCCAAATAAAAAGACCTTGCACCAAAAGAGCATTCAATTTGTGTGTGTGTGGTGTGTGTGTGTGTGGGTTGGTTGTGGGGTTTGTGGTGTGTTTTTTTTTTGTGTGGTGTGTGGTGTTTTTTGTGTGGTGTGTGTGTGGTTGTGTGGGGTGTGTGGGGTGGTGGGGGTGTGTGTGTGGTGTGTGTGGTGTGTGTGGTGTGGGGTGTGTGTGTGTGGGTGTGTGGTGTGTGTGTGTGGTGGGTGTGTTTGGGGTGTGTGTGGTGTGTGTGGGGTGTGGGTGTGGTGTGTGTGTGTGTGGGGGTGTGTGTGTGTGTGTGTGATGTGTGTGTGTGTGGGGTGTGTGTGTGTGGTGTGTGTGTGTGTGTGGGTGTGTGTGTGGTGTGTGTGGGGGTGTGTGTGGGGTGTGTGTGTGTGTGTGTGGTGTGTGTGTGTGTTTTTTTTTTTTTTACGAGGGTGGGGGAAATCTTCAAAGACCCATGCATGCCACCATGATAGTGTGAGTTTTACCCACTAAACCAGCCTCCCTTCTCCTCCATCCTCCCATTTGGGAAACCCCCGGTTAGGCATTACATCACGGGAGTTAAATTAGGTGGCAGTAAAAGCCATTCTCTTCTTCAAAACAGGAAGGATCAAACGAGGATCAATCGACTTCCCTCTTCCCTTTCTATTCTCCTGGCTCGCTATTGAGCTGCGCATGAGCTCCCCCGCATCCCAGTTGGTTTCTAGGCGAGCATGCACCCAACCATTGTTTCGAGTGTCAGCGGGTCGGTCGGTATACTCATAACGTGCCGTCGCTGCAGATGGTACCCGCGGGCACTGGAAGAACTTATGTGGCGTCTTCGACAGCGGTTCACTAATGGACAGAATGGGGATCCTCAGCTTGAACCTGTGGAGATATGCCAGAAACATCCGTGTCGACAACAGCTGTGTCAGAAGAAATTTACTTCGCCGTGTTTACGGTTGACCCACGGTGCAATGGAGAGAATCATGCGGTACGTCCATCTTCCTTTAATGGACATGTCCATTTAAATGGATCCTGCCATTCGAGCAGTGTTGTCGAGCAGTCTGGGTTCTCTTCTTCTTTGTGATATCGCCTCCGTCTTTCCTGCGCCAAGATATCTACAGGAGGCATCCCCGCGATGACGCACACTGCATCGTTTGACACAGTGCGGAATGCACAAGCTACCCGCAATGCTGATAACCTGTACACTGACGTCATCCCTCGGATGTAACTATTTATCGACATGGGTTGGCCCATACGGGGGCTCCATAGAGCAAGACGGACCTCACAACCAAGACCAGAAGCTTCCGTTTCTCCTGACAGGGCCCTATGTTGGGCATTAGTCTCGACAATGCTGCATTAATTACTGCAGCTTTATTGCTGGCGTACTTCAGGTGGTCAGCAAATGTCAGATGGGCGTCAATCATGAGACCAAGATATTTGATCGACGGGGGGTCCCATTTGGGGTCCAAGGGGATGTGATGCGATTACAAGTCTCTCGGAAGAGAGTCTCCTAGCCTCTCCATCCTAACTCCGCTCTCACCTTCAAGAGGTGGACCCTGTCGAGTCGAGGTAACCCGTGCCAAGGCTGTAGTACCAATCCCACTGACGGTATGGGTCGACCAACAGACGAGAAGGGGTTCTGACAAGTCTCCTGTCGGAATGGCATGTAACCCCGTACTGGAGCGCCCGAAAGTATGTCGGGATACGGTCGGTTGGTTACAACCCTGGCCCAGGGTAAAGGGTGGAGCCAGGGGCCTGTAACCCTAAGCGACGTGTCCCCAGGTGGCGTACAAGGGAGGAATCTCTAGATATAGAGGTCAAGGCAATTAAAATACCTCTCACGGACCAACAGGCGAGAAGACACCCAGTCAAAAACCAATATGGAAGGTCTTTTGGGATCTCAGTTTACGGTGCAGGGGGCCGGATCCCAGTACCGGCGTCTGTTGGGAGTGAGCAAGCGGGCTCCCAGGGGGTCGTCAACCAGCGACCGCAGTACTTCAGCAGTGGACCACTGGGCTGCTGTAGTATCCTTTGCTACTAGTGATGATCTTGCGAAACAACAGGCATTGTGTAGCCTTGAGAAGAAAATAACTGAGCTTCTCAAGTTTGTTAAGCCTCGCCATAATGTTCATGGTGAGATCAAGAAATTGGCGTATTCGATCCATACGCACTTTACGAGGTGGTAGCCTGCAAAAGAGGATCACGGGCCAGATCCTCAGTGCAACAAAACTACTGGGAAAGGGAAGAGTGCACTCAGACGTCCCTGAGAGGTAGCGCGGGATACTAGTAACGAGAAGCGACCCTTGTGAACCAGAACTCCCAGGTGCCCAAGGAAAGGGAGAGGAGTCTGCGAAAACGGAGATAAAATCCGGCAGAAATCCCTTCTGCGGAAATAACACGAGACATCGAAGTGGCACGAAGAAGACCCCAGTGGCAAGTGGTCCTCGTAAGAGAACGGTAAGCGTTCTAAAACATGGAAAGACCCAGACCAGATGCCTGATGATCAAGAAGGACGACGCGCTGTCGTACGCGGCATCATAAAAAAATGAAAACTGACCTGAGCTTAAAGATCTGGGCGGAATGTCACCATATCCGGAAGACGGCTGGCGGCGTCTCCTTCTGCAACTGAAGCGGTCTGCCGAGGACAGCTACAGATTTTCAGTCCTCTGTAAAGAAGGTGTTTGGATCGGACGCTGATGTGAGGCTCTCACTCCACCTGACTATTCAGGTGAAGGACCTGGATGAGGTCACAACAAAAGGGAAGTGCATGGGCTCTGGTGGACAAACTTGAAGCCAGTGATCTCCAGCTACTGTGGTCAAATCCCTAAGACCATCCTTGGTGGAACACAGGTAGCAATAATCAGCGTTCCTGTTGCGGTGGCTAACAAATTGTTGGCCATCGGTAAAATAAGAATAGGATGGGTGTACTGCACTCTGCGTGAGAAGAAGGTCCCCCTGAGGTGTTACAGATGTTGTGTGTGTGTGTGTGTGTGTGCGTGTGTGTGCGTACGTGCGTGCGTGTGTGTGTGTGTATCACATGTACATTGCATGTTATATATGTATATTTAGATTTACATTATAGGCATTTGCTGCACATGTAGATAATTAAAAATGTATTTTAAAATATCAATTGCTTAAAATACTTACATATTGTACATATTTCAACTAATCTCTCATCACAACACAAAAGGATACACAAAGCACATTTAATCAGACTTTTATTACAGTTATTAGAGATTATCTTTCTGTCCCAATTTTAAACGAATTTATATACATAAACTAATTATTTCTACATCGTTGGTAAACAAGTGAAACCCAATAGTTTTCTTTTGATATTTTTAAATAATTTTCAACGCGACATACCTTTTAAGAAACGAAAAATAATGTTCGTTTATGGATTTTTCGAGTACATTTTTCACTGTTATTCGTCTCTGAAACAAGGCAATAATATATAATTTAGTACATCTAATTCCAGGTCTAAAGCGATATTAGTAATTAAAAAACAAGAACAGGGTTTATCTCCCCCATAGCAAAAGATACTGAGAAGACAAATTAAATTGAATTAATTTTAACTTGATTATTCTAAAAATATAGGTTTTGGAGTTGCAAGTTTTACTTGCAGGCCAATAATATAGTATTTGCATTAAGTTTCTTTTCTTATTTCCTCCAAGATTTTCACAATCACCTCCCCCATAATTGAAAACATCTTCGACTGACTTGACACCAATCTCCAGGTTTGAGCATATTTTACTTACTAAAAGAAGAGATAGTTGTGGATATTATATGGTATAAAAAGGATTAAAACTTGTTTTTCTAAGGCTTGAGTATCTGAACATTTAGGTATTTATAGTTTAAAATTAAAGAGAATACTTGTCAGATAGTAATATTTTATTCTCCAAAAACATGTATTATTTCTATTTTTTATTTTATTTTCATTATTCATTTTTAAATAACACACATTTAGTGTACAATCTTCTTACCCACTTATCTGAACATTTTTTCATTATATTTCTTTGCCTCATAATGTAATCTTATATCTAAGTGCTTGCTAACTACCAGTTTCATGAGTGCAAACACATGGCTTTCACAAGGTATCTCATGATACGTCAACTCCTTTTTGGAATCGATTCGTGCATTTATAAGCACAGCAAGAAACAACCATCTTCAATTGACAGAGAATTGCCCTCAAAATACACAGGAACACAAAATACAGCTGAAGGAAGTTGGGGAAAATCAATTTCAGCCTGCTAACAACTGTCTATTTTGCCAACATGTGACATCATGGGCAAGTTATGTTTGCTTCAAAATTCTTCACCTCTATGCATTCTATGCTTGAAGGTTCTCGCGTATCTGCGATCGTTTGGGCACCTAACAGTAAAATTAAAAATTTTTAAACTATTAAATTTTCAGAAGCTGATTATGAAAAAATGTTGAGGAAAGCAACTGTAATTCTTGAAGAAGATTGATTGAATCTGTTCAAAGGGTGTCAGACAAATGTATTGATGTTTGAAAAAATATCTGAGAATAAACAAATGGTTGGTCTTCTTTGAAAATCATAGGATATGATTGTGAAATGTGCTCTGACTGCAAAGTACTGGACTTCATTTACTTCTACTATTATTGTAACTACTTCTTCTACTACTTCTTCCTGTACTACTTCTTCTATTATTGTAATGATGATAATGAAGATGATGATGATTACAATTTTTCAGTTATTTTAAGTGTCTTACGTTTGAAGACAATCAGTTGAATAAACAATCAATACCAGTAAATTGCATTTCAAATAATTTTAATTATTGAAGTACCATGATTTATTATTTTTATGATACTGAAAATAATTGAACATATCAATATAACTAGTGAACAATATGATTACCATTGTTTTTGCATCTAAAATTAGTTAAAAGTGTTATTGGTATCTATAAAATAGTGTAGTGGTTCTGAAAAGTACCTTCACGGATGGAAACAATCATTTTTCTTTCCTGACATTAATTTCATGTTTTTGAAGCCATCTAAAAGAAGTGAAATGAAGTGGTTGTTAGGAATTCATATAAGTTAATGGAGAGAGAATACAATTCAGGTAGCCGTCAAGCATACAAACCATGAATAACATGGAAACTCTTTCAAAGTGACATCTAGTACTCTACTCGAGGTTTGTGGGAAAATGCAAGGAAATTTCAGGTGGAACAAATGTTAAAACTACAAAAACAATTTATTAGAACCATAACACAAATTGGGCCATGAGTCTCACTTATAAGATACTTTCAATATTTTAAAATTCTTGCCTACCCATGTTAATCCAAGCCAAGAACCATAATGTTATTGTTTGAAACGCAACATGCCCCACTTCTATTCACCACCATAGCATTAGAAATAGAGAATACAATCATAACTAATAATACTCTGTATGAGAAAACCCCTACATAAGCAGAAATTACTAAATTCTAAAAACAATTCTGTCACCAGTTGACATGAAAAGTTTCAAGAATGACATAAGGTTTTGCTCAAAAGTAAATTCTTTATAAATTCATAGTCAAAGCAATTTTACAATGAATGGTACACACATATTCAACAGCATTTTTAAATTGAGGAAAAAAATTTTATATAATTATTATAATATAAATATTATTATTAATATTATTAATATTATAATTTTATTCTGGAATAAATGTAAAATTTATGCTACTTATGTGATAATTAATATATTTAGGAAATTAAGAATGTATGTATGTAAACTGTGTGTATACTGTTTGTAAGCAGGTTGTATGTAATGTGGAGAATTGTAAGTCATAAATTTGTAATTATTTCAGAAAATAATATGTATAAATTGAATATTATTAATATTGAAATAAAGAATTGAGTTGAATTATAATATACATTTTTGTAATTTGCCAGTCATTCTTGATACATATTAAAATGAAAGTATTTTATTTGCCAATGAAAATTTTTCGTTTAGTACACATTGTTTGATGTTGAGAATATATTACAAGCTGCAAATAGGTTAGAATCATGTAATGGAGGGGCTGTTCTGCGTTTTATAAAAGGAAAAAAGGTGTCTTGTGCAGAAGTTCATGGGAATGGATCTGTAGACATCATACTTGGTTTTGAATTCTTGTTGTTTGCAAAGAGGTAATGTACTAGCTGGATCCATATGTAAATTATTCTGTTGTTGAAGAATTTCTTTATCGGAATCAGATCAGATCTTGATTTTGTAAATTTCATAATATGACCCCAAAGATGTGTAATGTTTGTTCTTAATGTAGTTTGTATATGTGGCCTAGAACACATACATCATTTTAGTTTGTATATTTTTTTTAATTGCAAAATGTGTACATAAGCATCAGTAACAAGGCAAAATTCACTTCATAAGATAATCTGCAAACAAAATGCAAAAAATTATTTCTACTCAAAATTTTATCGACACTGAAATTGTTTTTCAATGAGGGCCAGTGATGTAGATACTGTTATGATGAACAAACAAGTGGAGTGCTGAGCAACACGAATGTCAAATGATCATCACTGTTGAAGTGATTTTTGTAAATTTAATACCTATTTTTTTTAATTTCTTTTTTGTTATAACTTCAAATCCTGTTTTTAAGTGGAAATCCTCATTCTTTGGAACTCAAAATATCTAGTTGCAATTATGCATTGCTCTCCCAAAAATTTCACACAACACTTTTCAAAAATATTAACACCTTTGTCACACTTTACAATACGTCGTAAAAGATTCCAATAGATTTACTGTAGCGTCTCCCCGATTTTGTGTGTTCAGTGACCAATACAATACTTGTATCCCTTTCTTGCGATGAAAACACCACAGAATGCTAAATTCGCGAGATGTCATAAGAGCCCAACCTGAGCCCAACTCAGAGAGTATACTAATAGAGACGGCACTCAATGTTAATCCCAACGCTCTTATTCAAATTTCTAATTTTCATGGAGGGGGGAAGCCGCCATCTGGGCCCCCGTTTGAGCCAATAGCGTCGAAGGGCGTTCTACCAATGGAGGTGGCGCGTATTGACGACCGGGACATTTAAAATGAAGTTGTTTTCAAAATGGCGTCAAATGAATACATTATTTTATGTAAAATACCCTAGGTAATTAAGAAAACTAAAATATTAGGATTTGGAATCCTAAGTCACTGAATGGAATTATTGTCCAGGTAGTGCAAAATAAAAAGTTATTTTATAAACACAATATTTATTTCTAAATTATGTAAATAGTCATACACAATATAAACAATAATACAATTTTTTACAAAATAAATGTGAGCAAGTAATCAGACATAAAGATTATTTTACTTTGCCATTGACTAAATATTGAAACCATGAATTTAGACAATTGTCCAAATATAACTAGTGACCATTACTTCTTTAATATTGCATCATTATTAAAATGACATTCCAGCTATCAACACCTGTCAAATTTCAGCCTATTATCAAAATTGCTACTAAGGTACAATACAAATGAATATTATTGATAACAAAATCTGTCTTTTTGCTTACTTTCTTCAAAAAAGCAATATTACACATTAAACTGCATTACAAGAAACATGTTTTACCTCCTACCTAGTACAAGTGATGAACAAGTAAAAAAAATTACATGATTCTACTTCAACTTCATTAATCTCAAAGCAGAGTTTTTGGACTTAGTATGTTTCACTAATATTCCGATATCACAGGCTACATATTTGTCCAAAAGCATGGCTAGTTGCTCAATGGATCGTGGATGAAAATCAAAATTCGATTTTATATCAGAATTACTCAACATTTGATACAGATATTGAACAGTTTTTCAATTACTAAAAAATATTTTCATGTCTTTCCCAATCATGTTATGTGACTATCGACACAATTTCTGCAAAACAATATAACTAAATAAAGCACTTATCATACTCAGGAGATTATACCCAACAGACATCTCAAGAACCATCAGAAATATGTTTAGAAAATAGCTAATGCTTCCTGGTAAAAATACCAAACTGTTATACAAAGACTTATACATAGTTCACAAGACAGATAGTGGGCCAAAAACACCTGAGATAAAAATTTACTGCAACAGAAACACCAAATGATTATCACTCAAAAATACAATTTTTTATTCAATTGAATCCCAAAAACTTCAATTTGGTACATGTCTCAAGAAAGTGGTCCTGCAGTTTGGATTTACTAAATAACATATAGTAACTGGAAGTGCTACAGAATAGCTTTCTCAAAGTTAAGTTTTCTAATTTCCTTTGGAGTGGACCGGCTCTATGGTCTTCCCTCATCCTCTTGCCAGCTGGCATCTATCGCCGCCCAAAATACATTTTACCATTTTCTCAACTCTTGATTACCAAATAGTAGAACCGAAATATTATTTTAAGAGTATTAAAGAAGGTTAAACCTTGTCTTAAATAGCAAGTTCATTGAAAAATTTGAAGCCATTAAAAAAAAAAAAAAAAAAGGCGTTAAGCGTTACTGTAAATGCAAAATTGATGCTCTTTTTCTCTGGAATCTATTTGAGTTTGAAAAACTTCATTTGAAGTAATTTGAAGAACTTCCACTCACAAATTCAATAATATATCTATTGAAATGTGCGTATTACTGGCATGAGATATTGAAAGAAATAAAAACATTTGTGCAATTTTTGGGAAAACAAAAGAATGCATAAAATAACATTATATTATATTATATTAAACAGTACCATTACCACTATTCGTTGAAATAGTTTAAAGAAATAAATTGAAGCCACCTTTGAGAAAATGGTGTTTGAGCTATTCTGAAAATGAGTAATTTTGAGCTCACTTGAATAAAAAGTGTTGAGTTTTCAAGAAAATTTACTTGACATTATTTAAAGTGCATGTACTCATAAATATAATACTGATCAAAAAAAAAGTGGGCCTTTGAGAAAATCTTCTTTTTGTCATTTTAAAATTCCAAATAGTTCACCCACAATTGCACAAAACTACTAATATTTACAAACAATCTTCACACCTTAAATGAAGAACTATTTATGCACATCAAATTTAATTCGAAGGAAAAGTCTCTTAACTTCAATATTGTAATTGAAAGAAGTTGTGATAAACATACACTTTTAAAAATTTCTGAAAATTCAGAGTTAATCTTGAAAATTGGACCTTTAGCCACCTTTATAAGTATTTTACTCTGTTCTTACAAGAAATTAAAAAAAAATTTGGTGCCATTTTTGAGAAAATTCTGAATCATTTCTTACGGCTTCATATAAGTTCCCCAAAAACTAAGGAAGGTTTTTAAAAATTTCTAACCTTCTACTAGATACATATTGACAGGGGTTTCTTCAATTTGAAAAAATTCTATGCATGGTTTAGACGCTATGTTTGTTCACATACTACAGACGTTTTGCTTCCAGTTGGTTGTTGGCATCAAGATCCACAAAACCGAGATTTTGACTACACACGTGTTACAGGATTTTCTCTTCATTTAGCAACGAGAACTCAGACTACATGCGAGCAGATCCTGCAAATGAAATAAGGATGTTTAATTAAATTAACAACGAAAAAAGTTTTCTTATTACACCTTCTAGTTGCTAATAATAATAATAATATAATAGAAACGTACACCTTTGTTGTGTAAGCCTTCTATAAATGCCTGAGTGCACCCTCCAGAAACTCAGGCGCACATCAACAAAAATTATGGGCTCCGCATTGAAGTGCCTAGTCTGTCTGCTGCAGTGAACATTTCCAGCGTGAAGTGCTCCATACATACATATCTCAACATTATGAGAATTTCCCAAGGACTAGATGCCAAAGTCAGATCCCCAATTGCCTTTAACCATTTCATACACCTGTAATAAAATTAGTAATGTATTATTGAGCTATTATAGTTATATCAAAATCACCTTAATGTTAATATAGCTATTATAACTTATCAATTACATGATTTTTAAAGCAACCAGTGCTTTCATGACTTCAATACATTGGATGTTCATAATAATAGTGTTTACAATATCCTCGCATATAATTACATTATGTAAATTAATTTCATGTATTATTTACATGAAATACATACATACATACATACATACATAGTTAATTTACGTCACTAAATAGTACATGAAAAGATTGTTATAGAACCATGCTAAGCATTTCATATCGCTTACCTTTCAGGATCTCTTGGAAACTTAAAGAATTGCTGTTCACTCCTTCTATTTTGGTTGTATCGGCAATTGAGTACCCAACAACGCCTAAATTGGGGCATTTCGAGAAACACAAACGCAGAAACACACAAACACTAAAACACACAAACGCTCTGGCAAATACGTTCAGATGAAACCGTTTCGTTTTCACACAAAGCATGTTAATAATTGCCGGGTCTGGCCTGTAGATTTCGCGCGCCGCCCCTTTTGGGCCCTTCGACGCTATTGGCCCACGGAGGGCCCCGCATGGCGGAATTCGATTTCGAATTCAAAAGTTTGAAATTTCAAATAAGAACAGGCCGGGGCCTATCTACTGGCAGTGGCCCAACTCAACCCACTTGTAACCCGGGCTCACTCCGGGCTGACTCCGCCGTGTCCTCCAAACCGCTTGTACAGTCAACTCAGGAACTAGCCTCAAACTGGCGTCAGAAAATTTGCCCAAAAGGCGGAATACACATACAGAAATGACTTTTATGTCATCTTAAACAGTGCATTTAGCACTATTCGTACGAAGAATTTGAAGAAAAAATGTAGAGCCGTTTTTGAGAAAATGTCATTTGAGTGTTTCTGAAAATGTGGAATTTTGAGGTCTATTTCACAGAAAACTTTTGAGTTTTCGAGAAACCTTATATGACATCATTTAAAACACATTTACTCGTGATGTAATCAGATCAAATTGCCGCTAATAAAAATACTACCGACGCGAGAGACAAGTTTAAAAAAATTAAATTTTTGTTATCTTTGAAAAAAAATCTAGCAAAATTGCGTTTATGTCATCTCGGACAGTACGTGTAGTACTATCCCTACCAAAGTTTTAAGAAAAAAATTAGAGTCGTTTTCAAGAAAATCTTGTTTTTATTTTTTTAAATAGTGCACGTAATATTGGACGAACTACTAAAAGTTCCAAAAAAATGTACATGACCTTAACGAAAGAACTAATTAATAAGGAAAACAAATTTTATTTGAAATCCCCCAATACAATTAATGAATGGTCCAAATCGTCAGGATTCATCTTGTCAAAAACGAAAGCAGAATTTATGGTTTCACCGAGATCTCGGAACGTTTTAAACTCGTCTTCAGTAGTCTTGAAAATCGGTGACCATAATCTAAGAAGAACAAATACCAGCAAAATTTTGGGTTTAACATTCGACCATAAGCATTCGTGGAAATTACACATTTCTACCCTCAAAGCTGATTGCTCTGTTAGACTCAAC
Source organism: Teleogryllus oceanicus (assembly GCA_964035755.1). Taxonomy (NCBI): domain Eukaryota; kingdom Metazoa; phylum Arthropoda; class Insecta; order Orthoptera; family Gryllidae; genus Teleogryllus; species Teleogryllus oceanicus. Next base: position 115,023,908 of record CAXIVR010000007.1, read on the forward strand.
ATAATCAAAATGTTATCTTCACACAAGTGGGGATCAGACGCTATTTCACTAATCAATTGTTACAAGTCGTTGTTACAACCAAAGTTAGATTATGGAATAATAGCTTATAGTTCAGCCAGCAACCACTTTTCCCCATAGCACGTCATACGCAGTTTTTAACTGTTTTTTTTACGTAAAATATATAAAAAAATTAAATAAAAAAACACTTACTAAAAACTTTGGACCCTATAATCAACTCTGCATGCCGCGTAAGTTTGGGTGCCTTCAGGACCAGCTCATGTACTAGCCTACTAGTCGAAGCGGACCTCCTTCCTTTGGACCTCCATAGAAAGTTCCTGTGCTTAAAATTTGCTTACTAGACTCATTGTTGTTCCCCTAATACCACACTTAATTATATATGTAACCTCTCCAAGTCCCTCCACTATGCAAATCATCCTAACTATTCTAAACCGCTAAGTATTAGACTTGCTAAGTACCTGGATGAACTTGGCATTGAGTCTCATATATCATGAAGAGGAAACTCAACCCTCTTCCCCCTTGGGAACATTTCTCTTTGTCAATCGATACGGAAGCTCCAAATTTACAAATCCTGATACTCCAAAACATATCATTAAGCAACTAATCTTGGAGTTCCAGCACAAATTTGCTATCATAGCCAATTTTTCACGGATGGATCCAAGCAACAATCAAGATCTAGTGGAGCTGTTATTTCCATTATCCCTCCCCTTACGAATTTTTATCGCTTCCCGGATTTCTATTCCAAATATTCATGTGAAGCTTGTGCTATTATCAAAGCTATTGATATTAGCATCCTAAGACCATGTAACCCAGATATTATTATTTTTTCAGACTCGTTAGCAGTTCTATCCTCCATTCGAAACCGACATTCCTTAAATCCACTGGTCCAAGAAATTCAAGAAAAGCTTTATCACTCCTTAAAGGATATCGCGTTACAATAGCTTGGCTTCCTTCTCATATAGGCATCCAGGGCAATGAAGAAGCGGATGCAGCTGCGAAGGTAGCAATCTCTCTCCCCGAAATTGATACTGAAGCTGGCGGCACACTCCCCGACTTTAAAAACTACCTCTTACTTGCAGTTAAGAAGCTTCGGGACCGGAACTGGAAAATGTTGCCTTCCAAATTACAAGCAATTAGGAAGAATATCGAGGAATCTCCCATCACTTAGACTTAGCAGAAGACATCAAGTGGTTATAATCAGACTCCGTATAGGACATCTTAAACTCAGTCACACCTACCTAATTAAAAAGGCTACCCCTGATCCTTGCCCAAATTGCGGACTCCCAGTTTCCACGAAGCATATTATAGTTGATTGCCACATGATGGCGACTGTGAGAACCAACCTTAACATCAATGATAATCTCTACTGTATATTCAATTCTTATCCCGGTCAAAAGAAAATTATAGAACTCACCAAATTTAATGTTAAATAGTATTTAGCTAATGACTATACATTATCTGCCCTATGTATAAATACAGGGCTATTACAAATGATTGAAGCGATTTCATAAATTCACTGTAGCTCCATTCATTGACATATGGTCACGACTCACTACAGATACGTAGAAAAACTCATAAAGTTTTGTTTGGCTGAAGCCGCACTTCAGGTTTCTACCGCCAGAGCGCTCGAGAGCTCAGTGAGACAAAATGGCGACAGGAGCCGAGAAAGCGTTTGTCGTGCTTGAAATGCACTCACATCAGTCAGTCATAACAGTGCAACGACACTTCAGAACGAAGTTCAATAAAGATCCACCAACTGCTAACTCCATTCGGCGATGGTATGCGCAGTTTAAAGCTTCTGGATGCCTCTGTAAGGGGAAATCAACGGGTCGGCCTGCAGTGAGCGAAAAAACGGTTGATCGCGTGCGGGCAAGTTTCACGCGTAGCCCGCGGAAGTCGACGAATAAAGGCCCATTCACAATGCAAACATAAGCATAAGCATGGCGTTAACATAAAAGTTAGGACTACGCCTACAAGTGGACTCATTCACAATGCGTTCGCATAAGCATAACACGTAAGACGTTAACTTAAGAGCTTGCAAGCTTCAAGCTTCTGTGCTTATGCTTATGTCAGACATAAGGAATGAGCCAATCACAGTTCGATAACTCAAAATCGAGTATCGAAGTCGATAGGCGAACTATTCGTGTGCTGCGTGGTTGTGTTTGTCGTATTTGTTTTGAAATCTCGAAATCGATTCTCATATCCAACCAATAGTAAACTAGAATATTGTCATAGCCAATAGAAACTCTTATTTTGCCTATGTTTATGTTCGACATTGTGAATACGCCAACTCTTCGCTTATGTTAATGTCTATGTCTATGTGTTATGCTTATGTTTGTGATTGCATTGTGAATGAGCCTTTAAGCAAGCAGGGAGCTAAACGTACCACAGCCGACGGTTTGGAAAATCTTACGGAAAAGGCTAAAGCAGAAGCCTTACCGTTTACAACTGCTACAAGCCCTGACACCTGATGACAAAGTCAAACGCTTTGAATTTTCGGCGCGGTTGCAACAGCTCATTGGAAGAGGATGCATTCTGTGCTAAACTTGTTTTCAGTGATGAAGCAACATTTTTTGTTAATGGTGAAGTGAACAGACACAATGTGCGAATCTGGGCGGTAGAGAATCCTCACGCATTCGTGCAGCACATTCGCAATTCACCAAAAGTTAACGTGTTTTGTGCAATCTCACGGTTTAAAGTTTACGGCCCCTTTTTCTTCTGCGAAAAAAACGTTACAGGACACGTGTATCTGGACATGCTGGAAAATTGGCTCATGCCACAACTGGAGACCGACAGCGCCGACTTCATCTTTCAACAGGATGGTGCTCCACCGCACTTCCATCATGATGTTCGGCATTTTTTAAACAGGAGATTGGAAAACCGATGGATCGGTCGTGGTGGAGATCATGATCAGCAATTCATGTCATGGCCTCCACGCTCTCCCGACTTAACCCCATGTGACTTCTTTCTGTGGGGTTATGTGAAAGATTCAGTGTTTAAACCTCCTCTACCAAGAAACGTGCCAGAACTGCGAGCTCGCATCAACGATGCTTTCGAACTCATTGATGGGGACATGCTGCGCCGAGTGTGGGAGGAACTTGATTATCGGCTTGATGTCTGCCGAATCACTAGAGGGGCACATATCGAACATTTGTGAATGCCTAAAAACTTTTGAGTTTTTGTACGTGTGTGTCAAAGCATTGTTAAAATATCTCAAATAATAAAGTTATTGTAGAGCTGTGAAATCGCTTCAATCATTTGTAATAACCCTGTATATAATACACAAAGCCCTACATCTAGATTTAGGATTTGTGTATGTGTATCCCATGAAAATGTGTAACTAGTATGTGAATTTGTAAATACTGTATTTTTGTAACTGTGGTCGCCAATGACCTAGCTGTTTATAAGGCGACCTTAAATAAATAATTTTAAAAAAATTGAAGGGAAAATCTGTCTTCAATTTTATAGTTGTAGGAAGTCGCCGAAAAAATTCAAACTTCGCAATTATCGAAAATTCAGAATTAACAGTGAAAAACGGACCTATGCCACCTTAACTGTATTTTACTCTATTCTTACAAGAAATCTTAAGAAAAAAAAGGGGGCATTTTTGAGAATATTTTTAAAATGTGGCAGGGGTCATATGTAATATACCCCCAAAAATTAATAAATGTTTTTCGAAACCGCAGAGCCAGGCATGATTGACTGGCGTTTCTTCAATTGGGAAAAATCCTACGCATGGTTTACGTACTAGTGTTGTTCACATATACCAGATGGAAGGACAGACAGACGGATGGACGTTTTACCATCAATCGATTTTTCGGAATGAAGGACCTAGAAAGCATAGTTTCTGGCTACCCCACGTTGTAGACGATTTTCTCTCTAAATTTAGCAACTGGATTTATTGGCTATTTTCGTTATCAGAGCCCGGCAATAAAGTGTTTCTGCCGAAAATTTGCCGTTTTTCGCGTAGCATTACATAACTTTCTCTCTACTCCGTAATGGTAACGAGAGAGTAAAACTGTTTTTCTGATAGTATAATTTATTTTCTTATTTTTCTTATTTTTCATATTTTTCAATAAGATAAAATAGTGTTAAGTTGGCGAAAAAAATTAAAAAACACGTTTCGCGCTGTAGAGGGTGTGAGTGGTGGGATGGGGGCCAAAAAAAATTCAAAAATCATATTTTAATATTAGATTTATAGTGTAACTACTTACTCATTTGTTATTTGTGGTTTAGTATAACTTTTTACTCTCTTATTCGGGGGGGACCCTTTGCCCCCCGCCCCCAATAAAAGAGCCGAAATCCCGCCTCTGGGTATAATGTTTAGAAATAATGTAGAGAATTGTTTTTACCCAATTTTCTGTTTCGTTGTTATCCCAATAGTATTGCTTTTCTGCGAAATATTTAATTTTCTCTTTTTTTAGGGGAAAGTACGTGTTAAAGTGAAATAAAAGCTTTGAGAATTTTTTTTTGTCGTTGGTGGCAACAACATTATAAACAGCGCAAAGGATTTAAAATAAATATTATTTTCCTTTTGACGGGCAATATTGTTATTGTGTAGAAACAGTTATGCAGCAGAAACTATTTTACTTGGCATTTAAACTTATATGTCGATTTTAATTTTTATAATTGATAATTATTTACTGTGTTTATAATTTATAATGACATTATAGATTGTAACCATAAGGACAATGTATTGAAAAATAATGTACAAGTATTTTATGAGTATATCTTGTGCTGAGCTGTTAATACTGTCACCTGATGAATATGATTCCTTGGCGACGTGTATTACAATAAAGATAGTGTTTTCGATAGGAACGTATCGTGTTAAAAAAAAAAAATTAAAAATGTTGGTGTCAACACGTTGCTAAAATTTCTTTGAAAATGTTAAAATCATATTACTGTTTATAATTTATTTTCATTACTGAAAGAATTGCTTCGCTATAGATTGCCATCGCCATCACTACAGAAACTGCACTAACCAGTACCCTTTCTGGATTAAGAGGCAACGACAACGAATCAGGGAAAGGTGCCGGCTGAGCCTGTAGTAAAGTAGTTCGTTCTGGCACACTTTACCTCGGCTGATCTTATTTCACTCAACAACCTAACAGAACATGAGTGGAGAATTCATAGGTTCCGTGGCAATGCTGCGCAATGTAATGGATTTAAGGCCATGGAATTAATTGCAATAATATGAACCGATTTACTTGGCATTGGTTGACATGATTAAGAAACGATCTGGTGAAGTGAAGTTCAGCAAATTAACGATTAGATGAATACAGATCATTTGTTTGGGAGGATGTTACACTGCAAGCATATGAACTGTGTGAGCAAGTTGAGCAGGTGTGACGTACTACCCAGGACGTACCTGTTCAGTTTTTATTATTTTATACCACTACACTGTTCACGTGGACAGTAGTACCAACTTACTTCAGTTCCTAAAACAAAAGTGCAAAATGTTGAAAGATTCATGTGAAGAGCAGGTAAGTAGATCACGAAAAGGAGTAATTAGTGTACATTAATTATGACTTCTTGCAGGTGACCTTGATTACAGACTTTAAACTATTATTAGTAACTAAGCTCTATGTGAAGCAAATGCAATACAGTATATAAGCTAATCTAAAGTAACTATTCTACTAAAACTGAAAAATTGCAGCAGATTTTAAATATTAACCTAAACCAGTTTACTTTTCTCTTCATTCATAATCATTGATAACCGATAATATTTTGATGTCATATCACGATCACGAGAAAAGCGTTGGAATAAGTCGGGTGGAAATCGAAAGTATTATCAATAACAATAAAAAAGATCATATTTGACAATACAAAGTGTTATATATATTTTTCAAATAAATCTGTGAGATCAGAAAAAAATTCACGAACAGCGGAGGAAAAAGTACGCTCTGTGTGATACCAACATACCGAATCTATTGTCCCGTACACGGCGGCACAAGTAGTTGAGATCGCCCAACCGGAGATCCTTCCTGTGCCGATTGCGTCCCGCGCAAAGGCGTCAATTATGTAGATTCCTAGATCCCGCGTTTTATCAATGCCGGGAGTGTGAAGTGTTCGATGGTAATATCTGAAGGTATGTTGTAAATGAAAAAGAACCTTCAAACTCTGTGGAAAATAATGGTTTGGATTTCTGTACCGTCTTATTTCGAATAAATTGTAGCTTATGGAGGAACCCACAAGATTAGTCCGCCCATGGGTATTGCACACGACTTATGCTATGCAATAGACCTTCAATTTGTGACAATGGCCTTGTAAGATCTTATAGCGTGAAGAAAGACTTACCTCTTTGGTCTTATAAATGCTTTATTGTGTACATTAGCAATATTCTGTTAATGTTCTTGGTCACATAAATGAAGAAGCTAATGTGTTTTGCTGTTGACACAAGTGTACACACAGTGTCACTGTTCTTAATGGATGAATGTGAATGACCATGAATTAAAGATGTATGAAAGTGTTCAGATGCAATTAGGATTTGTATTTCTGACCAATTATTTTGATTATGGTTGTATTTTTATTTTACAGTTGCTCCAGATGTAACACAAGATGTCTGGCTGTTCTGTGCAGAACGTTCATGAGCAGTATAATTTAACTTTGTGTGAGTAAAGATTACTAGTAATTGTGAATTACGTTTTTAGTATTAAGAAATTTTGGATTTTGTTTGCATTATGTTTTAAGAAGAAATGTTGAAATAATGTTGGAGATATTAATTTGTTTTTTATTTTAAACGGGCTTCAAATTTTATACTCTTTCAAATAAGCATGTTTTTGCATTTCATTTATTGACATTAGATTAACTTATTTATTTCATCCACCTGGTCTTAACCTATGCATGGGTCTAATCAATTTTATATAATACAATATAATAAACAATACTTGCACAATAGAAACATATTTAACGGAATACAAACATACTTAACACATTTGTTTGGGCCTATCCAGGGTTCATGTTTACCAAATAAATTTTTTTCATGTGAAGTCATTGTTAAAACTTATAGATAGGTAGCAACAAGTTGTTGATAGATCTTCTAAAAATAATGGTGTTCGGATAGTTGCCAATGCCTTTCTTGTCATAGTCTGTAGTACTTATGCCTTCCAGTGTAATATTCAATTAGATTGAATATATTGTCCTTGAAGCTTCTCTTTAAAAGTATGAATACAGTTTCTCGAAGAAAAATGAAAAAGGTTTGCAATGTGTAGCCTTGTATCTTTGCCTTTAATAAAAGAGTAAATTTTTTTTTCTTGATTTATTGCAAACTATGCTTCGGAAAATATTCTTAGTGAATGTGCTACTAACTCTATTACTTATAAGAAAGTCTTGCTTTCCACACCAAGAGTTGTAAGAACAAAAGTATTGTTAGATTTTGTTGGAAACTATTTTTAATGAAAGCAGTATAATAATTTGTTATATATGCAGCACATTCATGACAAGTCAAATAGTTTTTGTTTCCTATTATGAGTTTTGTATTTAATATAATACAGGAAATATAATTAGAAATAGAAAAAATGTAATGGTACCCAATGTAAATTAATTTTGTAAGGTGCACTGCAAGCAGACTTAATAAAAATGTTTTTGAAATAGGCATGAAACCTGGGATGGGCTCCTCTTCCTGCCCATTGTTTGTGTTTGGGGAGTCAAAGATGCAATCAGTAAAAAAAATGGGCTGATCCTGGGTTTACGTTGCACCTTAGCTTAGGTTTTCTCGATTGCTGTGCCTTGACGTACTCCAATTCACTTCCAATCAGTGCGCAGGAATATTACTGTTCACCACACAGGAATAGTTTGTATTATTTTGAGAAACTTTATAAAAGAAATTCACTTAAAAGTGAGTGTACCCTTTTAAAAAAAAATTAAAATAAATTTATTTGTGTATATGTGGAGAACACACACAATCCAAATGATTTTTAAAGATTTTTCGCATAAAATGCTTGGGACAGACTCAGAGATGTTTCATGTTATTGTTAGGGCCGAAGGCCCGAGCCTCGTCCTCAACTTGAAGTGTCACAATTCTTCACGCATGAATAAAACGGATCACATAGTACATTTTTACTGAAAGAAATTTTTTAAAACTTTTGTTTAAACGTTCTGTTTAAATGATGATTCATTGACTGTTGTTCACGACACAAGAATCAGAAGTGAATGATACACACAGTAGTATTAAGGAGGCTGTGACAGCGAAGGCTGAGGTGCACAGTAAACCCGGGATCAAACAAAAAAATGATCTGAAGTTTACTTTGACTTATAGATGATGTAGTTGTAATAATGGAATGAATGACATACTAATTGCAGCAGATGAATTGTATTGAATAGCTCTGAAGCATAGCTTGAAAATCATAAACAAGCAAAACGAATGATGAAAGTTAAAATTGTCATTAATGGGCAAATAATTGAACAAGTATTGCAATTTAATTGTTTTGGGCAAAGACTGGAAGTTATGTACATGAGAATTCTGCATAACGTTGCAAGAATTGTGTTTAAAGGGATTGATATTGAGGAAAGATCAGTAATAGCCTAAAGGCAAATAACGTACTAGAAGAGATAAAGAAAGGTCTGAAGATTTCCGAAGACTGCATTACCTACAAACCAATAGGAAGATTCATTAGGAGACCACAAAAGAAGTTGTTAATCAGGAACACTTGAAGTCTTAAAAAGACAGCAGGTGGACTGGGAAACAGGTACCAAAGACACACCTAACAATCTGTATTAAATGGGATGGTGGTGATGACGACTACAACTGTGATGTGGATTCATGTCTATAATGTATTTATTCTTTGTACTGTAAATTGTAGAATATATGGTTTAACTGGAAAGCAGTTAGTTTGTTTTATATATATATATAAATTTGTTGCGTCTACTTCGACGCAACGCGTCTCCAAGCCCCTTGGGGGGCGTTGAGCGCTTTGCACTTTTAGGAGTAATCCTCCCATTACTGCACTTGTTTTATGGAGTGATCCTCCGTTAACAGTCTGTCACGTCTCGTCGTAGTCGGTTGTCAAGAGGACCGCCAGGTAGCATCTCCGCGTACGCACCTCTTACCGCGCGCTCCTGCGTCACTACCCAGCGGCCAGAATTAGGAAGGAATAAGGATAGGGGTAGGGTTTGGGACACTTCACAGGGGTTGGACTAGCCCTTGTGAAGCAGCTGAACTAGTTTTGTTGGAACAAATTTCACATGAGATTCGATGGGAATCAAACCCGGATCTCAGTGGTGAAAGGCTTGCGACTTTGCAATGAGCCACGAGTACAGCCACAACACTTCTTAAATGTGTGTGTGTTTACTTCATTCATTCATTCATTTGGAAGTTTGTTATACAGCATACAAGGGCACTTTTTGAGTGTAGTTTCAGAAGTAGGGATATGTATATTTCTCTCCTGTCAAGAATCATAATTTCAAACTTTTGCATTTAGAGAAACAGAATCTTTGTATCACAGGAGGGTCTTCGTTAAGATATCTCATTTCAAAAGTGCATAAGCATGGGAGTGGTAGAATTTGTAAGTTTCTGAACAGCGATTTACACTACTCTTACTTGTGGGTATTCGTTATTGTTCTCAATATTCATTTTTTTTATTGAAATATAGATATTTTCTGGGAATTTTCCCAGAATAGTATTCCATTTTTTATACGTGGATGGACCTTTGCAAAGTAAACTCTTCACAATGTATCAAAGAATTTGTCTTAAGGATGTATGTTGTATAGACTTAGGAAGCTTGTTATTAGGGTCCTAGATTATCTTGAATAGTCAATCTAAGCCAAATTGCTATTAGTGTTTTTGATGACCAATTGTGTGTAGTTTTACTTTGGATTCCTGAAGTTTTAATGGCATTTGTTAAGAGTTTGTTTACTTTGAACCATTTTACTAGTGCCCCTAGAACCTATTATGTTTTCTTTAATAGGGATTGTTGACTACTTACTCTGATAATAATATTTATCTTGAAATAGAAACCTTTTGTTGGTTTGTAGAACCGAAGTTAAGACATTGAAGTATATATGAAATAGTACAGGTCCTAGGGTTGATCTTGTGGTCTGAGAAGATGGCTGTGTCTTTAGATTTGTCGCTTCTGAATCCCTGTTGGGCTTACTGCAGTATGTTGACTGAATTGAGAAAAGTTTTGGAATCTATCATTGAAAGAAGTGAACAGAATCTGCCGACCTACATTCTGATTATAGACTACCAAGAAGGCATGTAGAAGATTATTGAAAATCAAAGAGGAGAAAATAGAGGACCACCTAATAAATGCAAGAAAGTTTATACAAAGATTCAAAAGTCAAATACAAAATACAGTTGGGAATATGTCAGAAGAAATAACAAATGTAGAATTACACCAGGGATGCAAGTTATCCCTAATACTATTTAACTTATACATGAATATCATGACCAAGACCTGGAAGAAGGAAACAGCAGGTGGCATCACGTGAAGAAGGACCCAAAAATAAAAACAATACTATATAATAATAATAATAATTTTTAATTGCTTATAGACTTACGGAAAAAGTCTGTCTAGAAATTATTTAAAATTACAGTAAGTTAATTACATTTTTTCTACATTCACTTACAGTAATAATTTAACAAATTTATATTATCTTGATAAATTATGTTAAAAATATATATAATTGATTAATCTAAACGATTAAATTAATTTATAGTAGGATTTAGAATTCAATTACAAATTACAGTAATAATTCAAATTTTATTAAAACATACAATTAGTGTAATTAACATTATCTTACAGTAATAGTTTAATAAACTTACAATAAATTGAATATATTAGGTGTTAATAATAATTGTAAGTGCTTACAATATCCTGACACATAATTACATTATTTACTATATTATTAAATAGTAAATTGTCTTATTGAAACTGAATGACTGGTTGAGTGTGGTCACTCTTGTAACGGTACATGGTTTTTAATTACAGAAAAGTTACAGCAGTTCAGATATCTTATATGGACACACACTAATAAGATGGCGTTTAAGCAATGTTTTGAAGTTTTTATCATTAGCTAATTTTATGGTGACTGGGAGATAATTAAAAAGCTGAGCTGCAATGCAGAAAGGATCTTTATTAGTTAAAGACTTGCTAGTGAATATCCTGTGATAGTCCCAATGTCCTCTAGTATGATAGTTATGTACCTCTTTATTCCTCATAAAATATTGATTCTGTATATTTCTCAATAGTAGTATTACTTTGTAAGAGTAGGGGGTTACAACAGTCAGTAATTCATATTTAATCAAGAAATCTTTACAGGTCTGTCTCGGATTCAGTTTGAAAATGATTCTGATACATTTCTTTTGTTAATTAATCTAACTATATTTTTTTGTGTTGTACCTCATATTTCAATACCGTATTGAAGTTGTGAGAAGATTATGCCGTAATAAATTGACAGAAGTGAGTCTGTTTCCAGGTATCTGGAAAAGTATCTCAAGAGGAATATATTGGTTTTAATTTTATTACAAAGTGTATCAACTTGTTTGTTGTAGGTTAAGTTCTGATCTATGAATATTCCTAAAAACTTATGGCAATCAGTTTGATTCACTGATTCATTGTCTACTTCCACTTATGCTTTGGTGTTGGTAACTGCGATGAAGCTTGAAATTGATTAATACAGGTTTATCAACATTTACTTTCAATTCATTTATGGACAAATAACTTTTCATTGATTTTATTGATTCACAAAGATTTTGCCCACTGCTTATTATCATCTGCATAAGAAATTAAAGAGAAATCAGAAGAGCTTGGAACATCATTAACACATATTAGAAAAAACAAAGGTCCAAGCACAGATCCTTGTGGAACACCTGTGGTAATTGCATCAAAATTTGATTTAACTGGATAAGAAATTTTCAGATTGCCAGATCTCTGTACATTGCTTACACCCTGTGAGGTATGATCTAATGAGGTCATTAACTCCACCCCTTATTCTTTAATAATCTAGTTTTGTCAATAGGTTTTCATGAGATACACTATCAAATGTCTTTAAAAGATCAATGAATATAGCTGCTGTTTTCTTATTTGATTCCAAGTTTCCAATGATTTCATGAATAAATTCCACAACAGCAGTCAGTGGTGGTGGAGAAGCCCTTCCTGAAGCCATGTTGTGATTTATTAAGGATATTATTAGATTCAAGAAAACAATTAAGTTTTGCTAATGTCACTTTTACATAGTTTGCCAAATACTGAAGTTAGGGTTATAGGTCGATTATTCCTAATCTTGTGTACTATTATTATTCTTAGCAAGTGGTCGTACAATATTAATTTTTAGGGATTCTGGGAAAGTGAATACAAATAGAGATGAATGAGAATGAATAGAGATGAGTCATCTAGTAAATTAAGAAGAGTAGGCTTGCATTTTTTTAAGAATTATTGAAAATATTTCATTAATCCCCTGATGAGCAATTTTTTTTGAGGGAATTTATTATTTGATTAACTTCATTAGCATTTGTATGTTGGAGAAACCTAGATTTGGAAGTTCCAGAAGATGAAGTATTACTGCTTACAGTATTCTTTTTAATTTAAGAAATAGGAGTTGAAGGTCCTACAAATATCAGATGGATTATCAAGAAGAATACTTTCTTGTAGTAGGTGTATGTTTTTATGAGCCTGTGTTTTCCCATTGTTAACTATATTCGACATTGTTCTAGATTTATTTGTTGAGTTGTTAACTTTATGAATTAATTAGTAAGCTTTTTCATTCATCAGTTTTAGCCTAATTGTTTTTTTATAAAAGGGGTTCTTAGTATCTCCGAACAATTTTTCATTTTATTTCTAAGAACAAGAATTAGGAAGTTTAACTTGGGGTTTCCTCACTACATTCATTTGCCTCTTCGTAATGGGACATGCAATATTCAGAGGATAATTTAATGTACTCAGGTACAAGTTCCATTTCTCATTGACATCATTACTATTGAGTAATCAGTGTGATTCCTCCATTCCTCTTTTAGGAGACATTCCTTAAGCAAATGCAGTTTAGTATCCCTTGTGTCACGGGTGAATGTACGTTTAGGTAGTACAAGACTAACAGGGCAGGCAATTAATTATTTCAATGATTTGTGCAGTGTGATCAGATACATGAAAATCAATATTATGAGGAGTATTTATTCATTTCAATGTTTGTAATGGTGTGGTCTATGGTAGAGCTGGAATGGGTTGTAACACGAGTTGCCTTTAACTCCACATCATGAAGAGTAAAGCTCTTTAGTTGATCATGTAGTTCATTGTGTTCAATAATTATGTTCAGATCTCCCAAAATAATTAACTTGACAATTGTGGTTTCCTAATAGTTTAGTTATAAGTTCTTCAAACCTGAGTAGAAAGTATTAACACAAGAATTTGGGGATCTATAAATTCCTATTATTTTTATGTTCCTTTTCATTGTATTTTCATTTTCACATGCTACTTCAAAAGTCATTTCAGTACTTGTCTCTAATCCAGTATATTGATTTGCAAATTAAGTTATTCTGGCTAAATTGCAACACCACCATTTATTGAGTTCTCTACAGAAACCTTCATGAAGTTTAAATATGCAGACAACCAAGTAATACTAGCAGCATCTGAAGACAAATTATAAAGGGCAGCTCATAAATAAAATAAACTTGCAAAGGAATATAAAATGAAAATATCACTCTCTAAGAGAAAGATCATAGGATTGATAAAGAATATAGTTAAACAAAAATAGTCATAGAAACGTTTGGACCAATTTTTACTTTCTCGCTAGGGAGTAGAGAGGAAGTTATGTAATGCTGCGTGAAAAAGAACGCGGATTTTCGGGAGAAAATCGTATTGCAGGGCCCTGGTATGAAAAAAGTATAGAGAAAGTTTTGTAATAAAAAATTTTTAAAAAATTAATTGCCAGGCCCTGCAATGAAAAAGTGGATAAATCCAGTTGCTCCATTAAGAAAAAATATACACATGGAGTAGCCAGAATCCCTGTTTTATGGGTCCTTGATGCCGAAAAACCAATTGAAAGCAAAACATCCGTCTGTCGTATGTTAACAAACCCAGCACCTAAACCACACATACGACCTTGTCCAATTTGAAGAAACCTCTGTCTACCTGGCTCTAGTTGAAGCTTTGAAATTTTGTAAAACATATTTTTAAATTTGGGGGTACTTTACATGAAGGCCCCCAACCCCCGACATTCAAAATCTTCTCAAAAATGGCTCCATATTTTTTCTTTAAATTTCTTACAGAATAGAGTAAAATGCACTTATAAAGGTGGCATAGGTCCGATTTTCACAGTTAACTCTGTAGTTTCGAAAATGGCAAATGTTTGAATTTTTTTCGGCATCTTCCTACAACTATAAAATTGAAGACAATGATTTTTGCTTCAAATGAAATTTATTGTCCAGAAGTAATTCTTTTAATTAGGTCGCGTACATTTTTTTGAAAATTTTAGTAGTTTTTGTGCAATAGAGTGAAATATTTGCAATTTTAAAAAATGACAAAAAAATATTCTCTCAAAATGGCTCCAGATTTTTTTCTTTAAATTTTTGGGAGGGTAGTACCAAATGCACTCTATCTGATAACATAAATGTCACATTGCTCTATTCTTTTCTTTTTTTCAAAAATCACTTTTTTGACTTGTCTCTCACGTCAGTAATATTACATTAGAGGCAATTTGCAATGTAGTCTGGGGTCAACAGTAGACCTAGAGAACACAAAGGGGAGAGGGGGCTTCTCTTTGTGTTCTCTTGGGAATGACATTAGTATGCAACTGTTATACATAATATAACATACATAATAGAACTGCACATTCACATTTGTAGCCACTCCTTGATTGTCCAGAAACTCTCAAAAATGCAAGAGTTCATCCAATTTTCAAACAAGGCACATTCATGACCTCATAAATATTCTTGCTATCCGGATTTTCAAAAATTCTAAATAAATCTTTGTCATCATCATCATAAATGTTAAAGATTTAGATCTGTTGACCTGTTTGTGGTTTATCAATATTCCCTCAGTCGTTTCGGATGTGTTCTTGATCATTCCAGTGCATTCTTGGTCCACCAGGGTCTCATCTTCCTCTTGGTTTTATATTGGAGGACTTTCCTCGGAAACATTCTATCTTCATCCTTTTGGTGTGTTTTTGCCATTTCTTTTGGTACTTTTAATTTCTGAGACAATATTTTGACTTTCAGGATCGTATTCATAAACATGACTTAAATCAAAGCTTACATAAGTTTACTTTGAGAGCTGAAGTCGACTTTCGAACAAATCGGATTCATAGACAAAACTTCCACAAACTAAACTCTGATGGAAGTAGACTTAGGTAAATTGAAACTATGCATTTCACAGTTGGCAGAATTGTGTCTGCCAACATTACATTGCTTTTCATATTCTCAGTTGTTTTGTGAGTACAGCAGTTTATCCTATTGAATGCAGTGTAATTATTACAATTTAGTAAATCCATTGATTTAAGTATGACCGTGATTTTACCTATTCAATTAGTAATTAAATGTTAACTGTGGGGTCACTTTGTGTCAAATCTCTCCAAGAAAGTTGAATAGTCTACTGTTTCCTCTTTTTTTTATTTATTTATTTATTTTTAATATTATGAATATGGTTCTTTTCCCAATTCAAGGCTCAATAATTCAAAAAATATCCTGTAATTCAATAAAAAAATTCAAAATGTTAGCGTCTGAAGTGTCATTATACAGTGTGTGCGTGCGTGCGTTTTCCAATTTTCTGTACTTACTGTAGTGCATTTGCTCTCGGGGAGAAAAAGTTTTGCATTCATATAAAATAATGTGAAATATTGCTCATGTAAAATGAAAGTTTGTTAAAGTTTTATAGCAGTATAAAACAAACATAATAGAGAAACAGAATTTATTAGTACATTAATATTCACTTTATTGGTTATTCTGCTTAAGTTAGCGCACATACTCCTCACAAATTGCCGGAATCAATTTGAAAGTTACCTGAAAATCCAAAAAGAGAATCAGCTGTTGCCATTGTCAAAATAATAGTTGATATGAATCAGCAATTGAAACTAACAAAATATTAATTATTATATATATAAATTAAAATTGGATTATAGAAGGAATAAGTAGTCCTCTTACGTTATCCTTTAGCGGATCATTTATAAAGTATCAACAATATCACACCGTGGGTTTGTCAAACCTGAAGCATTTCTTGAACTCTCTTACTGTGTAAAATTCAGCAGTATTTTATGTATCACGGATAATACTCTGAGGATTAGGCATAGTGTACTCAAGAATTTCTTCGATATCTTCAATATCCATTACAAAACCATCAGGTACATCCATAATATCAGCCATTCTGGGAATCTTCTGATCCCAAAGTTCACTTTCTGAAGTTGTAAGTACAGAAAATCAGTGACTTGGAAATGAAATCGCTATCTAAGTTTACTTTCCTGAAAGTAATGACTATGAAGAGGAAATAGCTACTTACAAGCTTCAAAGTCAAAGTAAAAGTCTAAATTCTGTTTTACGACCGTAAAAGGTTTTTTAGATCTTTTCACTTCTGATTGTATTTCCCCTTGAAACTTTTAAAATTGATCTCGTATCAATTAAATCAATTAAAGTTAACAACAAACAAATCTAAAACACTGGAATATAATTGACAATGGGAAAACTCACTCATAAAAATATACACCTACTACATGAAGGCTTTTAATTTAATTTATTTTAAGTCGCATCAACAGCAGAGGTTATTAGCGACTCCATAGTTACATAGTAGTTACAATGCTTATTGGACTTTTACATTAATATTACATTACATATAGAGATACATTTTGAAATATTTTTACATTATTACACAAGTGAAGCAACAAATAAATATATACAACAGTATTTGGAAATATTACATACTTGTATTAAGATATATGGAATCGTGTAGAGGTATGTATATAAGGACAGGAAACACATAACAAGATATACACGTTAAATTAAATCTATAATGCCTATTTTTTTTACAGAAGTTTATTACCTTGAGTTGGAAAGGAAAGTTTCTTAAAATGGAGTTTAAATGTTCAGCTTCAAAATATTTGGTTCTTATGGAATTATATTTGGGACATTCTGTGAGAATGTGGTTAGTATTCAGGATTTTGTTGCAACAATCACACATTGGGATTGGTTTTTTATTTAATATGTAACCATGCGATAATTTAGTATGTCCTGATCGAATACGCGAAAGAGCGACCTGTTCCTGAGAAAACTTTGCATAGGTTTTAAGAGAAAAGAATTCATTGATTGCCTTGTGTATTTTACTAATTTTGGAATCGTTCCAGAGAGTTGACCACCTCTTCTTCATTATTTTACCAACGTGCTTCAGATAGTCATCAGTTGAATACGACATTTTGTCATTTGTCTTCTCCTGTAGATCAATTATTAATGTCGGTGGTGTGGACTTGCTGATCGGGGATCTGGCTTCTATTTCTCTAGTAATATGAATGACCACCGGCGAAAGGTATTTTTCTTGATAATTACTCTAATGTTTGTAGGACCTATCACTGATATTTCTTCATTCCAAGCAGAACACTGTAACCAGCAATTATAATAATACTGACTTTAATCGACTGATAAAATTCCCTCAACAATAGTTGCTCGCCAGGGAATAATGAAATGTCTTTAATAATTCTTAAAAAAATGCAAGCCTGCACTTCTTAATTTCTTAGTTTACTTCATAAATTCATCTCTTATCTGCATTCACCCTCCCAGAATCCCTAAAAATTAGTATTGTAAGACCACTTGCTAAGCTAATACACAAGATGTCAGGAATTACTGATCTATAACCCTAACTTCAGTACTTGACAAACTCTATGAGAAAGTTATATAAGCAAGACTTAATTGTTTTCTTGAATCTAATAATATCCTTAATATATCACAACATGGAAGGCTTCTCCTCCACCACCACTGTTGTGGAATTCATACATGTCACAATTTGAAATTTGAAATCAGATAAAACATCAGGTGTATTCGTTGATCTTTCTAAGGCTTTTGATAGTGCATTTCATGAAAAACCATTGACAAAACTAGATTATTATGGAATAAGGGAGTTAATGACCGCATTAGATCATACCCCACAGGGTGTAAGCAACGAACAGAGATCTTCTGGCAGTCTGAAAATTTCTTGTCGAAAGTTAATCAAATTTTTGATACAATTACCACAGGTGTTCCACAAGGATTTGTGCTTGGACCTTTGCTATTTGTAATATATATTAATGGTATTCCAGGCTCATCTTATTTCTCTGTAATTTCTTATGCAGATGATACGTTAATAAGCTATGGGCAAAATCTTTGTCATCTAGAAACTAATCTGTCTGAATCATTAAAATCAATTAAATGTTATTTGTCCATAAATAATTGAAATTAAATGTTGATAAAACTGTGTTAATAAATTTCAAGTTTCATCACCATTACAAGCACCAAATTATAGAAGTGGAAGGAGACAATGAATCATGAATCAAACCGATTGTCATAAGTTTTAGGAATATTCATAGATGAAATCCTAACTTACAACAAACAAGTTGACACACTTCATAATAAAATAAACTTCAATATATTCCTCATGAGATACTTTTCCAGATACCTGGAAACATTCACTTCTGTCAATCTATTAATGCATAATCTTCTTACAACTTCAATATGATATTGGAATATGGGGAGGTACAACACAA
Source organism: Teleogryllus oceanicus (assembly GCA_964035755.1). NCBI lineage: Eukaryota > Metazoa > Arthropoda > Insecta > Orthoptera > Gryllidae > Teleogryllus > Teleogryllus oceanicus. Next base: position 115,042,574 of record CAXIVR010000007.1, read on the forward strand.
AAAGCGCACCAATATGACACTGGAAGACATCAAGTCGAGCCCTTCGCTTGTAGTCATACCCACAGACGCATAAACTGAAATATTTTGGACAACTTATGAGAAGAGAAAATTCATTAGAACTTTCTTTTAATGCTATGGACTACCGATGATTGTAGAGGCAGAGGCAGAAGGACAAGATGGACAGACGAAATAAGAAACACAATAAATTTAGATTGGGCGGAAATCTTCAAAGTGACAGCTGACCACAGGAAATGTAGGGATTAGTAGCCGCATCCACAGAGAAAATAGAAAGAATCAGCATATAATGGGTGGCAGCCCTAACTGTTGCGAATATCCTTATGGATCACCAGAGGTTGCACGCGACCTAGGAAACTACCTACCTACTACAACTGAATAAATATGGATAGATTAATGGTCCTTCAAAAGAAATGTGTCAGAATCATTTGCAAACAATCCAAGACAGTCCTGTAAAGATTTCTTTATTAAATATGAATTACTGACTGTTGTAGCACTCTTCTCTTACAAAATAATATAACTGTGGAGAAATAATCAGAATTGATATCTTGTGAGTAGTAAAGAGGTGCATAATTATCATAGTAGAGGACATGGGGACTTTCACAGGATATTTGTTATCAAGTCTTCAACAAATAAAGATTCTTACTACATTGCTGCAAGGATTTTTAATAATCTCCCAGTCACCATAAAATGAGCTGATTACAAATACTTAAAAACATTGCTTAAATGTCATCTGATTACTATGTGCGCATAGAAGATATCTGAATTGCTTTAACTTTTCTGTAATTAATAACCATGTTCCACTACTAGAGTGACCACTCATTGTACCAATCATTCAGTTCTAGGCTGTACTATTTAGTAATAGAGTAAATAATGTAATTATATGTCAATATTATAAGCATTGACAATCATTCAGTCAGAACGATTGAGGAATATCAATTTTGGAGAAAATCGACTGAACATGATCTATGATCTAGCATTGTGTTCAGATGAACAAAGAGGTTTTGGCGTCAATCGATTTTTCGGTATGAAGGATGCACAAAATAGAGATTTTGGCTACACCGCATGTTATGATATTTTTTTCTACATTTAGCAACTGGATTTGTCCACTTTTTCGTTACCAAGGCCCGGCAACAGAGTTTTTGTGTCGAAAATTCGCCGTTTTTCGGTGCACGATTACAATACTTTCTCATCTTACGTTAGTAATTGTGAGAAGTTAAAAAATATAAATATATATTCGATCTTTCATTTATTATTTTTAAGTGCAAATTTTGGTTGAAAATGTCTTTTCAGGCCCCAAATCTTTTAAATGAAGGGGAGATATTTTAAATATTTTGTTGTATGTTTTAAATAGTTGTAGTTGCATTGGAGTTAAAATACGACCACTATCATGTATTAAGCACTACCAGTACAAGTTTTCTAATCTTTTTGAAGTATTTATTATATTAAACATGTAAATAACAAACCTTACGAGTTACCTTACTAATGAATAAGGGAACTGCGACCAACATTGTTTAAAACCATCAATAATCAAAAACATAAAATAATAAAGATGTAGTTACATATTGTAGCCACTCAGAAAACTTTTATTTGAGGCTTAGATCTCAAAAAGGAATCCACTATCTAAATTTCCTCATTGGATAATGAATAATGATGGATAATTGGATGGTTTCTGAATTTTTAGATACAAATTAGTTGCATCAGAAAGTGTCAAGATTATTTAAAAAATTAAAAAATAAAATAAAAAAAGCTTCATTCGAATCATTTACTTTAGCATTAAACTCTGTATTGTGAGCAATGTTACAGTATGTCAGGTCAGACCAAAGGTCATGCCTAAAAATTAGTGTTAAGTAGTCTTAGGTTAGAACCTTTAGGGAGTTCTTAGGGTACATGAATGGCAACAGGAAGTGAGTGAAAAGAACTACAGCTATTCAAGAACAGCAGAAGGTCTAAATCCAATAATTTGATTACTTCTAAAATTATTAAAATTTTATGAAATTGTTACTAATACCAAAAAAATCTGCTTTTGTGAAACAACACTTGAGTTTTGAATTGTGTTAAGATTTAAGTTGTGAAATTACCATTACACTTTTTTTCTTCTTTAAGATCCTTTTTTTCATTGCCAACCAACTGATCCATTCCCTATGTTCAGATATTTAATTGACTTCCCTTTTTACCATTACAATGAGCCTTGTATTTAATTTTCAAAAATGTTTGTTCACAGAACTTGACAATGTCTGACGAGTCTGCTTTGGAAGACAGAGCAGCGTCAATTCGTGTTAATGGTCCAAAAAGCATCAACAAGGGACGATGGAGTAAAGAAGAAGATGGCCGGCTGAAATTACTTGTTGATGAATACAAGGAACGTTGGGAGATAATTTCAAAACATTTTCCAGATCGGTCAGACATTCAGTGTCAGCAGCGCTGGCAGAAAGTTGTGAATCCAGAACTAGTGAAAGGCCCATGGACTAAGGAAGAAGATGAGAAAGTGGTTGAGCTAGTTCTAAAGTACGGTCCAAAAAAATGGACTTTAATAGCTCGGCACTTAAAAGGAAGAATTGGGAAACAGTGTCGAGAGCGCTGGCACAACCATCTCAACCCAAACATTAAGAAAACTGCATGGACTGAAGCTGAAGACCAAATTATTTACCAGGCTCATAGAGAATGGGGAAATCAATGGGCCAAAATTGCCAAGTTGCTTCCTGGAAGAACAGACAATGCAATAAAAAATCATTGGAATTCAACAATGCGACGGAAATATGAAGTTGATGAGGAACCTCGTGATGGGCGGAGGAGCAAAAAGAGAGCTCAGCAATCTGTTGAGAAAGCTGTACAAAAAGAAGATACAACAAAGGGAATACCAAGAGAAGGAAATTGCATTAAGAGAGAGAAACACTATGAAATGCCCAGTTTAATAGACGGAATTCCACCTGCACCAGTTCTTCATTGTGTATCATCTATAAGTAATACAGATTTTTCTCAACTAGCTCCACAAATGACTGGTACTTTGGAATTGTACAAAAATGATTGGTCTCCCTCCGAGTGTTATGAAGCTATAAGCACTCATTCTAGCACTGGATTTTCTCAGCCAGGTCCTAGTCCTGGACCTCTTCCTAGCCCTTCCCTCCAAAAATTGACCAGTCAACATCTTGATCCCAATATGCTTTCTTTTGAAACTGAATTTGATCTACAATCTCCTCCACAGTCACATGAACAATTAAATACCAATCTTTCTCCTCTAAATAAATGTCTTGATGTTGATATGTTGGTAAATGAAACAAGCCCTATCCAACTTGGATCAGTTGCTGATGAAGGTTTCTCAGATGTAAATGTCATGGATTATGTTCCTAGTGATGAATCTCTGTCTCCCAGCAAAGAATTTTCTCTTGATAAATTGAACATAGGATTCCGATTTGATGGTCAATGTGTTGATAGCACAGAGAAATCGACAAGTCAAGATTTAATATCTATTACTCCATGTGCCTTAGATGTGGCTTCTAAAATCACATCGCCACCAATTTTACGAAGAGGTCAACGTAAACGTGTAAAGAGTGAGCATTCTGATACAAGTTTAACTTCAGATTACATTTTGCCAGATCATAGTATCCCTAGTGGAGATATGGATATTTCAAGTTGCAACTTTCCTGTATTTAAAGAAGAACCAAAGACTCCAATCAAAAATCCGTGTACACCTATCAAACCATTGCCATTTAGTCCATCACAGTTTTTGAATAATTTCAGTAGTCAAAGCCTTTTTGATGTGGGTCTGGCATCTACTCCTGTCAAGCGTTCCAATGTACCTGCACAATCCACACCTTTAAAAAATATAGAAAATAGTCCTGGTCTGTTATGTACACCTACTCCTATGCCTTTAAGGCAGACTCAGAATACTCCCAACAGGGTATTAAATGCTCCCAATACACCACGCACTCCTACTCCCTTCAAGAAAGCTTGGGCTGAGCTGGAAAAGAAAAGCGGTGCTGTGAAATTAATGCCATTGACACCAACCAGATTGGTTGAAGACATTACAGAATTCATCAAGAAGGAGCAGATCTTGTCTGATTCACAGTACGAGTCAGATGCAAGTTGGTCCTATTCCAGTTTCCACTCCTCTCTGCAGGAGAGTGGGTATCAAACACAAAAACGCAGAGGAGCTTGTGTGGGCAAAGAAAATACTCAGTCCAGTAAGAGAGTGAGAAAAGCGCTTGCACAATCCTGGAGTACTCCAGGAAACATAACTGTACCTGGTGTTACAGAGGTTCTAAATACACCTAATAAATTATTAGGTCAGGATACTTCTGTTATGTTTTCACCGCCATCTATTCTCCCAGATGACTCATTGCTCTCTGTTACTACCTACTCTCCATGTCAGAGATTGCCTTCTAATACAAAGGTAAATGTGAAGTGGGAAATGGTGGCTTATGGAAAAACTCAGGATCAATTGGATCTCACTAAACAGGCCCATATGTACCTTGACCAATATACATTACAGCCAGGTGCTTTGGATTTATAAAAATTAAAAAAAGAAATTACTGATCTACTTTCTGATTTTTGTCTATTTCTGCAGAGAAAACATCAGCTTGTAGTTTACAGTGGTCTGTTATTTAGTACATTGTATTTCACAATGAATTCATTGCATTGTCTTGGAAGTTTTTGTGAAGTCAGAAGCATTTGAGTGATGTAAATGGTTCCACTAAGTTTGATTTTTCTTAATCCTATTTCTTAAAAAAGAAAGAGAAAAAAAAATAAGAAAAAAATTTGTGGCACAATCACGATAATAAAGGTATTTAAACTTCCTTGTGTATTATTCCCCCACCAAAATAAAAATATCCTGATGTAATAAGAGATTAAAAACATTGTGATAAACATGAAATTCAGTAAACGTTAAAATCCATGCAAAAATATAATTTATTTTTGTGTTCCCTGAATTTTAAAATGTATGCCTACTTATCTAAATTTAATTTTTGGTGGGGGGAAAATGTATTTATACTACTTATATAGGAACATAGATTTCATGAATGTTTACTGTAGAGCATTTCTCAGTTTGCTTGATAGTGTTCTTTGTCTTCATTTGCGTTCTTTGATATTACCTAGCGATTTACTTGGTTATAACCAGATTAACGACTTCACATGACATCACTGTGTGAGAGCTGCTATGTACAATATTATACCGGTATCTTAATTTATTTTCTTATATTAGATATTAGTGGCTTTGTACAAAAAGGTGCAAACAAGTAAGTTAACATTGTGATTTAACAGTTTTATGTATGCTTAATCTTACATGTGGAGTTGCTGGAAGTTGTAAACTTAAGGAGGAAGAATCTTGCCTGTTGGGATAATTAAGTCCTAGGTTCTAGCATGACAATCATGCAACGGTAGTCAGAGTACATGTATACATGCACAAAAAAAAAAAAAATTATGCAGTTTTTCACAGTTTAGATGTAGAATATGCACTGTTTTAGTATTATTGAAACTCAGCAGTTTTTTTAAAAGAAACTTTACTTGTGTATGTGAACATTTGTATTATGAAACCTGGCTTAAGCTGTGTCAGGTCTGTGGATGATTTCTCATCTTGTCAATGTAAACACATTTGTGATTCTGGGGGATAAAATAATCTGTAAGAGGAAGATGCTTTAGTTGTGATAGATTGAAAACTGGAGTTTTATCCAGTAGTCAGGAGGGATGATCAAATTCAAAATGGATAATCAGCACTCACTATTTTTGATATGTTTGTATAATTTTTGTATGAAATTACTAATAAAAAGCACTAATGAAATGTGATTTGAGTTTGTTTCTTTATTGGTCGAGTTGGGCTATTTGACATGCTTTTATAAAATAATTAAATGTTGAGTAAAGAATTAAATAGTTTTAAGGTAATTATGCTTCAAAGTAGTGACCCCCCCTCCCCTCCCCCTTCCTTGCATTATGGATTAATTTTCAAGGTCGGTGGAGTCATTTTGGTCTCTATTGATTTTTGTAAGAACCTGGTAGCTGCCATTGCAGGTGCTGAAATTCCATTGATATTACAAGGTAGAGAAGTATTTGTTTCAATTTCTTTCCATAAACTTGATTCTTCAAAGCACATCAGTTTAAGATGACTGATGCAGAGATATTGGCTTTAACAGCAAATCTTGGAGAATCATGTTACAATTCCTTGTCAATGTTTCATGTAGAAAAAAAAATAGGCATGGGACAGTTTAGTGTTGTTTATAGAGCTAGATCCAAAATAGATGAAACAGTTGTAGCTCTAAAGAAGATTCAAATATTTGAAATGATGGATGCCAAAGCAAGGCTGGACTGTATGAAAGAAATTAATTTGCTTCAGGTAACATAGATTTTATGTGTGATAATTCATAGAAAAGCAATGGTTGTGGAAGTAGTACCTTTCTGTTGCAGCAATTGAATCACCCCAACATAATAAAATATTTATCATCTTTTATTGAAGACAATGAATTAAACATTGCTTTGGAATTGGCTGATGCAGGGGATTTATCTCGTATGATTAAGCACTTCAGGAAACAACGACGCTTGATACCTGAAAGAACAATTTGGAAATATTTTGTTCAACTTTGTAGTGCTATTGAACACATGCATTCAAAAAGAATAATGCACAGAGGTAACATTGGGAGGAATTGTTTCATCTTAAAAATTTCCTGAAGTAGTTTTTGAGTGCTTACCTAGGTATTTTTCCCTCTACAGATATAAAACCTGCCAATGTTTTCATTACTGCTCAAGGAGTGGTAAAATTGGGTGATCTTGGTTTGGGCAGATTTTTTAGTTCAAAAACCACAGATGCACATTCACTTGTTGGTACTCCATATTACATGAGCCCAGAAAGAATTCATGAACATGGTTACAACTTCAAAAGTGATATATGGTCTTTGGGTTGTCTGCTCTATGAGGTAATGTTCATAATTTCTAAATAATTTTATGAAGCAACATTTAGTTTTGCTTATACAATTTCTAATAGTCTTGAATAAGTCAATTGTTCATTCTCATTTTTGATGAGAAGATGGCAGCTTTACAGTCTCCTTTTTACGGAGAAAAGATGAACCTCTACACTTTATGCAGAAAAATTGAAGTTTGTGATTATCCACCGTTGCCATCAGATATTTATTCTCAAGAGGTATAATTGTAGTTGATATACTATTGAAAAATATTTTGGGTTTTCTGAACTTGATATAACGTTGCATCTTTATTGCAGCTTCGAGACCTCATTGCAGTGTGCATTAATGCTAATCCTGATGAAAGACCTGATATTACACATGTACATAATGTTGCTCGACAAATGCATGCCCAAACACAGATAGCTGGAAGTGCTGTTTCAATGTCTAGGGAGCAAGTGGCCCTCTATACTAAATCATCACAAGATCAAAGTCCTCAAAGAATGGCAACAACTCAGTGATGATTACAACTCCATTTAATATAAACATTGTCCTTTCTATAATATACTGATAATCTCCTATAGGGACCACATAACAATGTAACAAGAACTACAATGGTTTCTTGGTGAGTTAATGAAGTTTTTTGTAAATCTTAAAAATTTGTAAGAAGTGTCATCTAATGCTTTAATATTATATTGTATCTTTGAAATGCACTAAGAGAAAGAATTTGTGAGAACCTAAAAAAACACAAAAATTTGAATTGGAAACTGAGAACATATTATTACTATCCGAGAGTACTTAATTTTACAAGTGGTTTACAAGTTTATTACTGAATTACTAGTTCGTGTGAACACTTCAATTTTTTTTATTAAAGCAATGTGATTTATGAACAGTAGGTAATATTACTCATAAGAATAGGGTAAAGAAAAGATTGTTTGAAATGTAAATAACAAATAATTTAACCAAAAGTTGTCATGTAAATTGCCAAATGTTAATAAAATGAATAAAAGATTAATCTAAAAAATATCAAGAGACCAAACAAAATGTAGTTTCCTGGCGTGCCTTTAAAGTGCAATGTTTTAATGTTTTATTTATCCTGTTTAAAAAAAACTATGTATTCAATAACTTCTGTGAATCAAATCTAATTTAGAAAATTAAGAAGGAAAAAAATTTTTCCCTTTCTCTTAGTTTCAAAATTTATTAATTAATCATTTATTTGTTGCTTTTCATAAACAATTGGATGTAAAATTTTTAACTTATTTTTTCTTCAGAATGTGTAGTTTTTACCAACATTATTGCCTTTGGTCTTACTTTGTGGATGAGTCTTTGCATTTGAACTACAAGAATAGTTAATGAAGATATTGACAATATACAATTGTACCAAAAACGTGTGAAATAATAATTTATTTTTCTTCTAATAAAATGGATTTCATATTATGCAATTATTGCTTTGCTTTTGTTTGTTTTTCTCCTCTTTTAACTTATAACCTTTGTGTTCAATAATACAGTCAATTCCAGTTATAGTGGAATTCAGGAGACTCACAATTTTGGTTCACTGTATTCAGTGATGTCAAAATTAAATATAATTTCTTTACAATTTTTGATGTTATTAATATAGAGATACAGCAAAATACATTAACAACAAGAACCGAACATTTTAATCTTTATTTGACCTTTAAAAAAAACGGTGGCAGCGAACCTGGAATCCTTGAAACCCAGGAATTTGAAAAAGCCTTGAAGAACCGGAGAAAAAAACTGGAATTTGATTTGAAAACAGTGATTTTTAGTTATTTTCAGATATAGCCAACATTTTGCACAAATTCACATATCGTAATCAGTAAATGATTCAATACAGTACATATTAATATAGTAAAACGCAATGCCCCGGGTTTTTTTCCGTTATTTGGCAACCTTAATTTTTTAAATAAATAATAAATTTATAATAATAATAATTTATAATTAATTTGAATTATGTAATTATTTAAACAATAATATTGTATTATAGGCTACAAAAACATTATTCAATATAAGGATTATGTAATAATATATTCTTCTAACGCAACTCTCAAGTCGAATCAACGATATATTCACGTTTCATATCGGTTAGTGCCAAAAAACGAAGACTATTTGGTACATATTTTACCCAAAAGAAGATATTTTTACATGTTACTGAATTTCTCCATTTTCTGCCATTTTTAAAAAATTAATTCTTCATTTTTTGTATGTTTTTGTTAATGAATCTCCCAGACAATTCAGCATTGTCAAACATTTTTAACCTCTTCTTTAAAATGCCGCCATTGCATCGCATTGAAATGAGTCTTTTCATTATATCGATGTAATCGCAAATAAAAGGACAAGACGATGACCCAATCCATAGCTTCTAGTGTGCTAGTTTTCAGCACGAGTACTCAACAACAGAACGCAAGTGTGGTTTGTGAAAATGATAAGTTTAGAAGGCGATATTGCGCACCCACTACATATCTTTCAGGGGTCTCCGTAGATCTTGATACCATTCACCAGAAACTACACGCACCAGCACAGGAGGCGCATTTGACATTTTTGTTTCCCCGATTGTCACACACACCGTTGTTTGTAAATTATCTCTTCGGGCCCAAGATCTGAAGTAAAATCACGACGCGGCACTGAAGCTTTTTTTTTTTTTCTCCCTTTCAAAATTCAAAATTTATTGCTTATTTATCCTTGAAAATAGATTTTACTACATGGGAATCAAAAACGAAGTGTATAATTGGGTTTTTAAATTTAAGTAGTATATGACTTAGTGTAGGGATCACAGAATTTTGAAAATGTGCACACAATTCACTTTTCCCCATAGCACGTCATACGTAGTTTTTAACTGTTTTTTGACGTAAAATAAATAAATAAATAAATAAAGCTTTTGGATTAAAACGTATGGGGCAATGGTAACGCTGAGTGAGAATTTAGCGCAGGCAAGTACGAGTTTTCAGAGCAGTCTAGCAATATCGCTATCGTAAAAACATTTTAAGTGGAATTTAAATGATCTAAGAGTCAATTGGTTAAATTTGAATCAGCATTGTTTTTATTCCCTAATCCGTGAGAAATATTGAACAGCGACATTGTGGATTCAGTTAATATTTTTAGTACAACTTATTCTACATTTTATTTAAAAGTGCCGAAGGACAAGACCTCTCTGACATGAGTGTAGACTGGAGCATTTCACAGAAGAATTTGAACACTTTTCTATAAAGGAAAAACACTTCTTTGCCAGTGACGTAAAACAAATGTGGCATTAGTGTTGTGTTATGGTTTGTGCCGACATTCCCATATGGAATTTCAGCAATTTTCTGTAAAAATATCGAAATGAAACAATTTCACACATATCTACAATAAGAAAGACTGTATGGAAACAGTGAATTCCATTCATTGTTTGGAAACAATGGATTCCATTCACGGAGAAATAGGCGATGGTCCCATCTGGGTATCACCTAACGAAACAACTGATGTGTCAGGAAATCGTATTCGGATTGTAGGAACAGGTTTAATGAATAGTTAGAAGTCTATTTTGATAACTTGTGAAGAGTTACCCAAATGCAACCATCAAACTACTGCAAAACTGTTACTTCTACAATGTTTTTTTGTGGTCTCATGGAATAAAACCCAGTAATATCGTCCTTCTGATACTAATGCAGCGCCGTACATGCACAAGGCAGCAGAAGCCCTGCAAGTGTTGTATCCAGAATTACTACTACTAACCTGACTTGTACATGCGTTGTGTTGCAGAACTGATTAGATCTCAGGTTGACTCATTGATTTCCAATAAAAAAAATTAATGAGATGGGGGATCTGAATTGATTCTATGAGCTACAATGCTTAAAACATTTTTATTTTATTCATACAAGTTATATATCAATTTAATTCGTATACTGCATCAGTCACAGCAATTGCTTTATGCCGAAAAGCTGAAACATTATATTGCTCCATTTTCAGTAGGCATTGCAATTAAATCTTTGGAGACGTCTTCCCTGCAACTTTCCGCCTGCCTTCATATTGCCCAATCAGCGGTCGCTTCTTTAAAAACTGTTCATTTATCATTCGAGGATCAAAAGTGACCTAGTGAAGAAAAAGAGGTCTTCAGTTCTCGAGAACAACCCGCATTCCAAACCATTTGAAATTTGCGCTGCTAGGGCAGTGCTATGAGGATATAATTCCGTCACACTGGATATTGACTACACGCCAGAGGATATGCACAAGTTTAAAAACGCACTAGTGACTTCGTGCGATGTAGAAAGCTCTTTTAGTCGGTACAAGGCAATAGAAAACGTTTCATTGCTGAAAATTTGAAATTTGTTTCTTGTTACGTGGAGTATAATGTTCAATTTGGTTTCTTATGTTATAGAAATAGAGCACTACACACTTACATAAAAGGTTTTTAATAAAAAAGCATTAATATAGTGATAATTAATGTTGCATAATTTTTCTCTTTTTATTACATTTCTGCATACTATAATACATGTATATTTACATATTTTCCCAATTTTTAGTACATAATTATCCGTGTCATAATAATAACAAATATGTATATTATTTAACAAAAATCGATGATGGCCCCTTTCAAAATGGTCGGCTGGATCCGCCTCTAGGCGAGTATATTTGAAAAATGCCATGTGTATGCTTTAGAATTGCTTACCAGTCAATGATCATACTGCGGTTTTTACAGAGCTGTCTCTCAATTCCACCCAAGGCTCGTCACCACGATGGCATTTAGGCACGGTTTTTCGCGTCTTTTTTGGTCGTGCACTAGTCTCTTCAAACTGCACCACTGCTTCATACGGTCACGAGCATGCGACACTTAGCGGCTTGGCTGGGAGAGACGCGAGAAACAGTGCCTAAATGCCACCGTGGTGACGGGCCTTGTGTGGAATTGAGAGACAGCTCTGTAAAAACCGCAGTATAATCCTTGACTTGTGTGGCACACGACTGGAAACCCTGCAGCGCGAATGGGCAACATAGGTATCCTTGGATTTATTCATAGTTGCCTGTGACTCTTCATCAGCTGTTTCGGTGTCATCGAATCGGAAGGTTGAAGTCCAACGTAGTGATCATGGTGGAAATAACACCATTTCCACCATGGTAGTTATTTCCACCATGGTATGATGTCACTAGTGACGTTACGGCCCCAATTGGATGGCACCGTAACAGCTCATGAGTCATAGGCAGCTATGGAAAAATCGCTGTGTAGAGTAGGTAGCACTCCAGAGAACGCATGGATAGAACGTGCACGGAATATTTTAATTTAAACCTTATAAATGAAGAGAAGTATCATTAATTTAATTAATAATTGAAGAAAGATATAAAATTAAAATAAACTAAATTAAATAAAAATAAAAGTAATGATACAAATTCCTCATTAATTAAAACATTGTTATGGCCGTAACTTGTATCTTACATCTGATTGTGAGATATAACAACGTCACGACCCTTGATATTAGTATGTGTAATATATGTGTATGTATATATATATATATATATATATATATATATATATATATATATATATATATCACACACACACACATACATACACACACACACACAGTGAGTCACGTAACTTTAGCACCTCGTGTAACTTTTGGCGGTTCAAGTTATTGCAATGCAGTTTTCACGAAAGTGCATGGGGAAATGGGGTTAATTGACACGTGTGTTTATTTATATTTTACCACGTGTATTTTACGAGATATTTGAGGTAACTTTGATTTTTCAAATGGAACAATACATATTTTTTCAGTCTATCATGACAAGCGTAAAAAAAGGAATTCAATGAGATACATATTGACATGTTAGATTAGCAGTTTTTTGAGTAAGTGATTTTTTTGTGTCTCGTGTTTAACGGATATTTTGAATGTAACTGCCCGCCAGGCATGGCCACGCAGCGCTCCACCAGCAAAGGCGCGCTCGGGGAAGGGAAGCTGATTTTAGTGTTTCATAATACCAAACATATTCCAAATATTCACAAAACTGTTGCAATTTTTTCCTGAACTCACCGCTTCCCTTGCCCGAGCGCGCCTTCGCTGGTGGATTGTCCTTTCACATGTTGGCATATGTCCATATTTTTTATCCAGAGGGTTTATGTACTGGTAATTTTGTTTTAACTCCATTAGATGGTGCTGTAGAACACAACAAAACATTCATGTCAACTGCAACCTGCACCACTAGCATTTTTTAAAATCTATATCGTTAAATAACTCCTAAATGAAGAGTTCTAGGGCATTAAAAACTAGAATCGTTTCTCACACCGTAATCGACAGGATGAGATCTTTTTGAACATTTTATTACATTATTTGCTGGTCCTGCGCATCTCGATATTACCCCACTTCAGAGACGTGGGACAAAAAAGAATAAAAAATTGTATATGACGTATAGGCAGAAGATTATCTGCGCACGTTTTCTTGAGTACCAGAATCCCATCCCGTCTTAACTATAAATAGTTGAAAGGTGAATGAAAGTTATAATAATAATAATAATAATAATAATAATAATAATAATAATAATAATAAAATGATTAAAAACGCGAGACTAGCACATATTAAAAACTAGACATTTGCGTTTCCAAGTTATAGAAAAACTATTTGCAACGGTAAACTAACAGCTAATTTTTTTTATTTTTCCGCATTGCTAACAATATAGTAACTCACACTCAGCTCTACTCGTACCACTACAAGCAAAAGGAGAGCTCAACAAAACGTGCGCGTGGTGAAGCTACATTTATGTCCAGAGCAAATCAGGGGGCCATATCAACATTTGCACAATTGATCAGAGAAATTGGACAAAAACCTGATAGAGATGGGGGTCATCAATCCGAAAGCTGAAGTACATTACTTGTTTAGGCATATTAGGTTTTTAAATTATACAATATAAATGTAAACTAATCAATTATATGAGAGCGTAGGCTTCCCCGGCCGGAATTAGAACTTACTTGGCTATCCGGAGACGCCCCGTCCAGGGCACAGGTGCCGAGTTTTGGTCGCCATTCTGCGACCTTCATCAGGGCATAGTATTGCGCGATACTACGCCCTGATGAAGGTTGCAGAATGGCGACCGAAACGTCGGCACCTGTGCCCTGGACGCGGTGTCTCCCGGATAGCCAAGTAATCAATTATATATCATTGTTTTGTTAAAATAAACATTTTTCTTTTTATTATCAGTAAGTTATAGTCAATTTAAAATACTTAAATTTTAATTTTATATGCGTTTAAAATAACGTACATTTTTTAATTATTCAAATTTTCCACAAATAATTTGAATTGCATTTTAGTAATAAACATTTATTTCCTTGTGCTTTTTATACTGCATATTTTTAAGATTTATTCAAAGTACAAAACAAGTTTCTATGCCATAAATGTAAGCAGTTGGGTCATTGGGCAGCAGTGTCCGGAGAAGAAGACAGATGGCGTTGCTGGAAACGAAAGTCAGTCTGATGCAAATATGGCGTTTATGACGCATGTCATGGGTGCTGGGTCTTTATTGAAGCCGACACTACGATAGTGGCGCCACAAATCACTTCACTGCGAATAAGCAGTATTTTACAACGTATGAGAAGTTTGCCATTCCTGAAAAGATTTCGCTCGCGAAACAAGGTGTAAATATGCTGGCTCATGGACAAGGAAGTGTGAACGTCTGAATAATACTTGTTCGAATGCCGTACTGAAAAATGTTGTGTGTGTTCCTGTAGTATCCAAACAAAGGGAAAACTTCATAAAATGGTTTTTTATTCAGTATCCAGGTACAATAATGAGAATCACGTGTACTATAGCCAAAGTTCCGAATAACCTGTAGAGTGTGCCAACTGCGAAGCCGTTTCACCGTAGTCTAGTAGACGTCCCATACACAGCCGAGTCGTAGAATATCCACCAGAGAGTTCCGTTTCCGTAACACAGGTCATCGTTATCTCGTCGGTCGTTACTAATCACCACTCTATACTCCGTACACCACTCGCCAGAACACCGTTGCCAACACCGTCGCTATCAGTCTGCCCTGGCGTCGGGGCGGGGCCCTCTTATAACCCGCTGGGGCTAGCAGCCCGCCGACTAGCTGCGGAGTAGGGGCTGTGGCGAGTCCCTGCCCGCTTGTTCAGGCGTGACGGCCGCGCGCGTCAGCCCCGGCCGGCCCGCAACGTCGCCTTCCCCTCCGGCCGAGGGCGGTGACGCCCCGCAGACGTAGCTCTGCGGCGGGTCTTTCAACCGCGCGCGGGCGGTCACGACAGTTCCTGAAGCAAGTGCCCATGTATTGCCGTGAAAGCAACTGTGAGAAAGGGTTTTTCTACGACACTTGATGATCGAAGTGTCAGCATTGAAGATCGTGTCACCGGAAAAAGTATGATGATAGGTCAGACATGGTCTGTATGTATTGGACATACACATTGTGAAGCTCGCGCAACGAGTTCAAGTAAATATGGTGACATCATTGCAGACATTGCAATTTTATCATGAAAGGTGTGGCCATCAACATAAACATGCGAAGAGTGTCCTGAAGCAGATGAACATCAACGTGGACGAGGGCGAGGAAGAATTCTGCGAGAGATGTGCACTGGGAAAAATGCATAGGTTGCCATTCAAGAAACGGATGAATCGACCGATGGTAACTGGTGAACAAATCCACGCCGATGTGAACGGGTCCAAGTCGACTGAATCTCTCGGAAAGCGCGCTACTACTATGGGTGTTTAAAGATGATTTTAGCAAGTATCGTCGAATTTTCTTTTTGAAGCCGAAAAGTGAAGTTTGCACTGTTTTAGAACAGTTCTCGAATGAAGCCAAGACGAATGGACATGTTATCAAGCAACTGAGGTGTGATGGAGGAAAAGAATTTGACAAGAAGGTCATTGAACTGGTAGAAGCAGGGGCATAGAACATTGCATTGCTGCGCCGTTTACACCACAGCAGAATGGTTTTGCGGATCGTGAAAATCGAACAATTGACGAGTGCACGCGTTCCATGTTGATCCAAACAAGTTGCCAAAAAAACTGTAGGCAGAAGCATACAATACTGTGACATACCTCCTGAATCTCACTGGAAAGTCTTCCATTAAAAATAAGTCTCCCTATATATTGTGGCACGGACGACCAGTAGGAAGTCTCAATCATTTTAAGATCTTTGGAATAGAATGCTACGTGCACATCAACAAGAAATTCCGCTTTAAGTTTGACGATAAAGCTGTTCGTGGATATCTGGTTGGATATGTGAACGACAGGGATGAATTCAGGGTTTGGATTCCGACCCAAAGGATGATAGTCCTGAGCCACGATGTGAGATTCAAGCCTGAAGTTGTCTGCAATGTGCGCGTCAATACCGTCAAACTTGATGTTTCATATGAAAAAATCGCGTCATCTGATGTAAAGAAGCTAGAAGAAGTCAACGACGATGAAAAGCAAGAATAATGGAGGGAAGCTAAAGAATTTGCATCAGTGTCCATCTCCGGAGGAAGTGATGTTCTAGCTAAAGAAGATGCCAAAGAAGAGACAAGGAAAAGGAAACGTGAATCGAAGAAACCATCGTGGATGAGCAGCGAAGATTTTGTTTACATGGCCAGATCATCGATCATTGAAAACAGGCCTAACAATTCCAAAGGACTTTCAAGATTTACATAAATGAAGAAAACTTCATACAAATTAATAGAGAACTTTGTTACAAAATTAAATACTAACTACAACTTTCTACACTCAAGCCACGGAACAATAAAAGGAATGTATCCGTACGCTCGTTTTCCTCTTTCCATCATGCCCATTCCTTTCGTTTTCCGATCTCCTGACACCGATTTCCTGGTGAGATTGGCACTATGAAAGAAAATTCCTCCAAGTTGGCACCCTTTCGATGTTTCTGTTCTGATTAGTGTTGTCATGGCAACCACCTCGTAAACAGTATACACCAATGATTCTTGTTGATCTTCTAAGTTGTGTTTACAAGCACAACGCGTCAAGTTGTATCTGACAGTTCAGTTTCAAATGAATTATGTGTGTTGGTTGTTCATTTCTCATTTTGAAAGTGTCAAACATAGTCAGAATTAAATATAATAGTTTGTGGAATGTACCGAAAGAGAGTCGTGAATGACATGATTGAAAATACATTGTGTTTGATCTTGCAATGCAGTCTGCAGAAGACGCACATGTGTCACTTGAAAAATCATATGTAGAGAGATGCAAATTTGCAAAAATAGAGCCTCGAAAAGAGGTGGTAAATGCCTTGAAAGTGGCAGAGTGAGTGTTTGAGTAATATTCAGTGAAAAGCGGTGGAGGATATTGAAGAATATTACAGTTTTTCACATTTTTCTCCCTTTCTTCCAGAGAGACAGGAGTTCTTGATTTATCATCTATTAATTTGAATGTATGGTCGTGGCAAACTCTTGGAAATCTTCTTGCGTCATCTTGTCGTATCCGAAAATTGAATCTCAGTAATTGTTTGATTCCTCCACGTGGTATCGCTGGAATTTTTGCTGTACTCAGCCAAGGGACTTACATTGAGGATTTAGATTTGAGAGGAAATAACATCCAGACTTCTAGTGTTTCATATCTTTCCAAAATGATCAGATATAATATATCACTGAAAAGGTATATATGTGTTAAGTGAATAATATAGTATTAAACATATGATTGGATGTCTTCATTGAAGCACATATGATGGTTTCAGGATTTCCCTTGAATGGAACTGTATTGGCCTATTATTGGATACTTTCACACTATTCTGTGATGGTTTAGCTATTAATCAGATGTTAGAAGTCATAGATTTGAGGAATAATCAATTAAATGTAGATTGTGCACCTGCCCTGGCTAATGCACTGGCAAAAAATTCCTCTCTTAAATGCATTGGTAAATGTTGGATATTTTTAATTTAATAATGATAATTTTTAGAAATGAATAAATATATGTTATGTAAAAATGGTATATTAGTTACTTTTTGTTTCTTTGCAGATTTGCGGTGGAATAATTTGGGTTGGAAAGGGGGCCAGCTACTTTATTCAGCTCTTCAAACTAATCAGTCTCTTATTAAGATAAAACTTCAAGGCAATTGTATACCTTTGGAATTAACAACTGCAATTGGTATGTACTGGTATGTAATTTTGTATATATATATATCCTTTTAATTGTGATGTGATTATTGTCAAATTTTATGTACAATTGGGCATGTATTTTTAAATGAAGTCAGTGTTTTGTGTAGATCAGTGTGCATTCATAATACTACTCGAGCAACATTGTTGGAAGAATGTGCTCAACGCACAGAATTACTATCACAGCAGCTTCGAAAGGCAGAAGAAGAGCGTGTACGTGAGATACAAAATCTTGCACAAAGAAGTGAAGAGAAAGTGCAGCTTATTACACAGTAAGTTTTCTTTACTGATTTATAATATTTGTAAGTTTAGCTTTTGTTCTTTTCATTACTACTACTAATTATTTTTAATTTAATGAATTAATTTTAAGTTTTATTAAGGATAATTCATTGTGATTGATCAACATGTAAGAACAATTCATTCGTCCTTGATAAAATAAGGATAAAGAGAATAGAATGTACTGCATGGAAATGTGAGATCATGACCACTAATTATATAATAACTTGCAGAACACAAATCAGGGGATATGCCTCAAGGCATCAACTGATGTCACTGCTGTCCCTCAGACTGGGAGGTCCTAGGTTCGAGTCCTGATGGTTGCAGGATTTACGACACTAGCTAGAGGGCTAGGTCAAATTCAGTCACTGTTCAGAGGAGAATTCTAGCAGCCAGGTGCTCTGACCAGTAGTTTTCCGTTGTTTTTCCAATCATCAGGCAAATGTTGGAGCAGTACTGTAACAAATGGGCCACAAACCGTGTGCCATCTTGTCTTTATCTTCCTTGTCATCATCTACCCTTTACATACACTTACACTAACATGCACTTTGTTCCCACACATGCCAGGATACTGGTCAGGAGCTTAGAACTTGCCCGGGCTGAGGCGGTGCCCCACTGGTGGGAGATAACCCCACTAGCTGAGGTCAGCGCCGGATCTCGCCAGTGGTCGTTCAGTGGTGGAATAACACCACTACCTCCCCAGAAAAACATGCACTACACAATGACCCTCATAGTTGATGTGCCCAAATCGCTATCAATCAATCAATTGCAGAAATAACTATATGGACAAAACGTATATCATATGTATGGTTTTGGTTTTTCAAACAATTTTGAGGAATATTAATGTGTTTTTATTTTCTGATTTGTGAAGCTAATATTTTTGGTATCTAAGTTTTTCAAATAGGTTTGTTAAAGTGGCTCAATTGTAGTGCTCCTTATTACTTATTGTATATTTATTGTCATCATAAGGATTTTTAGGTTCCAGGCATACGCTTTATGGATCCAAACACAAAGGAAATTTGGACACTGATGTTGGGGAATTTTCTAATTACTATTTTTGTGTAACCATACATGGTTGATTTTAATATTAGTTAAATTATAAATCAAAATATTTCTGAAATGTTCTTCATTGATTATCAGAGAATCTTATTTACTAAATAAAACTGGTCTAGAGTGATGTTGCTACTTGAGAAAATCAAGTGTACCTACTGTAATTCGTGTGTGCTGATTTCAGATCTGAAATTTGTTTTTTCCTATCATATCACAATTTTAAGATAATATAATTTTTTATCTGTTTATTTGCATCATCAAATGATAATGAGATCAAATATTAAAGTAATTGTCATTTTGATGATTTTGTTAGTTCATTGTTTTAGTTACTCAGTGAGGACTTTCTTCTCACTGTTGATTTTTCACTGTAGCATGTACTTTTACGTGATTTCAAGAAATAACGAAAGTGACATTTCGTAAGTCCCTTGTAAAACTGAATTGTATGTAAATAGTAAATTAACTAATTCACATCTTGTTCTAAACAATTTAATGCACCTACACCAAAAAATTGACTCTAATTTTCTTCCATTTAATTAGAGAATTCAATTGAAATCATTTCTTCACTATTGGGGAAAACAATGTGAAGCATATGACCATAGTTGCTGGCAGAAGATTTTTCTTCCACCCTGCACATTAAAAGTGGAACTCGTGAAAACCCTTGTAAAGGCAATGACTCATGATGGAAAAGGTTTTAGATTTCTAAAAGAAGTTTAGGAAAATGAAAAGTGATGAAAAATTAAAGGCAGAAAGTTTTTGGCCGCCAGAAATATGACAGTTGATGTGTTACAACATACAGAACAAAACTTAATCCTTTAGAACTTAGGAGCTTGGACACATTTGTATTTGTGACAACCAAGTTTTTGAGAAATTATGGAGCAGATAATTATGCAGAACTAGTACATAATATTATTAGATTATATCAGAATGTAGGTTGTAACTTGTCTTTAAAATTACATTTTCTGCATTACTATCTTGAATTTTTTCCCACCAAACATTACTATGAACATTAAGAACAAACATACTAAGAACATTAAGGTGCTAGCATGATAGGAGATTTCTGCTGTTTCTTCAACAATCAACTGCAAGACAATATAAACAAAAAATCATGTGTCTCAGGGACTTTTAAAAGAGTTAAAGTGCTTATTATATATTGTACATAAATGTATATCACTTTTAAAGTTTTGAAAATATAAATGAACATAAAATTTTGCAAATAACATCAACCAATTTTTATTTATTTTTGGCCTTATTCTACCAGTATAGTATACTGAATAATATACTCGGTATACTCCGTTTACTTATTCAGTATAGTATACTGAATAAGTCTGACTTCAGATATGGAATCAGAGCATTGACTTCAGTATGATTTAGGTGAATTTCCCTCAGTAGCAGACAAAAAATTGTTTTTTGTAGACCATTGTAATTCAAACTACCTCTAGCCTTTTTGTCATTTTAGCAGAATAGGAGCAATGTGGATTCAGACAAGGGAGAGGAACTATTGATGCAATATTTATCCTAGATCAGATAACTGAAAGCATAGCCTCTCAACAACCTACAGTCTATTCTTAGACTATGAGGAAGCATACAACAGGATAAACAGAAAACTGCTATGGAAATATCTCAAGAAGAGGAAATAAAAGAGTACCTAACAGAGTACCTAACATTTTGGAAGAAATGACAATATGTAAGACTCAAGGATGCATCCCACTCCTATGTACCTTTCACATGAACAACATTAACAAAACAAATTGAGTGGTTGAGTATAAATTTTTTTTGCATTAATGTAGGTAAAACAAAATCTGTGGGTATAAGGCAACGAAGATATAGGAAAAAGTAGAAAAACCAAATTTTAAACTGGAATGAGGAGGAAAAAAAAAATTGGGGGTGATTAAGGTAACCAACTAGTTTTAAAGATCATGTAGAAAATTTTAACAACAAAATTGCCAAGAAAGTTAATTGTTATATAAATTGAGAAAAATTATTTTGAAATTAGGACAGGAATTTTTATTAAAATTAATTTTGAAGTTCATTTGCTTTACTGTTGAACTGTACTTACTGAGGCAAATAGAAAGGAAACACAAACTACAAATGAACTTATGCAAGAGTATGAGAGCTGTTTTAAATTAATGGCATAGTGAAAATGTCGGCAATATGTTAAAAGAATTAGGATATTTATTAGTTGAAAGGGTGTTTTATTGAAGAAACCCCATTTTCACAGTACCTATAAGTCAAGAAGCATTTTTCTTATTGCTTTCTAATTATTTATCTATATTACTTATTTCCAATGCACGCAGAAATTGAATTTTTTGTGTGAGTGGATGGGTGTGGGTGCGTGCATGCGCGTGCATCTGTCACAGCTTACCATACAGCAAAACTCCAAGGAAGGACCTGTCATTTGACCTGTTGTTTATATTTGCTACTTGCGTGTTGCATTGTGGTTAAGTAATTTTTTTATATTCTTAGTTAAGACCTGTTGTGTTGTGTTACTATATATACTACACTATGTTGTTGCAGTATTCATGAAGAATGTTTTCTTCAAATGTTTAATTTATTATGTTGTTATATGAGAGTATTTTCTTTGTGTTCTTCAGCAGTGTGTGTGCTACTTCTGGAAAATAATTTTATATGGTTTTGTTCAGCAGCATTTTTGTTGGTTCAGGATACTAGCACCAGTCTGAATACATTGTTATTTACTGCTTTTCTATATTTGTCTTTTATATTTATTAGCACACTATTTTCTTGCCATTTGTAGCCCACCTTTTAAGAAAGTGTATTACTCCATGAATTGAGTGTATTATCTGTAATGTTTCAAGTGTTTTATACCGATATGTATGTATATTGCTGTCTTGAATCTATCTGTATCTGTCAAATCATGTCCTTGGAATGACAAGGTTCTAACTGGCATTGTTGGTGAAATTGATGTTTTAAATGTTTGAACTCTTTACGACATTAAAATAGTTTCCAAATCAGATTTTTAGAAAACCTATGAATAAAATGAAATGCTTTTTTATACAGTTCCAAATTTGCCCCAAAGTTGGATAGAACCTTGTCATTCTAAGGCTGCAATATATTTCTGACGAATTTTTATTGAATTTTAATGTTGGTAGGGCTAGCCAAAGCCGCATTGAACAGATGGAGAACCAGGTGGCAGAGAAAGACAAGTACATAAAAGAACTTGAAAAACAAGTAAAAATTATTAATGAAGAATCACAGAAACGATTTGATTTGGTTCGCCAACTTCAGTTGCAATTAAAAGAGCGAGATTCTGTGTATCAGGAATTGTTACAAGAATCGAGGAAAGATTGTGATGATTTTAATAAGGTATTTATTTTTTTATTTCTTCTATGTATAAAAAAACAATGATGATGGAATGGACTGTGTGAATTTAAAATAGCATGTGATCATATGTGATTTTATATATATAAATATAAAATCACGTACAATCTTATTTTAGAAAACCTTAGTGTTTGAAAATGACTCTTTGTTATGTAATCAATCATTGCCATCATCATGAACTATTAACAGTGAGGCATAGAGGCTAGAGTATTCCATTACTGACTTCTGAGGTGTTCCTGGACCTCCGATCTTTTCCTTAGCTTGTCTGTTCTCTTTTTCCTCTTGGTCTGTATTTCATGTTCTGTTTTGAGTATCTGTCTAGTTTCATTCTTCATACACGATCTTGCCATTTCCTTGGGTACCTTTCTATTTCCCTTACTTTCATTTTTGTTTCAATGAGGTGCATTCCCTAGCGGAAAAACAAACAAAAGTAAACTATCCTCATTATCTTCTTCATCTCTTTAAAGTATTTTAAGAATTTTTTTTTATACACCTATTTTATGTATTTTTTAAACACATCTCCAAAAAACTCAAAAATATAGTTTTTCAAATACAAAATGTATTTAAAATATGTATTTAAAATACAAGTATTTAAATACCGCATGTACTACTACAATAACAATAGTTTAACAACAACAGTAACAAACCAGAGAACTTCCCCCCCCCCCCAAAAGTTCTTGTCTAAAATTGTACTTATGACTAAATACCGCAGGAACTCACAAATCAAGCTGAAAACAGTCACACAAAGAATAAAATTAAATTTAAATACCGAAAGAAACTCAAGCCCAGACTGGAAGGAGAATTACTACAAGTCAAAGACAGATTAGCCCGATCCCGCAAACAGTTTGAAGAGCATTTGGAACTACAGAAGGCTTCTGATAAAGAATTACTTGACTTGGAAGCTCGTGAAAATGAAAAGCGTTTAACTCATCTTCAGACAGAGTTAACGGCCCAGAAAAATTCTCTTCAGATGCGGATTTCAGAATTGGAGCGAAGTCTAGAAGAGAAAGAGCATTTGCGAGTAGATTTGAACAGTGTTCTCACCAGAGAAAGAGCACGTCGTGAAGAGGAAGTTTCTATGGCAGTTCAAGAAACAAAAATGCGTGAGGTAAGAAAGAAGCATATTTAAAAATTATTTTCATATTAATCCTCTCTTTAGTAATTGGGTAACCTGCGCGTCCCTTCTTGTCTGTCCAATTATCCTTCCAACACTCATAGTTAGACCACTTCTTGTCTACCAATGAAGACAAATGAGGTGTCATTTGATGTGTCTTGGTCTGATGAGGAAGAGACCATTTTGCAGGGCATTTTTTGACTATTCATTTCATGCTATAATTTTGATTTCCTTACCATGTAAATTTTTGTGATATTTTTAACACTGAGGAGGTCTGTGAGTAGGTGAGATGTAACATTTGCAACAAAGAGATATTTTGGGTTTATTTGCAGAAATTTCAAATAAAAATTTCAAATGCATTCTACTATTATGACTTATTGAAAAAGATTCCTTTCTAATACTCGGGACTGGAAGTTGAAATAGATTGATTAAAGAATATTATTTTTGAAAAATCCCTGTGAATGATGTTCAGACATATAAATCAGTAATTAATTATGAAAGTTAAGGCTGAAAAACAGAAATAGAGGCTCTCAGCTGTCTGAGTGATGCAACTGGTTTGAGAACTGATGTGCTACTATATCTCGTACTTTCTCATATTATTTATAATTGTAATGTAATATTATAATACTGTAAACTTCTTTTGTACCAATCAATGACGGATCCAGGGGAAGAGCTATGGGAGTCATGCCCCAAAGGCCTAGAGTTTTCATTTGCTATGTTCCTTTATTTGGCAAAATTGATTTAAATTTTGATGTTAGAATTATGTAATTATTTAAAAAATAATATTGTACAGTGTCATATAAACACCTCAAAAACAATCTTCAGTATAATAACAAATGTTTTTAATTTAAAAAGAATCTATGATGTTCTCCTCCAAATCATGCCTGGATCCGCCCTTGGTACTAATTCTCTTGTCAACACTACAAAACTTCTTTCAGCAAAAGAAGGAAGGAAGGTTTTAATTAATAGTTTTTTAAGATTTACAATTTAGGAAATTTCAGAAGTTTAAATGAAAATAAGATAATATCTAGCATTCTTTGCTCTATTTGAGGAAAAGGTTTAAGAAAGTATAAAGCCCCTAATGAATGAACCCTGATCTTTACTTTGGCATACAACTAGACTGCTTACCTACGTGTTGCTACTTCCAGTGACTTAAAATCTAAAGAGTAAAACAAATATTTTTAGTAGAAAACTAGAGAGATAGTAGAGATTTTGAGACACTTCATAAGAGATCATTTGTAACATTTGACACCCACTAATGCTTTAAATTATGAAGGGCATGTGTAATGTAAATATTAACATGCAAATGTTCCAAAAAATTAGATCACTCTCATTTTCAAATAAAGACTTCATTTATACTTTTATTTCTGCATAGCTCTCAAGTTTTACCTTCTTTTTCTTTTATATTCAAAATAACTGTTTTTACAGGCATCTCGAGTAGCTCAGTTAGAAGACCGCTTGACCACGCTGCGGGAGGAGCGTTTGCAATTTGAAAAGCAACTGATGCAAACCCAAAATCAGGTGCAACAACTACAGCAACAGAATAGTTCAATAATTGCAGAGATGGCTGAGTCTCAAAAGAAGTTTTCTGCACTACATGAGGTATTTCAAAGCACAGATTTCTAAAATACTAAGTATTAATGTCTGGTGAACATAGAAATTTTGTAGAAGACATCTTTAAATTTCTATTGTAATAATAAAGTTTAGCTGAAATTGTTTGTCGATAGGCTTTGGGTGATAGATTTTGTGGAGGTAAAGCATATACTAATTTCACAGTAGATTTACATGTAACTGATTACTCAGAAAAATGAAAATAAGTTCTAACATGAGATAAAAAATCAAAACATTATGTGAAATTTTAAAAGTAAATTTCTATTGTTTTGTGAATAAAAATTGATGTGGCTAGTTACAAACGCTGAATCTTGGCTTCATGCTTACACACACACGCACACGTACACACAAGCACGCGCACATCAGATAACATACCAGATAACAGAGTTGTCTTAGACTTAGTTAAGATCGGTTTAAAAAATATTTTATGCTTACTTTGCTATTGTTTTTCACTAAAATCCAAAAGTGTTCACTTCAAAAAAGGAAATAAATATTTTGTTACCAGGAACTGTCATCTGAAAGATTGAATTGCCAACGTCTTCGACAAGAACTTGCGGATGAGAATTCAAAGTTACAGAGTAAATCCCAAGTAGCAGACAAACTACAATCAGAAGTTGATCGTCTTCATCAGCAAGTGTCAGATCTTTTGAGAGGCCATTTAGACATAAAACATGAGCGGCAAGTTGAGCGAGAGCGTTTGGAGACTTTAATGGAACAACGAGATCGTGAAATTGAAAATATACGGTAAATGAGGTATTTTATTAAAATTGAAATGTTTTACTAAATATTTTGAACTTCTGATTATAGAAAAAGAAGATTTAAGAAGGTTCATTGCTTTAATGTTTTCTAAAGTTGTATGGATGAATTGACTTTAAATTTGTTGCTCAAATAGATCAAAATGCTTAGAAATATGATAAAGGTCTCATTTATAATCTTCGAATTTCCAAAAATTTCGAACTCCATTGAACCCTTTCTTTCCTTTGCTTTTTTGAAGCTACATATATTTTTCCTATGCCAAACAATATGCATTTATAAGCACTTTAAATTATTTTATCATTCAAAAAGCAGAACTAACTTGAAAATTAATAAATGCTCATAAAAGTAAATATAATTTAGAGCATGCATTTAACCTTTTGATTTGGCAATAATGAAATACAGTAATATTGATTGTAATCGCACCATCATAATCGCACCATCATAATTGTGAAGATGATGATGATGGTGAAGAAAACAATAGAAATAGCGGTAATAGCTTTATTATGATTACTTTATTTCACAAAGTATTTGCCACATAAAAAGTCTTTGTCTAATTGAAAGATTAAACATGTTTTAGGAATTATTTTTTAATTTCAATGCTTTTCTTAAATTTTGAAGTCATTTTTAAAAAATATTTTTTCATTAGCAATTCCATGACTGCTGATCCAGACTTATTTGCATTTATAAGTTATCATATCAGGTGCATGACACAATGGATCGTTTAAAGTCTGTAACATCTTTGCATTTGCATAATTTTTGAATTTGTAGGTAGCAGTTCGAAACAGTTTTGAATTCTCTATGACCCATTCTGATATCCATCTAGTAGGAAATTGGAAATGGAGATTTAATGGTATAAGATCTAATGGTTAAGATCTAATGATAAAATTGTTCCTTCTATTTCTATTTTAAATTATATTTTGTTGAGGTAAAAAAATGTATGAAATAACACATTTCCATTCTCTTGTACTCACCAATTGTCTTGTTTCACCGATGTTAAAGTTACAAATGCGATATGTGTTAGAGCATGTGAAATAACATACTAAATGTCTCTAATAAAGAGAAGATGACAATTGTTTAGTAGCAAAATTAATTTGAGCCATCAATGATCACTATTTTAATAGTATACTTCAAAATGTTTACCTGAGACATTGGTCTTAGGAGTTCATAACTTGTAAACTGCTGTACATTTAGAAATAAAACTCTAAATTTACTATAATTTTTAATAATTACATTTTTTTTGTTACAGGGCTCAAGAGGTTGAAAGAGCTAATAATTTATATGCAGCGTTCAGTAAATACCTTAGTAGTGTCAGTCCATCTCCAAGCAAAACACACATTTCTCATTCTTAATAAAACATTAAGTTTAGGAATATTTTTCTTTTCTTTTAGTTTCTCACTTTGAACTTCATATTCATGTGAGGAATGATTTTGACACATTTGATTTATAAAATAGATAACAGAAGTGTGTTTTGGGGAATTTTTTAATATTTGTAACATTCAAGTAAATTTTGCTTTTTTTGTGGTTTTGAAAATAATGACACTCTAAAACATAGATGCCAGCATAATTATTTGCAGGGGAAGCTTCCAGAAGAAAATATACTAAAAAGTTTTACCAGGTTCATTATCATGATTTTGTTTACATTTAGACTTCCAGGGTTTGAGATGTCAAGTGAAAAAAATATTCAGATATATCACATAAGTCCAGTAATTATCTCTTTTAATATACCAAATCTAAGATCCCCCTCCCTCTCCTTCCATTTTAAGAAATAGAGTACAGAGAAATGTGAATAGCTCATACTATGTATATTTACTAAACTTAGATTTAGACCCTTTCTTAGTCCTCATCAGAATGGTCTACAAAATCAGAGGTGTCACTGTCACTGATCTTGCTCTTATTCCCAAAGTAGATCATCCTAGTAGTTCGTTCGTGACACACTTTTTTAAGTCTCTTTAAGTTTCAAAAGATGATGAATTATTGCTCTTTGCGATGACTTAGTTGTGCAAGTTCATTTAAGTCTAATGTGATGTTACTGCTTTGCAAAACCACTTATTGCATTTGTATGCAAAGGTGCACTCATGAATATTGTTAAATGGAAATGTAACATCTTTTCCTGTTCAAAATCATCTTTAATTTAACTTCATGTGTTTTAGAATGAGTTACATCAATTCATGATATGTGTTATATTGTATGTTATATTTGATTAAAAAATGTCATTTCCTGAACACATACAGAAAGTCCAGAAGCTACCATGATGAAAAAATATTCCAGATTCTATAGTTAATTTCATGAAGAATGGCATTTATTACACGAAAAATTGTGTTGTCACATATTCAGCCAATTGCAACCATGCAAATGTACCCATGCAACGAAGCTTAGCATTATAAAATATTTGTAACTAAAATGTGAAAATATTGAATTTATATGATACTTCTGAAGCATTAAATAATCATTGAATTATAATGGGAATGCACTATTTGAACTTAAACTGGAGCTTTACATCTTTTATATTATTTTGAAGCAGTTTTTTTTTTAATTTAAGCGAGTTAAAAATTTAAATTTCCTGCCAGAAATTAACTCCAAAAAATATTTTCATTCATTCCAGGTATTAAAACTTTTTACAGTATGAAAATAAAACATTCTTTATAAAATTGAGGGGAAGAGAAGGGAGATATTTTCTTGATCCTAAACATCCACACATTGCTGAATCAAAACTTTTGGGGGCATTTTTTGATTATTCTGCTATAGCCTTTACAGCTTTTAGAATGGAGGAAATATCTTCCCTATTACAAGAAATAGCTAAAACATGTAAAATCTTGTATTGTGCTTTTTCCTCCATGCAGTTCTTCTAAAAACAGGATACGGGTTCAGTTGTACCAATTGAATTATGATTTTATTTTTTGGTGCCCCTACTGAAAACAAACCCTAAAATAGGATTTATAAAGTCACCCATCTATCCCTAGAAAGGGAGCTTGCTTTTCATTTATTATGAAATAATCAGGGACCAGATTTTAATGCAAATGTTTAATTTTTCCTTCAGTCAAAAAGTGTGCTCACTTGGTATATTGAATGGCATTGAATTGATGCCTTATTATACGTGGTGAGACTCAGGCCATGAGGCCTGCACTTCCGTCTGACCACGCAAATTTCGCTACGCTCCTTTCACCAACTAGGGGAGAAAGAAGGCATTACTTGGGCGACGAAACAGGCAATTTGAATTTCACTCAGAGGCTTCATTTAGGCTTAAGAATCTTTTACGTGAAGTAAATCTTCTGACATGCGAAAGCCGGCTTTACTTCCTCTCCGATTTTTTTTTTTTTTTTTCCGGCGAAGCCCAAAGATCAGTGAAGGTGTTTAGTATTTTGCGGTTCGCACGCTTGAGCGTTTTACTATGTGTGGGTTGGTGGTTACACAAACGCGACGGACCTTAGTCATACGCCAGAATTGGCGGTGGTGTTTAGTCACAATTGCGACTTTGTCATTTTTTGTGTGTTAGCGCTACGCCCTCCATATGTCCGAGGGGAGAGCTTATCTTTTGCGTCCTATTGTAAGGACATGTCGGGCTAATTGTCTAAGCGTCGCCGGTGCTTCGCAGGTTTGAAAGGCTTCATTTAAAGAGAGCCGTCTCAAGCATTGAGTGAAGGATTCGATGTTGAGTTCCTTCCTGAGAACTTTCATCCGTTTCCGAAACGGAGGGTGCGCTATGAGCTTTAGAACTGTCCTGAACCGCTCAAGTGTATTTTTGTACTTCTTTCCTGTAGTCCATGTCGCCGCGGCATAAGTGGCTACAGGCCGGCAACACGTTTTATAGAGTGCCAGGCGAAGATGCAAGGGGAATGTAGGTTCCCTCAAAAGAGGTTAGAGTAGTCTTACTCTATACTGAAGTTTCGATCGAATCGGATGGAATGCATCTGATATGTATATCATTAGGATTTTCCCAAGGATGAACCAAAGTGACAGTTCCCGTAACAAGTGAACATCACATGTAATTCAGAGAAGTATCCCTCCGCCGCGACAGCTGTTCAGCCACACCCCTTCGTAAAGTATTTGGCTATGGCTCCTTCGAAAACATCCCTCTGCAAAGTCTAAGAGTTTTGCCGAGGTATATGCACGTTCGCAAGTCCGGGAAATATTTAAATTTAATTACGTATGTGGAAAATCTCTTAACATGCTCTCACAATCAGTAAAAGAAAACTACCACGAATGTAAATAGAAAGCTCTCAATCACAGCTCGCCACACAACAGCACAATAGCCGGAAACACGTGCACCAGTACGCATCTCGGTTTTAAAATAAACATACTATTTATCACAGAAAAAGTAAATTCAATGTAATGTTAATAGAAAACAAGAACTTTTACAGAAGAGCACAGAACACTGCACTTCCTAATTTCAATTATTTCTCGCGGCGCACTATATTTTTGTCGGACGAGGAAATCACAAAAGGAAGCGTCGAAGTTAGCCAACTGCAAACGAACGAATGCAGGAAGGGAGTTTAATTGGCTTGAGGGCACAACGACCACAGAACCTTCAGTTATGTTGCCAGCACTAGGTATCACTTTGGCTCATCCTTAGGAAAATCGTTTTATTAAGGCTCTATAGGGGGGAGTATACGCAGACGCCATTCTTGGTCATTGCTTGCCGACAAGCGTATGTAAATGTAGAGGAAAACGTCGCGTCTCGCTACTTTTCGTTATTTTCCAAATAACCAAGTTATTGGAGGATGTCCAACAGATTTCAAACTTTTGCAAGTTTTGAAAATTCAGAGTTAATGGAAATTGAGTCTATGCCATCTGATAAGTGTAATTCGCTCTATTCTGACGAGGAATGTAAAGAAAAACTTTGGAGCCTATTTTTAAGAAAATTTTGAAAATGTCCTAGAGGCTTGTAAACTACCCGAAAATTTAAAGAATATTTTTCAAAATCCCTGGGCTTGTCAATGCTGATTCACCAAGGAATATCCATTAAGGCAAAATTCCTGCCAACACAACTTACTTTAAGGTGCAAGTATTGTCCACAGACTGATGTTTTTGGAAGAAGAAAAACAACAAACAAAAAAACAACACTTTTCGGGAGTCTTCAAAATGTGCATTTCCTTCACCATCTTGAATTCGAATTTCCGCAGCATTGCACAACTTTCTCTATCTATGTTGTGATATACCGAAATGAACTCTTATTATGGAAATGTCATTTTATACGACATAGAATATTGGGATATCAATAGACATCCCTATATTGCATCGCATGTGAAGAGAGGGCGGATATGGGCGAAATTATGAGAATAATAATTCAATTACCTACAAATATCCAAAATCTTCTACGGAATTCGATGCCGGAAAATTCTGAAGATTTGATCGAAAAATTGGGTCGATATGACCAAACATTAGGCGGGGGGAATACTAGATTAGACCAAAATGGATATAACAACGTGGAAGTCAAAGTGGAAAAAATAAAGACAGTAATGGAAATCAGAGGAATTATTGCTCAGAAGGGAAGGATGAAAGAAATAATAATATGAAACCGGAAAATAAGAGAATAGGAGGTAATTTTCCAAAGCAATTTAAAGAAGATAAAAGACATGATCATGTTAAATTAATGTAATAGAACAGGAAAACTGAGGAAGTTCGGAATAAATAGGCGGGATATTTCGAACGAAAACGTAGACGAAGTAATGGAAATTACTGCTATGGAAAGCATCAAAGTGTCGGAGGAAGATTTATTAAGGGAAGACGAGAATAAACGGGCGGAGCAAAGCACGTGTTTAATTTTAAAGGGTATTTATAAAAATATAGCAGTAGATTAATTGATAGCAGCAGTATTAATTGATACAGGCGTGAACATCTGCGCAGTATCGCAAGAATTATATGCCTGAGTAAAGAAAAACAGGGATGATATTGGGGAATTACCCACCAGAAAGCTGGATATTCGTGTAGCAAATGGCAGGCGTATCGAAACGAGAAGTCGGCAAATTTGGGTGGAATTAGAGGTTCAAGGGGTGAGGATACAGTTTCTGGCAATAGTTCTGAATGGTTTGATTCGTCCAATCATTCTGGGTATTGATGGCCAAAAGCTGTGTGACGCCAAAGTCGATGTAAGAGGAATAGTGTTACGAGGAGACAAAGGGCTACAGCATTGTTTAGGAACCAGAGAACAGGAGGATGAAATCATGTGTATTTGGGACATTGCGGAACAGGTCGAAGAAACTAAGAACCAATTTCACGTGGCAGCAGATGGTGCGGTCTGCGAGAACGGAGTAGATAGCAGCCGTGCAATGGAAGAATTAATTTTCGAATATCGAAAAGTATTTGGAAGTTCTAAAGATCCAGTAAAAGAGTCCCAGTTTCAGATAGAATTGACCGATGACGAGCCTTTTAATTCTAAGCAATACCCAATTCCCCAAGTATTTGAATCAGAAGTTAGAAAACAAATAAATACGATGCTCGATGACGGAATTATTAAGAAATCCATGACACCGTATATAAGCCCGATCGTCATAGTCAGAAAGAAGAACAACGCCATTAGGTTTTGTGTGGATGCGAGGAAACAACAGTAAAACCATTGCTCGTCGAGAGAAACCGCCACAGTTAGAGGAGATTGTACGGAAGATAAAGGGAGCCAGAATATTCACCGGATTTAGATTTCATTGCATCATATTGGCAAATCGGATTGCATTCAGAATTGCGGAAATATGTTAGTTTTGCATTCGAAAGCAACACTTATAATTTTTCAGAGAATGGCCTTTGGATTAAAAAACAGTGGTGCCGCCCTAATTAGTTATTTCGATGACATAATTCCGGAAAAGTTGAAAGAAACAATTTTCGAGCAATATGTATGAGCATTTAGAAAATTTGAGGCAGTTCTTCGAGACCTTTCGTACAAATAATTTGAAATTGAATGTTGGAAAGTGTCAATTTGGAAGGACGGAAATAGAATTTATGGGGTATGTGATCCCGGGTAAAGGGATTTATTTATTTTACGTCAAAAAAACAGTTAAAAACTGCGTATGACGTGCTATGGGGAAAAGTGAATTGTGTGCACATTTTCAAAATTCTGTGATCCCTACACTAAGTCATATACTACTTAAATTTTGAATTTTGAAAGGGAGAAAAAAAACATGATCATACAAGATCGGAAACGGGAGCTCATTAAGAAATTCCCACGACCTAGGAACGTCAGAGAGGTTAGGAGATTGATTGGAGTTTATAATTATTCCTCTTGGTTTTGTAAAGGATATTCAGAAGTAATACATCCGATAATAGGACTGTTAAAAAAAGGAAGAAAATGGGAATGGAGTGCAGAATGTCAAAGAGACGTTCGGAAAGTTGAAAAAGCTATTTGACAAGACATTCTTGATTAGTTACCCCGACTTTAACAAGAGGATGTTTCTTCAGGTTGATTATACCGGACATTTGTTAGCAATTTAGAGCTTTTTTGAAAAAATCTTGTTTTTGTTATTTTTTTTAAATTGCAAATATTGCAAGAAAACTACTAACATTTTCAAAAAGATCTTCATGAATATAATGAAAAAACTATTTTTAGACAACAAATTTCATTTGAAGGAAAAAATCTGTCTTCCATTTTGTAGTTGTTGAAAGACCGAACAAAACTCCATCTTGATCAGGTTTTTCGTCCAGTTTCCCTGATCCATTGAGCAAATGCTGAGATGGTCCCTTGTTTTGCTTCTGGACATAAATGTAATTTCATTATCTGTGCACGTCTTCTAGAATTCAGTGGGAAATACAGTTATTCAAATTACCGTTTCCATGTTGTCGTGGCAGGAAGTATTATTCTGAAGGACAACATGGATAAAAGCCCAAAATTTATTGCTTATTTATCCTTGAAAATAGATTTTATTACATGGGAACTTTTTAAAAATTTTTTTAAAATTCAAAATTCAAGTAGTGTATGACTTAGTGTTGGGATCACAGAATTTTGAAAATGTGCACACAATTCACTTCTCCCCATAGCACGACATCCGCAGTTTTCACTGTTTTTTTGACGTAAAATAAATAATAAATAAATAAAAATCAAACTTGCATTTTTCGGAAATGTAGAGTTAACTGTGAAAATCAGACCTATGCCACCTTTATAAGTGTATTTTACTCTATTCCCACAAGAAATTTAAAAAAACATTTGGAGCGGTTTTTGAGAAAATTTTGAAAATGCCAGGAGGGCTTTATGTAAAGTACCTCCAAAAATTTAACATTTCTCAAAATCGCAGAGCTTTGACTCAGGACAGATGGACAGGGGAATATTCACTTTGGAAAAAGTTGTACAAATAGTTCAGATGCTAGTGTTGTTCACATACACCATACAGACAGATGGACAGACGTTTTGAAAAAAAAAAAAACACTTTTTTGGTATCGGGGGACCCCAAGACATGTATTTCGTTTAAATCTCAAAATCGATTTTCCGTAACATTACACAACTTTCTTTGTTACTTACTTCGTATATACATACATATATGAGAAAGTAAAAATAGGGTGTCATTAAACATAATCAAGTAGATGACTTGTTGAAATTTCCAACATTATACAAAACTTTTGAGGTAAAATTTGGTAGATAATTATTTAGTACCAATGTCTTGTGGAGGAAATAGTCAAATTTGTTGATCTCCAACTATTTCATAAATCTCCCTCATCATGATTTCAGTGGTATTTTAGTCAAAATTGCTCTCTTTGGCATGGCATGGCAATATTAATACTAAAAGAATTTCACAGTATATCCTTTCCCTGTCTAACCTCGCACATATCTCATAAATTAAAATGTTAAAAGTGGGTCTCAGATTCCTGTGGAATGCCAGATAAAAATTAAAGTAGATACATTTACATCATATAATTAACTAGAAATGATGATTTATCATATTTCATTTTTAATTATTTATAATTTGCAAAGTGTTCTATTTGTAAGGATTGTAAGTACTAAAGACCTTTCTTTTTGAGTACATTTGCGCCTAAAAATCACAGGATTTTCTCCAAATGAATATTTCCTGATTGTTCTGTAATGACTCAAAAGTCTCAAAGAATTTGAAATTCATTTTTTAATTTTTGAGAGTATTGTATAATGCCTCTAGTTTCAAAAAATTATTCTTTAAACTGTTTGCTAGAATAGAGCAAAGTACGCATTTAAAACTGGTGCAGGTCTAATTTTTGTTAAAATCTCAACAAAACTGGAACTTTGTACTTCCCAAAATTACAAAAGTTAAAAATATTTTGGACCTCCCTCCTACTGACATGGAGCAATTACACACTGTGTTATTGAAGATATGAGTTTGTTTTCTTAATCAACTCTGTTTTTAAAAATAAGATTTTTAATTTGTCTTGTACAAGTTAATAACAATATGAGTTGTTTCTGCATAATTTTGAGTGAAATCAGAACAATTAAAAAAAAATTAAATCTTACATTTTCTCTCTTTTTTGTATGCATAGCTTACAATGCACTAAACATGACAAAGTGCCATTTTTATTAAAACTTGGTTTTTTATAAATTACAACAAATTACATATGCATTATTTTTAAAATACCATACTTGTCATTAATATTAACATTTTATGTGTTTGTCATAATTAAATGCACTTGTGGACATAGGTGCTTAAAAAGATTTTTTATAAAGTTCCTTGAAATTTTTCTAGTTTTCTAGTGTAAAAAAGCTCACAATAACAGATTTTTTAAAAGAAACATTCTAATGAAAGCTTCTTCAAACAGCCTCCAAATTTACCACTGAAAGTTTCTCTTCAAAACAGGTATTGGTCCAAACATTTTCATTCAACTCCCTTTAAAAGAATTTTTGGCTCTATTGACCAACAATCATAACACAAAGAATTGCCCGTAAGTCTCTTAATGATAACCATTTTGAACACCAATATTTTGGTACATATTTAGATTTACATATTACAGAAGGGTGCTTCCCACTTCTGATTTGCTGAGATTCAGTGTCAAAGTTGTACAATGATTACAAAATGTTGAGCACTTTTCTTTGCTGTTTTTTCTCTTCTGGCCGTAACATTTCTCTAGCATGTATTATAAGGAGTTCTCCCCCCAATAGAATATGTTGTTAGTAATTAGTTATAATTTGTTGAGTTTACTCATCATCCTAAGCTATTGCTTAGCCAGATTGTGGGGTGTCCCAGTACAGTAAATGAAACTGCAATAAACCCTATCTCCAGTAAACGTGAAATTAAAAGTTTTAAATCTCATTGGTATAATGAAGATGGTGCAAAGGAGGAAATAAGCATGGAGTGCAATTTGGTTTATTTGGCAATATCCATGCGTGAGCATCCTTATTAAGGGCCCTCTACCTTACAGATGAACGATGAGGAGAAGAATAGGAAAGAACATGTAATTTATTATTACATGTTTTGTTGCTCTATAACCCAAAAGAATTAATTATCAAGTTTATCTAATATTTTTTGTAATCAATTGAATCTTGATTCTACCTATTGTGATGAACCCAACCTGCCGCCACGGCAACACACGCATGCGCGTAATGCGCGTAGCTCGCGGTCTGGGCACCTCACAAAGGGGGGGGGGAGATACCGTCACACCGAAGTGCGTCGGTAATCAGCTGACAGGTGTGCGCGTTAAATTTATCAATGAAGGGCGCCAAACGGGCACTTACCTATCAGCTGGCACCGGCATTTCGAGAACCTCAGGGGCAGGCACTCTTGAATGAGGGCATGCACGGGGTTTGCTATTACTACCACTACTTTACAATAATCACAAAGTTTTGTAACTTTAAGTGTCAATCACCTGAATGGCAAGAACACATTTATTGCATTTGTTTCAATAATACAATTTGGGTAAGGATTCCCCTTAAACTAAATTATATGTTATTTACATTAAATGACACCTTTCCTATTTTTTTACTGTCTTTGGAATAATTACAAAATGAAAGTCTTTCGTTCACCTCTTTCGATGATTGCACAATCCGTAGTCGTCCTCGAAGCAGTCGCTGTCGCGAGCCGCACCACGGCAGGGCGCAGCCAACCGGAAGCAGCAGTGCGTGCGGTGCTAGTGCTCCTGGCTCCGATCGATGATTATTGGAGGAAGTCGTCTGACGCCACCCACTCCTCACCAGGCCAGCCTCAATGACTCGGCTGCACAATCATTCCTTCCGGAGGCGCCGGCCCGTTGAAATCGGAATAAATTCCTGATTGTCTTTTTATACTGGGCGGCCTGCACTATGTTGGTCGACCCCCAAGTCACTGCTCCCACTACCTCTCATCAACACTCCAGTCTCAATTGTGTGTCGTTCTCTCGCCTTCTATCCGTCTTCTGCCAAAAATCCGCTGCTCTCGAGCTTCCTGCGTCGCATCCCCACCCTTTTTCCAAGTTTCGCCCATCGCTCCTTCACGTGATTGGAATTTTGAATATTATTGGCCGAAATCTTAGTTTCCAAAATATTCGACGCGAGTCGGAAGCCGATAGGGTATTTTCAAATTAACCTCATTTTCTGGGCGCCTGATTGGTGGTCTTTGTTGTGCGTGTGTGTACACCGGAGATGAACAAAGCAGTCCTTTCTGCTGTCTTCGTGACGCTTATATGGGTCCTACGGGATAACTTCAACAGTAGCCGGGATCTCTATAATTTGCTTGTTCCGGTGCCTAGCCGTGCACGTGGACTGGCCGCCGGTTGCCTGAAGGGCTGTCCCCGAGGGACAATTGCACCCTAATCGTAAATCTTTTGAGTCTCCTGGCACGCGTTCGCGCGTCTTGCGCTGAGCCGTGTCAAATCAGGGACCTTCCTAATCGGCGTGACAGAGGGGGAAGTTTTGGGTCCGGCGACTAGCAATGACCTTATTGCACTATCAATGATGTATCATGCTATTGTATTTGGCATTGATCCTCAAACCCCTAGATCATCATTGACCCCATCAAAATTTCATTAACCTCCTGGGGGTTGATACCGACCCCTTGGGGAACTCCTGATACAGATAATGATGACTAAAGCAAGTTCTCAAGTACAAGTTTATAAGGGGGGAACTCCTTATAAACTTTATGCCTTGATGAAACACCATTAGTTTGTTCCTGTCACACAGGAAAAAGATAGGGATAATAAAAGATATTCGGGATGCAGGTTTAACTCAGATCAGAGAATTCATTTTGTTATCATTTTATTTGACAGGAAAACTCCAATTCAAGGAAATGATTAAGACAAATTACCAATAAATTAATTTATTAATTGAATAAAAAAAAAATCTACATTGTAAATTAAATATTTGGCACATGTAAAATATAAATATCACAAATATGTAACATCTTAATACTGCAAATATGGTGATGTAATTTTTGTAAGTATACCTCATTACTAGGTATTGCAGATAATAAAGTTAAAATAAGTTCAAAAATAGTATGTATTAAAACCAGAGATATCACAAATGACTAAAAGGAACATTGTAAGTTTCTCATCCTTTGCTCTTACATAATCACATTTATTTTTTATCTACATCTATGTGATACTGTGCGATCAGTGCACTCAGAGAGATAATACAAGAAGTTTCATTATTGCACAAGCTTATTATAATGAAGACTTCATAACACTTCTTTCTATGACGAAAGGAAGATGTTAATGAACGAAGGAGTCACACTATTATCTTAACTAAGACATTTCCGTAAAATAATCACAGAAATAAATAGTAACAGGCTTTCTGTTATACAATCATTCGTGATGATCTTGTATTTCAATGGAACCATTAAGACTAGCAGTAAAGTGATTTAAAATGAAGATATGTAATATAAGCCTTTTATATAAATGTAGGAAAAATATTTATGTTTTATGAGCAAAAATATTATTTTTTGCACAATCTGTATTGTTAACCAAATCCTCAACTTCTGTTGAAGAAAACAACAAAACAAAAAACAAACAAAAATCTTTTCTCGCATTTAGTATAAAAATAATTATAACATTCATCACATTTATAAGTTTGAAAGAAGCAAGCTTCACACATCAAAAAAAAAACAAATAAATTTTTTTTTTTTCCCCAAATAAGCCTGATATTGCAATAATAACAATAAATGTTTCAATATGATGTCCATTATCAAACTTGTTTCATAATATAATACAATTGCATAACTTCTGTTGGAAGTCAAATGCTCTCCAATAAAAATGAACACCATTGTTTATTTTAGAAATTAACACTGTTGCTAATAAAATATTTTTTAAATGCTAATTCTTCACTAATTGTGTGACTGCTACATTGCATCTTGTAAACATTTTTTGTTTTCTTTTCAGTTGATAGATTCACTTTGAGAGATAACAAAGACTTCCTTGACAAAATTGATTACTGACATATTTTATCTTCAGAATACTGATTTTAAAATAGAATGTATTAAATTTTGAATAGAAATTGAAAGTGTGGCAACATTTTCACTTTGATTCACTGTAAATACAAATGATTGCAAGATCAGGAAGTCCTTGAGTGTGTGAAAATGCTTTTTTACGAATGCTTATTAAACAAATAATATTGTTATATCTCTACCTAAAAAATCAGTGTTGCATGAATGTTCATAACTATTTAAATAATGTTGATCTATTGTATTACAAAGAAATCAACTCAGCAACTTGCTAGATATGTTCAGCATATTTTGTGTATAACTTCTACCAGTATTTCTTTTCCTCTTTTTCTATTTCTAAGTAAAAAATGATTTTGCTTATATACATAAAAAGAAAATACTGAAACATGTTCTGAATTTTTTTCTCAGCAGTAACTGCAACAGCAAACTGCTACAAAACATCTTTATGTTGACACAAAAAAATAGGAAAATCGAAATATTATGATCAGTACAATCAAAATAATTTTCCAACAAAACAAATTTGTACAATCTGTAATACTGAGTGTTTTTATTCTTTTTGTGCTTAGAAAACTGAACACAAGGGTTTCTCTTCTCAAACTGACCCCATGAATACCTTATGTAGAGTATCAATTTTATGGAGAAATATTACTATTACAATGTAAAACATCTATTACATTTCAGAACAAACATTGCAATGTTTATTCCAAAACCACTAATAAGTAAGAATTACACATATATGATTGCTCGCATAAAAATCTACATTTAAACTTGGATGAACAAAATACTGTTTACTACTTATGTACAAATAGATTTTAAGCCTTCTTGATATCCAATGTTTATTTCTGCCATAAATTAATCTAGAAATTCATCTGTTGATGTAATAGTTGCTTCAATGAGAAGTCCAAAATCCAAATCTGTAAGACTAGCTGAAAAACCAAGAGAAAATTAAACCAATGTCTTACTGCAAAAAACTACCCTTCAGGTTTCACTGTGACTGACCTTTTGCTGTCAACAGATCAAGAAAAGTGTCCAAAGGTGACAGACGATCTGCAGATGGGAATGCAGCTAGTCCTGAAATTGAACAAATAAGCTACTGCAGATTCAGAATTTTAATATAAATACATACCCACACATTTTAACTATCTTGGATAGAAATAACTGGATTTATGAACATTACAAACATTTAAATTTCTTGTGATGTGGTTGCACCTTCATTATTATGTAAGCCCAATTTTTTCTTAACTGATTTTAGATGAATAAACTGTTTATGCACTGAAATGACACATCAATAAACATGCTAGACCTCTATATTGTTCACACACAAATGCTCTTTGTTGGCTGATACCTTTTGTACTCTACACAAATTATGGAAGAGATAGATAAGAATTGAACAATGGTTTCCTGTATGCTTTACTGGCAGTGTATTCGTAACTCCAGGCACAAGTTGTGCAATTAATTTCCCTTTTCCTGTTATAGCCTTTCTAGCTGGACTTGTGCAAACATTTTCCACTAAGAAAATCATTGTTTAAAAGTGAAAATACTGGAACACACCTTTGAACAACCAGTCCCCGAGGTGTGTTTATTATATGTCTGGGTACTATGCATGAGTAAACATTCTAATATCTATTTGCATTGAGATTGAATTGCACAGAAAATCAAATAGTCAACATAATTTTATCATGGAAAATTATTTGTCACTAATTTAATCTCCTTGAATTTAATTTTAAATTGATTTTGAGTTTCTGGTTATTTATGACCACTAGGGTTGCTGAGTGGGGATGTACCAGAGATAAATGTCCAAAACTTTTATAGAAAATTAAAATAGATCTCATTTTGTAGAACATGACTTAATGAAAGCCTTTTGTAAGGGCCCAGGACAGCATCGTTTCTGAGTCATGTACAAAGGTAAAGTGAACTTCAGGGTAACAAGTGTTTGTGGTTTGCATATGTGCCTGCTTATCCCACATCATATAAAATGCACACTTCTATCTTTTTGTCTTAAATCAGTTTGATGCAAAACTGCAAAATACCTCCCTGCCCATCAGTAGCGCACTTATAGGCTTTTGTGACAAAAGTTCCTTATAACTGGTGTATAGCCATCTTCTTTCCCTAGTCTATTATTTAATGAGGGGATAAACTGCACAACGCTGAAATTACACAACAATGAACCGAACAGATTGTCTACTATACAGTTGTGCAACTTAGGACCTCAGAAAAAGGTGAAAAAATATTTATTTATTTAATGTCAAAAACAGTTAAAAGCTGTGTGTGACTGTGACTATGGGGAGAATTGTATTCTGTATGCATTTTCTTAAATTCTCGAATCCCTATTCTAACCTCTATATAAGAATTCTGAATACAGATGGAAATGAGCACTTTTGGCAAGAATTGATAAGAAAATTCACTCCAGTGTAATAAAAACTATTTGCAAAGGCAAATCAGTTGCATATGAGGTCTCTTATCCCTCATTGTGTCCTTGATGAAGGAATTGACTTCCTGCCTTGAGAACATAGAGAATAAAAATTTGAATAACTAGATTTCCAACAGAACTCTAGAATAGTGCACAGATAGCGAAATTACATTTATGTCCAGAAGCAATACCAGGGGCCATCTCAGCATTTGCTCAGAGATTCACTGGAACAAAGAAGGAGCTGGACGAAAAACCTGACTGAGTTGGGAGTCATTGACTAAGAAGCTGAGGTGCAACACTTGTTACAGGTTGTTTAGAATTATACAGTTCAAATGGTAATTATATATTCAATATCATTGTTAAAATTAATATTAGGGCAGATCAGAAAGAAATGCAATTTTTTTTTTTTTTGGTTTGGTACCAATTAAATTTTTGGGGCAAAATAAAACTTGTGCATAACTTTCCAATCAGATAAAAGCATAAAAGCTTTTACTTGGCACTTAAAACTTATGTAAGAGATTTAATTGTTAAATGACATTTGGCAATGTGTTATAAAATAATGTACATGTATTGTATGTGAATTTTTTAAGTGAGCTGTTGATACTGACACCTGATGAATATGATTACTATGTCGAGTGTTATAGTTATAGACATTGGAACATTGTTGTTTAAGAATGAGAGGATTACAAAATCACAAGAGTGGGTTTTGCTTATTATTTGTACAATTCGTTTTTGTAATCTAAAAGTTGGGAGCTATAGGATGTGTCATATCTTGGATGGAATGAACACTCACAAAATATACACGACAAGCAGAATGACGCTGGCTGAATTCAAAATAATTCTGAACACATTGCATAATGAACTTAATTTTGTTACCTAACATTGCAAATCCTTCATTTTCAATGGAGTATGCAATTGTTTTATTGAAATGGAAATCTGCATTGCAACAGTTTTTCCTTAGTTTACAATTACATTATTATTACAGAAACAATTTGAAACATCTGATATTGTAACTATTTACATTTTCTTTATTGCAAAGAATATTCGTATCATCCACAAAGAGAACTGTTCTTCCATTTCAAATCATTGAGGGAATACCATTTACGTATAGTAGGAGGATAATAGGGCCTACAATCAAACCCTATGGGACCCTTTATGCAACTGGCAATGAATTGGAAAGGAGAGAGAAGACATAAGAAGTTTTAGAAACAAACATTGTGTCTTAAATTTTTTGTGGAAATGTCTGATGAAATTTGTGACTGAAAACCCATAGCGAGATTGGCAGCAATTCTTGAAAATATTGGTTGCAGAGACAAGCCACCCTTCCCTATTGTGATCTTTTAAAACAACATTCTCTACAAGGTTTCCGGTTGTTGAATTTTTTACTACATTCCACATTGATTTTGTTTTCTTAAATATAAATATATTATGAAAATTATTCAAAATCTAAATAGATCAGTTAAATTTCATTGGAATATGGCCCTTTTCCAAATATAGTTAAACAAATTATTCTCAAAACATCTTCAAACATACTTATTAATCAAGTTATTAATAAATGAACGTTAATTTACATAACATCCCTAAACCTCTTTTGGGTTAAGTTTAGAAACAAATCAGAATTTATTTTTCCTTGAACTTCCCTAATATTCTTGCAGTAAATGCTGTTTCAATAGAAATTACAAACTTTACCTCTAGAACTTAACTGTGGGCCTCTTGTT
This sequence comes from Teleogryllus oceanicus, assembly GCA_964035755.1. NCBI lineage: Eukaryota > Metazoa > Arthropoda > Insecta > Orthoptera > Gryllidae > Teleogryllus > Teleogryllus oceanicus. The sequence goes on from CAXIVR010000007.1 coordinate 115,086,104, forward strand.
CTCTGTTGGGCATAACCTCTTGTTTGTACTCCTTCCACTCCAGAAAGAACATTTAGAGCATGCTCCCGAGCCCTGATCATAAGACTAATGGGATGAGACCATTGATTGAGCAAACGTTTTGCTCGAGATCGAGGAAGAAATTGCAGGAGGCGTAACTTTCTCCAGACCCCCTCACGACTGTCATCTGTATCTGAAAGAAGAAAGAAAAATGAAGAAAAATAATTTGCAACTTCAAACTACACAAAAGCTACTTGTTTATCCAAAAAATTGTTCATGACCTTTCCTTAAGTTCTGAGTATTTAGAACAGATTTCATTTACCACAAAAATCTTTAACTCTAATATTGTATTTTGCAATGTTAACTTTTTGCAATTTTCGAAAGTACATCGTTATTGATTCTTCAAAATAGTGAGGAGTTGTGCCTTTCTTATGGCACCATTCAAATCATCATTACAGGAAATTCGGTAAGGAGGAAAATTTATTTATTTAATATAATTTTGCAAAGGCCCACAGGCCCAATACAGTAAACAGAACTCAGTAATATTGATAATCTTGAGTCTAAATTTGTGCGAAGTTTGTGCCAAGAATCTTGACTGATGAACAAAAAGCGAATTGTTTAGAAACTTCAACAGACATTGAGAACTGTGTTAGAGAAAATCCAAATTTTCTTGCTAATATAGTTATTGGAGAAGAAACTTGGTATTTTCAATTCGATCTGGAGACGAAACATTAAAATTTGGTAAGGCTCATGAACAAGTCTCCTCGTCTGAAGAACGCCTGGCAGAGCAAGTCCAGGGTGAAAACCATACTTCTGGTCTTTTTTGTTAATTGTTGGGTCATCCACAAGGAGTTTATATCCTTTGGGCAAACCATGAATGCCTAGGTTTACGCAGTAGTGGTCGGTCGGTTGCAAAAACGAGTCAAATGCTTGAGACCAGACATTTGCCTGTTTGTGGAAGCTCTACCACCAAGCTGAGCCACTCTGTGCTGTTGGTGCAGGAGCAACTGGCTCAGTAGGACATTGACACATAGCCTCCCTCCATACAGGCCAGATGCAGATCCACCTGACAGTTTCCTCTTCCCTCACCGGAATAGGCCATGAAGGGGCAATATTTCAACTCCATCAAAAACATCCAAGCAACTGTAATGAGGACTTTCAACAGCATTCTGGCCAGTGACTTCGAGAAGGCGTTTGCAGATTGGCATATGCATTATACTCGGTGTGTCGAAGCACAAGGATCCTACTTCAAAGATTATTAAGGATTTGTTCAGATATGTGCAATAAATTATTTTTAATAAAATAGTCCTTTTTTTTTAGTTTCATTAAAATGTCTAAGTTTTTGAAAATTACCAATGTTCAACTTTCATTTTGAATCATCGGGAATGTTAGAAAGTTAACTCTACCAGTTGGAGTAGTAGGAAGTTCAGTGTGTGCCCAAGTTTCTTCTTTTGAATCCAAGTGTAAGTAAACATTTTTGCGGGTTCAAGTTGTCTTGTAATATTTGATAACAATTACAAATAATATGAAAAATGTGCTCTTGTAGCACCATTATTTTTATTATGCATTTTAATAATACAGAAAATTTGTTTCAACACTATTTTCATAGAAATTTCTTGTTAGGATGTTAAATGAAATTTATGGAATGCAAACCAAATACTGCCTGAAGTTTACTTACCAGGAATCAGCATGGTATGTGTACTTCATTTCTTAAAATTGGTTGCCAACCTAATTATTGTAAGTTTTTGTAAGTCATTTTGTCAACCTTATGCCAACTGGTGTAATATAACAATGGCAATGAATTGGGAGTGATTAGTAGAAATTGTGAAAGATCAAAAGAAATGTTTAAGCACTAGAAATACCATCCCAAGCTTACGGTACACCATGTATATGATTATTTAGTTTCTAATAAAAATGTTTTGAATATACACAGTTTTGTGTAAACTATGCAGGCGGCAGTCTTCAAGTTACTTTGGAAATACATTGGACAGACTCAAGAATGTTTTATGTTAATCCTGCAGACTGAAGGCTGGAGCTTCATCATAAAATTGGACAGGGCAGTGAAGCTCACTGCAATTATTATGTAATAGTACACAAGTAATTTATGTAATTAAAGTATGATATGTAAATACAATGCCTTTGCGCTCAAGGGTATTCACTGTACAGGTGTACAAAAGTACACTATTTCTGTTATGTGGGCTAAATCAATCAACATTTCACATTTAAAATCCAAGACATTAATTCTGTGACCGATGACAAGCAAAAATGACATCCATTCCAAGCAAGTAAACTATATCCCTGCTACATACTATGCACATTTGCAGACAAATTAAATCATTTTCACACATTGTTTTACCTGCCATAATTGTCTTCATTACATCAACTTGTAATTCAAATACATGCCTCTGAAGATACTGTAAAAACATATCAAATGACAATGTTTGATAACCAAGATAAGTGAAGAAAGAAGTAAATCCTTGTGGTAATGGAAAGGCTAATGAATCTACAGCAAAGTAAAATCTCTCGAGCATTGAGAATAACACCTGTCTTCTTCCTTCATCCAACTGATCGCTGAAAAAATAAAACAAATTTCATGGATTATGTACACAAATATTAACTCAATGGAAACAATTGAAGTAAGGTACAATTGGAGTAATATGAGATGGCATTGCTTACATGAGAGCAAAACCTCGCTCTTGCTCTTCATGTGGATCAACCGACGCACACTGACATAGAATGAGACACAACTGTTTGCACATTTCAAGTTGAGCAGCAACATAACGGGTAGCAACAACATGTACATTCATAGGAGTTTGTTTGCTACAACTCTTTAATAAATGCATGCTTAGTTCACGCAAATTCTGAAATAATATAATAATTTAAAAATATAATATAAATCTTAAAATTCAAAAAAGGAGTGGTACATGCTAATTTTATTAATTCATTACTTTCATTCATTTATTTAACTAATTCACTGATTATTTCAAATAGTTTTTAATTATACATCAACTTGATTAGTCATTATGCACAAGAATCACAATTATTTTGATGCAATATTTTGTACTAAAAATGGACACTGTTCCCATGACAACAAAAGAAGTAACAAAAAAATTACCACTGAGATGACATGTTCTTGCTTGCTTGCTGTGCAAGTTTCCACTTCATAAAATGGCAAATCTCCTTTTCGAGAGCCCGCAATTGCAGCAAGGTCAGCTAAAGTCCCAGAACCAACAAGACTAGCACCAGGAGATAAGGGAGTACTTGACCTAGACAAAGCTTCAGGCTGTACAAAGAAAAAAGCAGAAATTAAACAAGCACGACTAATTCACACACACTAAAAAACTTATGACTATATTATTAATAATAATAATCATAATAATAATGATGATGATGATGATGATCAAGACCATGTGATACAACAAATATCAGGCCATGATTAAATCTGAGTTTGGACACAGTCATCTTATGTAGTTGTCAGGGGATGAGGTGGCAGAGACAACACAGAAGTTCTGATGCTACAACAGCATATACTCTGGTATTATTGGTAACATTTATATAATTCATAAACTTCTTTAACGTGAACTCCAAAGAACTGAAATTATCAAAGATTGTGTTATACAAATTTGGTTACCAAGTATTATTAATGTCCATATTACAGTTATTCCTTTGCCGGAACTGAAGTTTTGTTCGTGTTATGGCAAAATTTGTGTTACGCGAGATTGTGCTTATGAGGGTTTACTGTATAATAATTCTAGTTGAACCCACAAAATTAAGTATCTTATCCATTACACCATTGAAGCTGGTGAAGTATACACCAATGCTCTTGATGCAAAAAAAAGTTAAGCTTCTGCAAATTTAGATATTTCAGAAATTTTAAAGAAAAATCAGACCTATGCTACACTAAAAATGCAATTGGTTCTACTTGAACAGCAAAATGGTAGAGACATTCTCATATTAGTTAGTAACGCTTTTTTTTGGAGTCAGGGCTACTTTTTTGTTTTTGCCAACTGCTGTCGTAACTGACATTTATTGGTGCCTATGAACCTATCAGGTATGCATACTGATAAAAAATAGTATGTTGTGTTCCAATTGTGGAGTTATGGCAAAACACGAAGACTTATGTTCTTACGTTTCATAATATTATGTTCTTGTACAAGCTTACTTGTATAGTAACATTTTTTAACACAGATTATTTTTCCTCTTCCTGATAATTTAGGCAATTTTTAACTTAAGAAAAAAAAACTTCCTTTCCTGTCATTGTCCCCTAAAATGGATGGTTACATTTTAATATTTAGAAAATAATTTGTGGAAATTTTCTCACAAATATTATGAAGGGAGGGGGGGGGAGGCGGCTATAAATTAAAATACAAAACAAAAACTAACACAATTAACATCATATCATATTAATTTTGGTTAGTAATAAGTTAATTCTCAAGTCTTTGTGCATGGTGAAATAGGTATGTTAGTTGCTTTAGGATTAATTTTAAAATTTTTGTTTAATGAAAAATCAACAGAGTTTTGATTATTATACAAAGCAGTGACTGTGTATTACATTACATAGAGCTTAATTGGTTTATCTTATAATCCATCTATATTTATGCCCACTCTCCATATAGTGAGAACCCTCAATTACTAAAGCAAAAACTCAGAACAGTGAGTTTCATTACAAAGAGATGACTTCGTAGTTACATCCTTAAATGTCAATGAAGATTATTGTAGGTATTTCTTTGATTAGTAAGGCTTTTAGAGTGCTTCAACTTCTATGGTCATTGGTGCCTGTGTCAAAACAAATGAACTTAATAAAAATTATATAAAATTTCGGATCATTATACAGGTTTGGAAAGTCAAGGCTTAAAAATGACAAATAATACATAATAGTCTAAATTTAAGGAGGCTGGAGTATACCCACCTCAAGGAATCAGCAACAAGTACCTGTTTTCCAAATTTAATATTCAAAGCTTGTTTGGGCAGCAGCAACTCACAGAGTATTCTATTCTTAAAGATTGAGAGAAATGTTGTTCACTGCCCACATATCTACTTGCAGATCTTGTTGCTTGTTCTTTAACATGCACCTCATGTTTACAAACCTTTTAACAACTGTAATTCGTCTTGTTCCTTTCTAGTTAATACAAAACTTTGTGTAATGACTCAACTTATCAATGAATATGTTTTATGTAACAAAGCAATTACTATGATGTTTTACTTAGGAGTAATTTTCTTTTCATCATAACAAATAATTCCATTAATGCTTATATTCTATGCACTCTATAATAAGTAAATAAATTCAGCATAACTAATGTATATATTTGTTAAAAGATAAGCTGGTAGTACTGGGTCAGGCAAACAGGCTGTGTAAACCTCTCTCAAATGTAATTGTATATCTTGTACTTTGAAGAAACCAAAAGCCTATAAAGAGTAAGGATTCATCACCACTCAGAATTTATTTTAGGGAGAAAGCTTTGTGTCTTTAACAACTGCCATCAAACTTCCTAGTGCAGGAGAGCATGCTGCATTGAGAGATATGTCTCACACAAATTGGAGGTGGTTCACCTCAGAGACGGTATCTCCATAAAAAAGAATGGCAATACATAAAGGAACGAGTATTATTTCATGCCTGGCTGCCCGAGGAACCTCAGAACCTTACAGAGTAAATTTACCCTACTCAACCAAAAATTTGTGTTCTGCCACTCAGCCATACACCAAGAATGGAACGCTTGATTGAAAGCTGAGTATCTAATGTGGGAACATGAACATGTTTGTTTCATTTCTAAGTTATCAATTTAACTGCTGAATTATGAACAGAAAATTGCAAAATCGCTCACAAACAGTGATGCTTTTACAGATTATTGCACAATACATCCTTTATTGATTATGGCAATGGTAAAAGGGTGGAACTCAATACAGATCTTCGAAGGCTGTCATTTTCCATTTAACTGGAGTAGAAATGACATGGCCTTCTCAGGAAAATGTAGTATTTAGTTGTGTGTTTGAGTTCTGCAGAATAATTTTGCTCTTGTGCTTCCCAACAACAGTGAAGTTCAAGGGGCACCCTAGTGGGGTCCAGAGTTAACACGGAGATATAGTTCAGGTTACCATAGCATTGCCTAGCCATGACTTCCTCTGGAGTTGGGAACAACAAGGAGGGACAGGCCCACCTATCCACAAGAGGACGAGACCAAAAGTTGTTTCAAGACATACAGTACACTCCTCCCCACAACAGACCTTTACCACCTTCTCACAACAGACACACTTACATGCAGTCTACCTTAAAGATTCCAGTATTAAGGTAGCATTTGGTTAAGTATGAACACACCTTCAACTCCCAGGTCACCCATTCTCTCTGACATGGGTTGCCATGCATAGCAAACATAAGCAAATGCAGAGAAATCCACTGCAGAAGGGAAGAGGATCATAACAGAGTGAAGGTAACATAAAATTGAGAGCCAGAGAAGGAGAAGTTAGAGCGAGAGCCTTCTCTGCATTCCCATGTCAGGGCATAGATCCACCTGGCTCAAGGGGGTTGTTTGGTGATGGGTAATTTTATTGTTTTATTTATGTATTATATATCAATTTAAGTATGCAAGTATATATATATATATATATATATATATATATATATATATATATATATATATATATATATATATATGTAAAAATAGATAATTAACCAAGGCAAGAAAAGAAAGATAAGAATCAATAGGTAATAATTACATAAATTACCTGGTAACAAACAAGTGAAACCATGAGCTTGTCAGCTACCTGACTAGGTTGAAAACGAATTCGTTCTTTATTAGCCCTTCGTGCTAACTGATCCCACAAACGTGTCCACATATCCACACTATATGGTACTAGTCGTTGTTGAGGAGAAAGTAACATCATAGCAGTATTCCACAAAACTTCATGGGATAGGGTCATGATACGTTGAGCCTGAAAATGGACAATTAACTTTAAAATTCCTTATTATAATTTTCATGAGGGAATATCTTTTCAAATTTATTACTTTCACTTCCAAATCTGCAGCAACTTGAATGGTGGTAAGAGGCAACAGTGTAATAAGAGGCATTGCTTCAGAAGTGAGATTTTTCTGAGTAGATGCATAGGCCCCTCCTATTACAACTTCTTGAAATATTTGCGGAACCGTCAAGTCAAAAGGATTCTCTGCAACTATTCCTAGAAGCTTGAAACAGACAATGATAAAATAGCAAATGAGTAATTCTTAAGTGATTAATGTAATAAAAGGCCATAATTTTGTTTATCAAAAAGCTAGGGACAATTATTTAAGATGGAATATATGAGAACTTAATTTTACCTCTGCCACACTTTCCATGTCTCCAGCATGTACCAAGAAGTAATGTAAAATAGCAAGGCGGGTGCTCAAGCAAGGATCCTGGCGGAATGTGTCAAGCAACATACGAGGGCTTACCACCAAGCGCACAAGATCAAGAGCCCTTAGGTCTAGAGTGAGGCCGCCCCCTGGTTGCAGTAGTGGGACCAGATGGGAAGCTTGTGGAGGAGCATGTCCCATGAGCACATGGCAGCAGGGCTCATGGCTCAGCCCCACGTCCAGGAGGTGAGTAAAAAGACCAGGCGCATAGACTAGCATGTGCTGCTCTGAAGGGCCATAGATTAAACAGTGTTACAAGTTAGCATTTCTTACAAAGGAGCACCAACCAAAATGCAGCACACAACATTTTATAAGCAATGACTTCTAAAAAGATTAAAGCAATAATCTGGAATAAATTTCTATTCATAAATATACTATTCCATAATGGGTTCAAACAAAATGAATTGAATGCACAATTAATTGACCTAGTATGTTTGAGAACATGCATGTACATAAATCCATACATTAAAAATTGTTTATCATGAAAAATCTAATGTTAGCAATCAATGAACAGTTAAAAACAACAACAATAACCTTTTTGGGTAAAAATGTACTTTGAGGAAATGAACAATAGTTCATTCCTCATTTCCATTATTCATTCCAGAATTGAGTGTGTGCGTTTTAAAGAAAATGTATAGGATTTTGGGAAGTGCTTTGTTTAGTTATTTAAGAAAACCAGATGGCAAGCAATTCTTAGTTAAGAAAAAAAGACAAAAGAATCCTTACTGAATACTGCTCTCATTTGATTCACCCCAACTAGCAAATATAATTGTAATAATAATAATAATAATAATAATAATAATAATAATAATAATAATAATAATAATAATAATAAAACAACAATAAAAAAAATAAAATAATAACAAAAATTATTATTATTACTACTATATTTTATGCTATTTTCATTTAAACTCAAACTTTAAAGATTTTAATTCTGTTTTTTGTATTGGAATATTTTGTATTCAATATTTTCAAAAAAGTTTGTCATTTTTACTTTCAGAAGAAAATTAAAAACCTATAAAACCGGAAAAAGTGAATGCAGACTTTTTTATCGACTACCATTATTGTCTTAAATAAAGAATATTTTGTGTTTTTTTTTTTTATTATTATTATTTTTATCATTCCATTCATAAATATTTGATTTTCTACAGACTTTATTTCTTGAGTATATTTTCATTACTACTAAATCCAAATTTCAATATCACAACTCAGATAGAGTTGAAATATGTTCCAATATGTTGATAGAAATTTAATTTTTTTAGTTTAGTAACTGCACACATTTCCTTCATTTACATTCTTTCATCTTGCATTACACATGCCTCTGTTATTTTAATTTACTATTATGCTTCCTTCATTTTTTACAGTAGAAAACTTGTTTATTCATGGAGTTTGGTGCAGTGTGTTGTAAAAAAATAATTACAACAAAATGTGTACACTTGTAGCAAAAGCATCTTCCCCTACATCAGAAGTTAGAGAGAAGATTATCATCAATAATCCAGAATTACATTTATAAACTATGGGAAGCAAAGAAATGTTCACAAAAATCAACAGGCTTGTTCTGTTGTATTTAGGAATTCCTAGTATCCAGAGGGTTCTGCTTGTTGGCCGCCCTATCTCCAGAATTTTCATAGACCCAAGAAGAGCAACTGGGAAACAATTTCAATCGAACTTTTGCAGATGCAAAACCTTGGTTGGCCCAATACTATACGATAAGACTACGATCCCTATAATACAAGACTGTTTTAAACATTGCACAGTCATATGACATCACAAATGTATAAAAAGAAAAGAGGATTCAGAGATATTATGTACTTATTATTATTGAAATTATTTGTTAATTCATATACATCGTTATCATTTCTTGTTAGTTCACATTACAGACCTTATCTCATATGTGACTATTTGTATGACCAACAAACACTGAAATAAACAACTTAACAGATAAGCCCAGTCACCCACTTGCATCATAGTCTCCCTGTAGATAAGTATTAGTGAAAGATAGCAATGGCAGAAATATGTTCTTGAAACTGAGAGAGTTACTTTCCTATAAATCTGCAGTCATGCGTGTTTTTAATCTTAAGGCTCGTATGGCCATCTTCAGCTCTCTCCACACCTGCCTGCCCCGCTCCTGGCTTCCTCCATCCCAGCCTCATCTACTGCTTCCTCCACTTCACACCTTTGCTGCTTGCTACGCTGCAAGACCTTCACCATCCCAAAACCTACCCTCAAACCTCACAATCAATTTCCTGAAACCTAATGACTGCTCCTAAACTTCGGTCAATTACTTCTATCAGTAACCTCTGAAAAAAACAGCACCATTATAATAATGCATCCGAATATTAGTTCTTTTTAAAAATAAAATATTTAGTAGAAATTACATTATAATAAAGCGTAAAATAGGCAACCCCACTTCATTTAATTGATTGTAGACTTAGAGAGGATCAAATACAAAAGTCCCAAATTCTTGGCTTCTACCTATCAAATTACTTCTATCGATAGGGCAAACATAACAATGTTACAAGGAGGCACGTGCATATAATATGCAGCCAATAATTTACACTCAAAAGAAGTAACAATTTATACATTTAATCCATATCTTCCTGTTGGCAATTTTCTGCCAGGTGTTCCTGGCTCGTGATTCTCATTGTTGTTTGTTCAGAAATGCAGTTGCGCACCCATTGTTGTGACATCTAATAACAATAGTGTTGGGCGATAAACATGATTTTTATGAGTTTCAAGCATTTGTTGTTTTGACTTGTCATGAGAAGTTTGTCTCCTGATTTCATGTTTCAAAATGAGTGTGAGTCATTCGGAGAAGTAACTTTATTTTTATTACATAAATGTAATAATTAACTTCTAATATCGAACTATTATCTAAACATGTTATTCTACATTATAGAATACTTATTTTAATTATTGTGACCTTATTATACACTGCATTTTGCGGTAAGTTAGAGGTGGCAGGTTTTAGACAAATGACAGCCAAACGTAGGCAAATTAATATTAAAGCATTTTTCTTCCTTGTAACATGACATCAGTTGTGATACACTGATTATAAGAACAGTCATAACCTCAGGTATAAAAAAATTGGGCATTAATACTGGAATATTTGTATTTTCCAGTCAAAATCAAAACTTATTGGATTTTTCTTGAGTTCCTGGGAACAAAATGGAACCATTGACACCTCTCAGATAGCCAGAGGTTGCTCAATTTTCTATAAATTTATGCAGGTATTCGAAATTATCAATGGAGGTTAATAAAAAAATAGAACAAATTAAAAATTGGCTATTTTTAGGCAAGGGATGTATTTAGAAAGATGTATATTAATCTCCTGTTGAGTTTCACATAGTGAATTTGTACTGAAGCCAAAGGATTTTGAGAAAAATGAAAATGTTTTTAACTGTGGCCATGCCTTTTTCCCTGTCTTAAAATTTTATTGTATTATTTTGTTGTATTGTCACTCCCACCCACACCTCCTGCTGAATATTTACAATGCGTGCCTAAGGGAGGGCAAGTTCTGTTCAAGATGGAAGAAGGCAATGCTTGTACTAATCAGCACGGGCAAAGGACAGGAACACTCTTCTACATCCTGCAGACCACTGTGCATGCCCGGGCAAACTCCTCGAGAAGCTCCTGAAACCCTGCATCCAGTCTGCAATCGACGAGGCAGGAAGCCTATCAGACACGCAGTATGGCTTCTCAAAAGGAAAATCAACCTTGGACGCCATAAGAAAAATAACAGATGCAGCAGCCAAAATGGAAGAGGGCAACCACTGGTCCAGACCGCTGTGCATGGTCGTCACTCTGGATGTGCGCAATGCATTCAACTCTGTGCGCTGGGATGATATCATGGAGGCTCTGGAAAACTTTGACGTACCGACCTACCTACTGCACATCCTGAGCAGCTACCTGACAGACAGACTTCTAATCTACAACACTGAGGACGAACAGAAAAGCAAGCGACTGACGGCAGGAGCGGCGCAAGGATCCATCCTACGACCAGACCTCTGGAATGCAAACTATGACGCCATCCTCAAGCTGACAATGCCTGATGGCATCTTTCTTGTAGGATACGCGGACGACCTTGCAGCAATCATCACTGCATGCACGCTAGAGGGCCTACAAATAAAACTGAACGAGACGATGAGATGAATAGACATGGATGACAGACCACAAACTAGAACTGGCCATAAACAAAACGGAGATAACCCTTTTGACAAAACGCAGACTGGACCCCATGGTGAGTATGGAAATACAAGGGCACCGTATCCATGGAGCAAAAAGTTTCAAATACCTCGGGCTGACACTGGACCGCAAACTCACCTACTGGGAACACAAAAAACTCATCACAAAAGGCCGCAAAGATTGTAACAGCCCTGGAGAGACTTATGGCCAACACAAAGGGCCCACAGGCCAATAAGCATCGAACCCTGCTTTCCATAGCACAATCCATCATGCTATACGGCACAGAGATCTGGGCCAACGCACTGAGGCACGAAAGGTACTCCAAACAACTGACATCCGTGCAGAGAAGAGAAGCCCTGATGATAACAAGTGCGTATAGAACAGTTTCGGATGCCGCTAGCTTTGTGGTCACGGGAGTAATCCTAATCGATCTACTGGCACAAGAACGCAAGGATCTATACGACAAGAAACCTCTGACAAACCCGACAGATGCCCAAAGAAAGGCAAGGAAACGCACTCTTCGACAGTGGCAGAGTGGGAGAACGAAGACGAAGGCAGTTGGACAGCCAGACTCATTCCCAAAGTTGAGCCCTGGACAACACAAAAACACGGCGAGACAGATTTTCATCTCACCCAATTTCTCACGGGACTAGACACTTCTGAGCCTACCTACACCGGATGGCTAAAGTGGACAGACCAGACTGCACGTACTGTGGCTACGCTAAGGATGGCACCCAGCACACATTCTTCGAATGCGAGAGAGGCACGTACTCAAGCACGAGGTACAAACAAAGCAAGGAGACATCAATCCAGACAACGTGGTGGACAAGATGTTAAACAGCCGTGAAAATTGGATCACGATCACAGACTACATGACACGAATCTTGAGACAGAAGAAAAACGACGAGAAAACAATACACAACACAACTAACCGTAGAACAAACAAGACCCACCAAACAAAACCGACAACACAAGACAAAATACGCTAGACAAACTACAAAACACAGAAGAGAAGCCTATAGGCCAAGAACACGGCCCCACTCTGATGAAATGGTGAAGCAGCGATACCGGAGTGGACAAGGCCAAGAAGAAATGGGGTTTGTGGGGAATGGCCTAGGGAAATGGCCACTCGGCTCCCTATCATGTCTTCATCATGAACAGCAGGACAGTAGGTCGGATGCCTGTTTCTGATTAAAGACAGTAGATCTGGTGATTATTCCTCCACATGTTCCTGAGCCATCGATCTGTTGTTGGGTCTTCCTATATTTCTTTGCCCTATGGGTTTATACTTTAAAACTGTTTAAGGTAATCTCTCTGCTTGCATTCTTTGCACATGTGAAAGCCATCTCCTCCGGCTCTCTTTAATGTCATCCACTATAGTTTTTTCTTTTGATGAGTTTTTTTCTGATTTCTGAGTTTCTTTGTCAATCTATATGTGTAAATCCTACCAAGTACTGGAAAAATCTCATTTGGGTGGCTTCTAATCTCTCACAGTATCTTTCTTTTAGGGTCCATATTTCTCATCATACATTAACACTGATTTACAAGGTATTTGTATTCTTAGTTTTGTCTCCGCTGTCATATCTCTTCCCAAGTTATTCTTGATTATTCTGTTTACCCCATTATATTTTTGAATTTTTCTTTCTTGATCTTCTGAATGATATCCAATAAGGTTTCCTAGATACATAAATTTTACTACTTCTTCTATTATTTATCCATCTATAACAATTTTAACCCTTCTCATTTCTTTGCCTTGGAATGCCATAGCTTTAGTTTTATTTGATGGGATTTCCATGTTGTATGTTAAGGCTATTTTATTAAGTTCATTTTGGCCCTGTAAGTCATCTTCGTTCCATTGTTAGGACATGTAAAATAAATAATATTGTTGACAATGACAACGCCTTCAATCATTCCAATTATGTAAATGTCAACTACACCTCACCACTGAATCAATATCAATAGGATCATGTTGTCTGCATAGAGAATTGTTTGGACCATTTGCCTTTGTTTAAATTTATACCAGTTTTCACTTTTTGATCATGTGCTTGGCATATATCTTAAACAGGCATGGTGATAGTCTCAGTCCTCTGGTTGTTCTAAAAGTCTCTGTATTGCTTCCATCATTCATTCTTACTTTAATTTGAGAGTCTGTATGCAGACTCGGGCTTTCTTTTATTGTGTCTGTAGGTATCTCTTCATTTTCCAGTATTTATCACATTTTGTTTCTGTTCACCCTGTCATAGGCTTCCTCAGTCTATAAAGAGGAAGAAAGTTGGAAGGTTCACTTCATTTTGTTTGTCCAGGATTGTCTGTACTGTGAAAATAGCACCTTTTGTACTTCTGCCTTTTCTAAATCAATTTTGATCTTCTCCCAGGAATTTTTACATATATTCATTTAATATATTTTTTAAGATATTAGCAAAACATTTTGATCCTGTAGACATAAGAGTAATTCCTCTATAGTTATTGTAATCTGTTTTTGATCCTTTCTTGTGTAAATGTATCACTACACCTATCTGCCACTCTCTTGGAAGTGAATACTCTTCCCAAGCTTTGTTAAGTAGCCTTGTTACGATATTCTTGAGAACATTTTCTCCTTATTTTAGAAGTCCTATTGGAATTTCATCCACACCTGGATTTTTTCAATTTTTGGGTTCCTTTAGTACTGCTTCTAGTTCTCCTAACATTGTTTCCCGTACTCTCTTCATATTTCAATTAAATTCTTATATATATGTTATAGAATAAAGGCAATGATTTCTTCAAATCCTTACCTCTATGAATAATGAAAGTTGGCTTCAGAACCCGAGCTTGGGACCAGGGAACTCCAGGCACAACACAGTGTAAAACACATCCATGATGTAAAAGAGTCACAGAATAAGCGAAGTGAACAGTGTTTGATGATTCTTCAATTCCACCCACCTCTGACATGGGAGGTCTTACAGGCTACACACATGCAAAACAAAAGATTCCAATTCACACATCTGATAAAGTCAAGTAAACTTCAGAAAAGTAATAAGTACAAAATTAATATAAGTGGTGTAACATTAAAGTGAAAAATTCATTTCATGAAAATACATACTTGATAAAGGTAATGATGACATATACACACCAGCCCTTTAGGATCACTCACAACTTGCAAATCAAGAGAGCAATCATGAATGCGCAAAGGGATAGGATCATCTTCATAACCTCCACAAGGCATACTTGAAGTATTGGGCAACTGAGGTAAGTTTAATGGTATATTGAGCTGTAATAATATGAAGTTAATGCTTCAAGATTTATATAATCTCAAAACAATGTTATATTTACAACTTTTAAAGGAATTTAAGAGCTCAACCCATACAAAAATATTTTTCCAAAATTAACTTTATGGATTTCATGAAAGAAGCAAATTATATGACAAATACTGCTATTTGGAAGATTTCATTTGTTTTTCAAAATGCTCTAACATGTCATGAGCACAGATCAATTATCCATGTTTTTTTAAAGCATTGGAATTTGAGAATAATTTACTATAAAAATCAATTCTTGAAAATTTAAATGCACAAACACGTTAGCCAGTAAAGAAATCATCATCTTGATAAAAATAAAGAAATTAAATATACAAACCCTTATTAAATTTCAATTTTAAAAAATTTCAAAAAAACATTTGATTTCATTCGAATGAAGTTACTTATAGATACCAATTATGTTTGAACATTTCATTTCATTTCACAAAGCCTCCAGTTCATTCTGAATGAGAACAAATTTTTGAAATATTTTCTATAAAAAGAATTTTACAAAAATAAAATTAACACACTGTTTTACCACAGTCTCATGAGGAAGGTCATCATGAAACTGAAGACAAGAGAGTATGGGCAGCAATTCCGTGTCATACGACTCTTCTGTATCTCCTTCAACAATCATCTGAGGCTTTCGATGATGTATGAAGTACAACGACTGATGTACTGGATCCCACTGGGCCCACATAAAAGCTCGTACCAGAATGTCATGAGAAAAAGATTGATCTAAAACCTATGCAATACAAGGTTTTATTTAGTTTCTTGAAGCTCTGGTCTGTCAATTAAGAAACTAATTTACATAAAACTTACCTTTTCATCATTTTCAATGATGTTTAATTGTACTTGATATAATAAAATTGCTGTAATTGAAACAAAAATTCATTGTTTTGATAGGACATTCTTATCCATAATTGTTTCATCTTTTTTAGTTTATTTATTTTTGAAAATTGAAAAATAAAAATATTTTATCTTGCAACCTCATTCAAGAATATCAAAAGTAAAAATTTAAACTAAAAAAACAAACAAAAAATTCTGGTCTATTTTGCAAATTAACTTCATTAACAACTTACATTTATGATGGACAAATAAAAGAAATTTTTCTATAGAAGAATGTTCTTTTTTCTTATACAAAAACTGAATCATTGTTTGTTGTGTACTGGCTTTTGTAAGAACCATAGGGACTGTATTTCCAGTTGAAGAAGTCTCTACAATGTATGCTTTATACATTCCTGAACCACGATAATCCAAAGTAGAAATATCTGACTCATCAGACTCTAATGTATCTGCTAGTAAATATACTTTTTCCTTGCTAACATATCCTGCAAATAGAAGAAACATTAAAGAAAAAAGTCCAAAACTTCACAACTACTTTACATTTTGCTCTTAAGGCACATTACATTACTAAATAAATTTTCTACTATTATGAATAAATAACTCAGAAATAGAGATCTTACCCAATAATGTGCGGCCACTATTAACAGTAGCTTGAACAATATGAATGAGAGTTTTGAAACGATAAAGTACCTGTAATGACATAAAGCAATATAATAATTTCTGATGCAATCATTTTCCTTATTCGTACTTTCCCTTTTATTACCTGAATTTTATTTTCTCCGTGTAAATAAAGACCCACACAATAATGTTCCTGAATTTCACATGCATCATGTGATTCCACAACCCATCCAATTACGAGGCTGCCATCCTGTTCTTGGCCCAAAATTTTCCATTCTTTGCCTAAAGAAATTATAAGGGAAAGTATTTGAGCAATACCAAAGGCAATATAAGATCAAAAATAATTTTAGAAATAATAGACAAGAACAGATAATGAAATGCAAGAATGTATCCACTGGAACTCGCCGAATTACTGATTTTGAAACGGCGATTTACCTAACTTCACCATTCCATGTCGAGGACGAGTTACCTCAAATAACAACATTCAAATACCCCGCGGAATTAAATAAGCTATTAAGGATGCGTATCACTTCTCTAATGAAAATCATTTTAAACTCGCAATGTATATTTTACTTTCAATAAATCGCTGTTACCTGATAATTTCTGTGTTTTGCTAATACCATTAAAAATTCTACCCAGATTGTCCACATTAGCCATTGTCCGCTAGAACGCTTAACACAGCGAGTAGCGGCGTACAAGACCCGACTTCGTTGTCTGACACAAGAAGAAGGTACTACGCAGATAGTGGGGTCATCGTTTACGCTCAGAGCAGGTGACAAGATACACCACGCATTTACACCAGCTGCTTGTGCGTGCCTGTGCGAAACAGATAAGTGTGCGAATATCAACCGTGCTCAGGGATAGAACAGTATGGCAACCTGACATGCTCTGGCGCCAGAGAATATTATATGTAGCGCTGACATGTCCTCATGACTTCTGACATCAGATTTTTCATTTTGAAAATGAAATTTGCTTGATACAATTGACTTTAATGTTAAAAAATTAAAAAAAAAATCAATTTAACTTTCAATTGACTTCCCATTACTGTCACATTTCCCTCTTGTACGTCACGTGTATGTACACGTGCTTGTACTGACAAGTCTGAAACAATGGTCCCTGTGTCCTTATATAATTTTCTTTATTTACATGTGTGAAATTAAAACATGACGCGATGTATTTAATATTTTATATTTAGTATTTAAAAAGCCATTTTAGAGTTCTTTAGAAATGTATTTGGGCAATTACAACTAAATTATATTGAATTTAAGCGAGGTCAATTTTTGTAGACAGTACAGTACCCTTCTCTTGCATGACTTGGTATAACACGCTAGTTGCAACGTGACTGGGCTGGACCTCTCTGTAGCAGGCTGTCATTGGTTGGTCGGATATTTGTGACTGTAGAAATGCTTCATGCGATAGGCTGTTTACAAGACTTCAATCCTACCCCGTTTGTGTTATTGTTGGGTTCCAGGATCTTCGCACTGTTTAATTGCATCCGTGAAATGATTACTTGAAATAAGATCTTTTTTTAAACTATCCTTCAGTTGACGTATTTATTGTTCTTGAAAATTATTTCTTCTATAAGATGCCTTGTATGAGACAACGCGTTGACCAATCGCAGAAGACGTAGCAGAATTGGTGTATCTTAGTTTACGTCGAGTCAGTGATAACTTTTGTACGCATGCGTTTATATGCTATTATATGCTTGTGCTTATTCGCCATTATCTGGGATGCGAAGAGAATATGTGGGATTGTGATGTAACGTTGTACTAACAATTTCAGAGCCCGGCGTATTGTACCAATATGCATTCTGTCGAGGAATTGGGAACTAACGTTCCTGCTTTTCTTGCAAAACTATGGAAGATGGTTGAAGATTCGGAAACTAACGATTTAATATGTTGGAGTCCGGTACGTAGGTTTTTTTATGCTTTAGGGAGTGTATGTAATGAGCAGAAACGAAATATCAATTCCTGATTATACAAGCATGAGATTCAGTCAATAATACTTACGTCCTGAACCTTGGGTGATATGTCATACGAGTTTGCATGACTCCTTGTAAGTTGGTGCCCTTGCCCTGGTTTTGTCACTGGATAATTATTTCTTGTTGATATTAAGGTTTTCTTTAAGTACCTTTTTTAAAATTGAATTGCTTAACATTGAAATGTCAACTAGTCCCTGTAGTCATTGGTTTTGTGTCTCTACTACAAAATAATTGGTTACAGTAATTGATTTGAGGTTAACGGAGCCATGTAAATAATTGATTTTAGCTTTCTTTGAAAGTAGCACATTTCTATGTGGATAGTCTAGATTGAAATGTTGATTAAATGCAGTGCTAACTTTCTTGAAGTATGCTTGGGGAATGCCTACCTTTATACTTTTTGAAAGAAAAAAAATCTTTTTACATAGTACAATTTTTAGTACTAATTCTAGGTACCATACACAATTCAAATTATTTATTTACTTTACTTTGATACATGTTAAGATTGCCATGTTATTGTTCTTATGATTACATGTTTTAAATGTTAGGCTTTGGCATTCGGAGAGTATCGCTGAACTTTCAGAAAGTCAGCACTGATTAAATGCCATCGATTACTTCCTCCTTTCATGTTCTTAATAGTACATAAGTATCGTTCGAGCGAAGTATTAATGTGAAAATGATGCAAATGAAAGAGTGAATGTAGTCGGTATGTGTGAGAGGCTGCACCTGGGACAAAATCGCAACCAAATTATAAAGACAACATTTAATTCGATAATGAATACTACCAGATATCATACCTTAGATGATCACCTTAAAATGAATATTAAAGGTTATTAAATATACGTTCTTATGTTATGTTATGAATTGTTTTATTGTTTTTTAAATAATTGGGCTCTGAGTATGGTCTTCACTGATGCGCCAGTAATGTGTTCTTGTGTATTGGTATTCATAAAGTGTTTTAGTGGAATTGTAAGTTATAATAATTGGTTTGTTGATAATCAAATTGTCCATTTTTAGAATGAAAAATACTTTCAAATCTAATATACTTACTCAATTTTAATTTCCCTTGTGTACAATGTAAACTTGACAATTTTCAGATATTTTATCATTTGTTTTGTTATGGTTGTTGATGATTATCAAGCAGCTGAATAATTTTTATATTGATGTATTGAAACCTTTTTAAAATTTTAATTGCTGGGGAGTACCATGAAGAATTGAGTTAAATCACTAAATTTGTGAATAAATGTTTGTTTTTTTATTTTCAGAGTGGCACTAGTTTTTACATTAGAGATCAAGCAAAGTTTGCAAGGGAATTGCTTCCCTTGTATTATAAACATAACAACATGGCAAGCTTTGTACGTCAATTAAACATGTGTAAGTACTTATGTCAACACTGATAGATGTAGAATTAAAGTACATTCTCAGAGGATATTGAGGCATATTGCTGGAAAACTGTGTTTTCATAGTTTAGTGCAAAAATACCTCTGAGGTTTAAAATCTTTTGTATAACTCTAATTTCATTTCAGTAATAGGCTAAATTCTTTCTTCATTATTCACCATCTGTTGTTGTTTTTTGTTTTGTTTAGATGGTTTTCATAAGGTGGTGTCAATTGAAAGTGGAGGTCTGAAAATAGACAGAGATGACATGGAATTTGCACATCAGTATTTCTTAATGGGGCATCCTTACTTGCTGGAACATATTAAGAGAAAGGTGCTTTGTTTGTTTGTTTTTTAAATAAAATTCTCTACAATATAAATATGCTAAAAATATAAATAAATGCTTTGGTTTATATGTTTATTTGATTGTAGATTCCTACAAATAAATCTGATGATGGACGCACTGGGACAAAACCAGAACTTGTAAACAAAGTATTGAGTGAAGTTAAGTCTCTTAAAGGGCGTCAAGACAGTGTGGACTCGCAGTTGAGCGCCATGAAAAGAGCAAATGAAGTACTGTGGCGTGAGGTGGCTATTTTACGCCAAAAACATCACAAGCAGCAACAGATAGTAAATAAGGTAAAATACTTATGTCTAAATGGGTTTCATATGTTTCTGACATTGTGGTGTGTTAATAGCAGAGAGTGATAATTGCACTGTTAGAAGTGAAAAGGTTATGGGTTTGAATCCTGTGTAAAGCAAAGCCTTTTGTTTTACTGTTGTTCTTGAAGGCAGAAACGAGTCAGTGTGTCTTATATATGATTCTAATTATTAATTCCAAATTGCTATGTTCACGTGAATTAAATATTATTGCTAACTTGTTCTGTCAGTAATGGAATTGTCACTTAATATGGATGGTCAGTAATACGTCGCGAAAATACTTCTTCCTGGAAGGTAGTATCTTGGTGGAAGAAATTGATCATAATGGCATGATGTACAAGTGTTTAACAATATTTTGGGGTCTAAATTAAAGAAAGTTTTGCTCATCTTCTTGGCTAGTTCTTACTGAAAACAGATTTTTAACATGTTGGCCTCAGACCACACATGTATTTTATTCCTAACGGCTACATAAGAGATATATTTGAAAAAAGTTTTCAAATATCATTTTTCAAAATAATTTTCACAGATGTAACAGCCATTTTCAAACATGAATCAATTTTTCACCATGCGGCCTAAGAAGTGAATAACTTCATCTGGTGCCGCGAGGTGAATATATGATTCACAGTTATATTGTCTAGAAAATGATAGTAATGATGCTGGTTTTGAATTTGAAGGTGTGTGTACTGATTGTTGGTGTCATATCATTGTTTTCCGTACTGTTTACAATTCTTTTTCCTTTATAATTTTTGAATTAATGTTCAATGTCATAATTATTGTGTACAAGATGCAATATATACAGATTAATTCTATTTAGAAAAAAGCGAAATAATTGATCTAAATTACCATATTATTAAGGAAAATGTATAATTCATTCTGGACTTTACTGGTAGATGCTGTGTTTGCCCACTTAACCCATTACCAGCCAATGTTGCATTTTTGGGGCGCTTTTTTGAATCAATTTAACTATAAGGAAATTTTTGTAATTTTGAAATGAAGATATATTATTATAATAGGCAATGCAACGACTTTTCATGTGGAAATGTTGGTTTATGCAAAATATTTTTTTGAACGATATGAATTTTTGTGTTGGTAAAATTAAAAGGACTGAGACATCTGCGGTAAGAGTATGTGCTCGTAAGAGACTTGCATTATTCGTGTTAGGTATAAACATACTTTATATTGTTGATTTCAACTGAGTCTTGTTTTGATGTAAGTTGCAGAGAGCCTAATGTAGTGTGTCCCATTTTTGGGACATTTGCCGGATGTAGTTTGCTTACCCGCAATACACCATGCTGTGAAACAAGAAACATAACTTATTTTATGTAGTGTGTAAATGCATAATGCTGTGTATTTTTATGCTGTAGATAATAAGCAATAAGTAATTTACACCGCTTAATGTCATTTTTACATTTTATTTGTTATTTTATTCATATAGTATAAGTAGGGAAACGGTTTGAAATCATTTCTGATCAAAAAACCGGTGATATTTCATTCAGAAACAGATCTATGTTTCATGGAAAGGGATTTACCATTGCTGAAATTGTTGCTTAGAAGATGTCAGTATAAAGAGTCAGAAGTCAGTATAAATGCTTTTAGCATGCCCATTATTCCTCCTGATCTGGATCAACCCTATTGATGAAGAAGATACTTCAAATATTTTTTCAAAACAGAGAAATGCAAGAAAAGAGAGCAATATGTTGGGAGGGTGGCCACTTTCTGGGAAACTGGGAGAAATCAGAGAATTTCATTGCTTGAAAAAAATTACTAAGATTGTAGAAGAATTGTTAGGCATCAGGAAGACAGTACTTTAATTAGATATTATTCCTTAAAAAGATTAGTCCACCAAAATAAAATAATTTTTATTTGTTGAGTGTATTTTCAAATTACAAGCATTGGAAAATCAGGAAATATCAGGGCAATTCACAGAGGCGGGATACAGGGGCCAGGGGGGAGGCGACTCCCCCCTCCCGCAATGTTGGGACAAGTTTTTTAAAAAACATTTCATTTCACAGATCTTCAAATTTGTATCATAAACCATTTACGTTTTTCCACCAAACTTTTGCAATTATCGAAAATTCAGTGTTCACAATGAAAATCAGACATATGCGACCTTTTTGATCGTATTTCACTCTATTCTTACAATAAATTTAAAGAAAAAGTTGGAGCCATTTTTGAGAAATATTAGAAAATGTCCCTGGCACTTAATGTAAAGTACGCCCAAAATTAATGAATATTTTTCAAAATATCTGAGTTTGGACTTGAGTCAGATCAGAAGGGGTTTCTTCAATTTGAGGAAAATCCTACACATGATTTAGGCGCTAGTGTTGTTCACATACACCAGATGGATGTTTTGCTGTCAATCGAATTTTCAGTATTAAGGATCCACAAAACATGGATTCTGGTTGCCCCAAGTTTTAGAGGATTTATTTTCTAAATTTAGCAATTGGATTTATCTACTTTTTTCATTATCAGGGCTCACAATAAGAGCTTCTCTGCCGAAAATTCGTAGTTTTTTCGCGAGCATAACATAATTTTCACTCTACCGCGTAGGCGAGGAAGCAAAAATCTGAAAAAAATCGCAATGATTTACGTTTTGAGAGGAACTTGAGTTTTTTTCATGCTGGTTTCAGGGTGCTCGGATAGTGAAAATTATTGTGTGTGTGTTTTGTTTGTTTGTTTTTTTCTCCTCCAAAAACATTTTTGCTTTTGAATTTGGCGCTGAGAAAATATCAAACTAGTAGTGCTTACAAAATGGCACAGACTTTCTTGTAGTGAAGTTTTCTAATCTCTTTGATGTGGACTCTTACGGTCTTGCCTCATCCTTTTACCAGCTGCCATCTATCGCCGCCCAAAGTACATTTTTTTATATTTTCTCAATTTTTTCGGTTTCCTAATAGTAGAACCAAAATATTACTTAAGAATATTAAAGAAGAGTAAAACCCCGTTATAAATGACAATTTTCATTAATGATTTTGGAGATTTTTTTTCTTCTTTTTTTTTAAGGCGTTTAAACGTTACTGTAAATGTGAAATTTGAAACTCTTTCACAGAGAATTTTTGAGTTTTCCGAGAACTTTATTTAAAGTCAGTCTAAGAACTTTAAATCACAAATGCATTAGTGTTTACAAATCGGTGGAAATGTGCATATTAACGGCAGAGGGATATTAAAAAGTTTGAAAAAACAAAAGAAAACCCGAAAAAATTAACTAAATGTAATTTTAAACTGTGCAATTAGCACTACCCATTGCAAAAGTTTGAAGAACAAATTTGAAGCTATTTTTAAAATACGGAATTTGGAGCCAATTTTAACAAAACTGTTGTGTTTGAGAAACTTTATATGACATTATTTAAAGCACGTGTACTCATAAAAACAATAATGTGAACAAATTGCAGGTACTGTAAATGTGACAAGTGAGGCGAGTCAAAAAATTGTAATTTTTGAAAAACAAAAGAATACAGCAATATGGCATTTATTTCATCTTATAGAGTGCATTTAGCACAATCTCTACCAAAAGTGTAAAGAAAAAATTTGGAGCCATTTTTGAGAAAATCTTGTTATTGTAATTTTTAAAAATTGCAAA